>JAVGVS010000003.1:0-356801 GCA_032718565.1 Distichodus sexfasciatus | reverse complement strand
GTCTGGTTGTGTGCGTGTGCTACATGATGAACTTTTTAGCGAAGCACAAGCCGCCTGTGCAGCAGATTCTTTATGTGACTGTGTGAATATTTTTGTTTACAGTTCATTATAAATGTTATGGGCCACTCCCATTCCCCAGAAAAAAGCCCCCCCTCCCCTCTCTCTTGCCCCCACGGTCAGCCGGACGTCGGGGCAGATCAATCCAGCAGTAACGTGGGCCGACGTGTGCCGCTCCACCACCATCGATCCGTATCAACGTATCTAGCAAATGGGCTTTTTTACTTCTTCTCCTCCCTCCCTCCTTCCCTCCCTCCCTCCCTCCCTTTCTGACTGGCCGTGGTGCAGCCGTTCAGACGTGAGGTGCGTTTGCTGCGCTCACGTCTCTGGACCTTCCTGCTCCAGTCCTTCTTTGCAGTGCGGCACACGCGGGGATGGGAGACGCTGCCGCCCAGATACCGCGAACGCATCCTCGAAGGTAGGAAGAAGAAGGAATGAGGAATGATTGTGAAAAAGGATAAATAGAAAAGAAATATAAATGTACATATAAATATACAGATATGGAGAATGTGTTTAGTGAGGCTGAGACAGTAGAATATTAAGAATTTGACCAGATGTAAAAATATAGATGAAAATGATTGCGCTTATACAAGCATGACTGCAGTATGTGTGTGTGTGTTCTCTAGACTGTACAGTGCAGCAGCCTATGTGTCAGTAATGGTTAATGTGAGTCTGCATATGGCTAGATTGGTCTGTTCTGAAGCACAATTCCTCCTCCCTCATTTTCATTCCGACTCTGTTCTGGCTTTGATGAACGGCCAAATTAAGCCTGGAACGTCTTGGACTAATGGGCTCAACTGTTTTTCGTGGGGTTGTTATAGAGGACTCAGACTGGCTCAGTTTACAATTAGACACCTCAGGAAATAAATAATGCACTTTGTTTAACACACGTTCCTCTGTGGTTTGCATTTGGATACATATAGGCCATAAATTATTCATTTGGCACGTTCTTTTAACAGCGTGTTTGATGGTCTTGATTTCTGTGCAGTCCGCTCCTTTACCCTGTATAGCTCACAGCGACTTGCACATTAATGTTAGAGCACAAGCAGAACATGTAGATCTCCGTACATGATCATGTAGAGCAACACACACACACACATACACACACACACAGTGGCATGATGCATTCCATCAGAGAGAGCGGACTTTTTCCATCCACTGCAGGAATATTGCTATGTTTTCCAAGCTGACCAGAATGGCATCTTTATGAAGGTAGAAAAATGCTGTACATGCATAATGCAGTGCTTGAATCATCACCTCCTTTATGGTTATGATGGAGGGCAGAACAGCAGGGGCTGAGCAAGGTGTATATTATAGGCAAAAACAACAGTACATTGCTGTATGTTGAGAGCTGTTGCTCGGGTGGATTGTTTATCCACAAGGCAGGTTTGAATAGTGATGGATGGAGTGATGTGTGGGTGGACTGATGTGTAAATGGTCACTGTTCACACCTTTTATTGTGACTTCTTGTCATGGTTTTAATACTTTGTGGTTTCTCTTCCCTATTTCCCAAAAAGCTACACTTGATAAAGGAGATTGCAGAAGAGTCGGTAAGAAGCCTGTCCTGTCCAGCTCTCAGGTAATTTGTTTACCTCTTAAACTTAATGAACCAAAGGGTGTGTTATAACACCAGAAGGTAAAGGTCATCAGCTGTTTTTTTATTGAGCTTAAAACATTTAATGTTGGTAGACTGCATAGTCTTATAGAACCTGTAGTTTACCAAATATTCCTGAAGATAACACTATAACAGAGCTATTATTGTTTTATCAAGAACATATCAAAGGATCTCTTATATAGCTTCAATATCCACAACTGGAGATTTACTGCAACATCACTGATATACATATTTCTGTATTTATATACTAAGAGAGTGCTTCATGTTTAATAGCAATAATGAGACTGGGGAACCAGAGCCTGCAAGCCATCAGTAAATTACTGGTACTAATCCACCAATCAGCTAACTGCTGTCTCATCGTGGCAACTGAGAGATGACTACAGTGACTGTGGGATGAGAAATTATTAATACCTCCCAGGACTGAGCAGGCTCAGAGAAATATGCCAGAACTCAGACTTAATGAGACTCTAGGCAGATATGTTCGAGGTGTTTAAAAGGGCTATAACCCTTTTCGAGGTTTTTTTTTTTTTTATTTTAAATAATGGTATGTGTTACTTACACATACTAATGGTTATTTTTGGTCTGAATGGGCTGCTGCAGTTAAAAAGGTGAAAATAAGCGCTGTAAAGGAAAAGCGGCTTTGGCTCTGACGCATGAGCGCCTCAACTGAGCCCCTGCCTCTGAAGTGGGGGCGTAGTCACGGCATCCTTGCCTCGGCTGATAGGAGAAAGCCACGAGGATGGAGGTTTATCCTCCTACTCAATGCACGTCTCTTTAAGTCACCGATTTTCTACCGTAATTACTTTATCTGACACAAAAAATCCAGACATTCTGCTTAAAAAGAAGATACAAAGACCTTGGGGGTGTCTAATTGATCCGCTATATGCAAAGTGTTTGGGCCACTGGTGAAATAAGCTATGTGTTGACTAATTTGAATGTGTCGTGAGTAAGGGTGTAACAGTTCTGAAACTGACCAAAAACTGTGATAAAAATATCCATGGTCCCTACCCTGCTGTTGTCGTATCCCCCTCAAAATCAAATCAAATCACTTCTATTTTTCGTAGGCAATTTTCTTTTAAAATATAATACAATAAAAAGACTTGAAACTGGAAACTTTGCTTTTCAGTTTGGGCCTGAAAGTCCACGTTTTTGTTTCTTTCAGGCTTGATGGCAATATCAGCAGTCCACATGATTTCAGACTGTATCTCAGACTCATCATTGTTATTTTCATTAGATCTGCTGAATTCAGACAATACTTGATGACATTTGCTTGTTGGTCTGATCTCCTGTTGGTGTGGTGGTGTACACACTTTGTCAGGAATGAGTGTCATTTCATTTGACATATTGACAAGCGTATAGATCCGATCCGAAATGTGGATTTGGAGAACAATTACACCCCTTATTGTGAGTCAGGTCATAGATACTCTGTTTCTTTCCTTTTCTCTTTAATTCTCCACATTAATCCTCTCTCACTTCTTTTTTCCTTTCATCCATCTCCCTGTGCTGCTTTTCCAGCAGAAGCTTGGAAAATGTCCCTCGAGCTCCTCATCTCCGTGTAACAGCCCCCCCACCTTCCGGCCCCTCAAGACCCCCAGAGGCCCCCGTCCTCCTACTGGAAGCCCGGTAGCAGCAGCAGCAGCAGGCAGCACCATGAAGTCTGACAGTCTGGGCCCCACTACCACGAAAAATAAGCTCGATTCGCCCCGCAACAAGACGGACAAACCCCGTCCAGCTGGAAGCCCCGCTAAGAAGAAAACGCCATCCACCTCCAAAGCCGTGATGAACGGCAGCGGCGGGGCAGCAGTTCGGCGAGAAAACTCTGCCTCTAATGGTACGAGGAGCTCGCCCACGAGCAGAGCGGTACAGGACAAAAGGCCGGCGCCAGGGACAAGGCCCAAATCTTCTGCCTCTGTAGGGACGGGTGGCACGGCAGGGGCAGCCACTGCAGGGAAACCGCACAAGGCTGCGGCGTCAGGGAAGGACTCCACTCAGGGCTCCGCCTCCGACAGTCCAGGGAACGTCCATCACACTCAGACCACACCCACCACCTCGGGCAGCGCCTCCCCGGAGAGCAGCGTGAGCAGCCCACAGAACGGGCACGGTGCTTCTGCAGGTGGGGTATAACCAGCACCACAACTGCTCTGAACATCCCAAACGACTGAAATATTAATTATAATGCAACTTGCTTATTATGATTTTAGTTTCAAATTGTTCAAGAACCAGAATTTAACAAGTTGATTCATAAACTGAACAAGTTGTTAATAAATCTGAACAGTCTTCATAAATTGAGATATATAACATTATAACAACATATAACTTTTATAGCTGTGAATTGCAACATAAGCAATTTATTTCAAACTTAAGATGGTCTCAAATCATTTTTTTCAGTGTAGTGACCATGTTGTTGCCAGGCCAACTACCCCTGGCAGGCATCGGTAAGCAGACAGAGGCAGGGACAGATGCCAGGGCAAGTCTGACCAGAATAGGCCGTGGCTCACAGTAGTAAGAAAAGACTAAAACAGACTGAAAACATACACTTATAGCACTGTGGTCTCTCAATTAGGGGTGTGAATTACAATCAAAGTTTAATGATGATACAATATTATATTGATTCAGTGTCTGCTGATATCACCAAGTCTGCTACGATACGATTTCAATTTGATTCAGTTCAGCCAGCGATTGAGATTAGACAGTACCATTGTGCTGATTTAACCCCATCACTTCCGTTCTTATTGGATCACAAAAACCAGACATTTTTCTTCTAATACAAATCCTCACTTTTACTATAAATAAACCTCCTGTTCGATATTGACATTAAAAAGTATGATGTCAGCTGTGTGTTTTCATTTTGGATTTATGCACTTGCCTTGTTGATCATTGAATCAGTGTATCAATGTAGATCGATGTGCAGTTACACCCCTAGTTCCAGTTTATGTGTGTGTGTGTGTGTGTGTGGACTTCTCAGCTTTGAGCCTTTTTACAGCCCAAGACAATAGCCCAAGCTTAGCCTCAAAGCTGAGGTTCAGAACACAAGGACACACACAGAAGTGTGACAAATGAATCCCTCCCTGTCCCTATTTGTGTCATAGGCAGCGCGCATAAGACTGATAACAGTCGCCCTCAGTCAAAAGAACATCCGTCACTCTTTCTCCCCATAGAAACCTTTTTGACAAAACAGGAATGATGAGAGAAAAACATCAAGGACAGAAAGTAATATAAGACAGATGAAAGCCTTAGGGAGTAAGGCAAATGTTCGTTTTTCCTTCTCTCTGTTTACTGGCAGATTTGTATTTATGTATGGGTGTACTGTGTTGAGATTCCGTAAAGCAGGTTTTAGCTGGACATGGGCCAAAGTTAACTCTTCATTAAGCTTCTTAAAATGACTAATGCTGACTAAAGTCCTCTGCTGGTTCACAGTGCAGGTGGAGTTACATAACCAACTTTAGTCCAGTAAGTGGTCAAGAAAACGTGGGATTGTTTGGGTTTTCTTGGGTTGGAATCAGAATGCAGTCACATTTTTAAACACTCACTAAAATCAGTCATCTACATATTCTAAACAACGGCCATGCCATCAGACGTGAAGGGTTTTGTCAAGTCAGGACCCAGTAAGCTGTTTGTTTTTTTTGTTTTTTTTTTTGCTTTCCAGTTCTCAGGCCAAAGCCTCATCCTAAAGC
Source organism: Distichodus sexfasciatus (assembly GCA_032718565.1). Taxonomy (NCBI): domain Eukaryota; kingdom Metazoa; phylum Chordata; class Actinopteri; order Characiformes; family Distichodontidae; genus Distichodus; species Distichodus sexfasciatus. Next base: position 351,455 of record JAVGVS010000003.1, on the reverse strand, counting down.
AACAACAAAATCTCCTCTAACCAAGACTGTCCAGAAACCAGAGAATGACAAGACTATGAGGTAAGCTGTAACCAGAACATGGCCTAATGCCTGAAAAAGATATGAGCGCCCTCTTGTGGATGGAGCAGAGAGTTGCAGTGACTGTAATTCTGGGTTTACACTACATGACTTAAAAAAAAAAATTATGCAGAGTTGGCACAGACTGGATGGGGTTCATATTTACCTGTTGGTCTGTGCAGGTTTTGTTTCTGATTTAGCATCTGGGAGTTTGAATAGACTGTTCACACTAAAGCACTGTGTCCCAATTCCTGTTAAATATCCTGAAGTGTAACCCCATCTTAACTGTACTTTATCGTCAGTGGCTCTTTCATTTGTAGACCTAGTGGTTTGAAAATATTACATTCTGGATTTTTATGTGATATGGTTTGTAACAGACGGGTACTAGCAAGAGTGAAAGGGAAGGATGTGGTTGGAGACGGTGACACTGTCAAAAAGACAGGAGACAGAGCTGGAAATGACAGAGTTAACAATGTTAAGATTTGCGTTGGGAGAAGAATGTTATATATGTTATGGGATTTTATGTTTATGAGGTTGATCCAATAACTCTTCCTGCCTGTTTATCAGCCCCTCTAATAAGGTAAACAAGACAAAAAGCACAGTGAGCAACAGAGCGGGCGCCAGTGGCCATGCACCACCACGTATGGATCCTAAGAGCAGGAGCACTTCAGGACCTAGTGAGAACCATGGTAAGAAATACTTTCAGATTGTTAGACTTAATGAACTTAATTTTAGATTTAAACTCCTAAAGCGTTTATTGTTGAAGTACTGGTGTGAAACTCGTTCGTTTTTGATGATTTCAGTAACTTTATATAATTCTCCAAGACATAACAACACTACAATAAACTACAAAAAAGTGTGTTTATTAACGCATTATTCCTGCGTTCTAACATTAAAACTCTCTAAGACCAGTCATGTTTAAATGCTAATTGGTTGTTTGTGAAACATTTGCAGTTGTGTTAGCACATGGGCAGTTGGTGGCGTAACGGTAGGGTATTCGCCCAGTGATCAGAAGGTCGCAGGTTCGAATCCAGGGCTGGTAAAGTTACCAGTGAGGTACTTATGAGCAAGGTACTATCACCAAGCACTGCTCCCCGGGCGCTTGTTAGCTTCCCACTGCTCCTTCACGGATGGGTTAAATGCAGAGGGCACATTTTGTTGTGGTGCACTGTGTGCTGCGCTGTGGTGTGGTTCACAGTGACAAATAATCACTCACTTTCACATCCCAAAACCCAGTGGGCCTCACTCACTAACTATCCTTAAGAAGAAATATGCCTTTCTGGAAGAGAACTGCGTTTTTGTGCATGATAACACTCCATATGAGAGTCGCAAGCACTAACACGTGTTTACATCTCGAATAATATAATTAATGCGTTTTTACACGTTTACATCAGTTTTCGTCCACAGAATTACTCAGAAATAATGTCACAGGCAGAGGAATGAATATAATGTCAGGTAAGTCTGTTATTGCAGCTGTTATCGTTGAGATTTCACTCACTCTTAATGACTAGCGGAGTTGTCAACCCACTGACTTGGAGATTGCTAAGCACAGACAACAACACGTCTGTTTACATTTGTTGCCATTGTGACGTGAGGGGCCAGATATATCGATTGCTCGGGCCACAATTTGGGGAGCACTGCTTTAGGTTATTTGGTTTTCTTCAGAACAACCTAGCAACGAATCTCAAATTCTCAAATAAGAAAACAGAAGTCAGCGTCAGAATCTGCGTAAGTGAGTGTTAAGAACAAATTACCAATGTCAGCATACTGTTTTGTGAATTAATTGAGTAATTGATTATTAGCGCTAGATGACCGCTGACCCAGGTTGTATTATATATGGCAGCAGGTGACCAATATTCTCTTCAAAATAATATGGAGAAGGTGTTTTGCTGAATATATGTCTGATTTCATCAGCAGTTTCATCCAGACCCACCTCTGCCCCGAATGCCAGAAAGCCTACCTCTCCCAAGAAAGAGGACGAAAAAGATGGATCCAAACTTTCAACCACCAAGAAATCCACCAAACCTAGCACAGAAACCAAACCCATCACCAAACCAGCAAAACCCACCGCGTCAACCTCTAAACCGTCTTCCGCAACCACAAATAAAACCACTCCCAAACAGAAAACGTCGGAAATACCAGCTGCGAAGTCTTCTCCCAAGTCTGCGGCACCGTCCAAGCACTCCTCTCCTGCTTCCTCCAAAAAGCCAGCTTCCAAAGCGAAGGACGCAACACCCAACGCCAAGCCCAAAGCGGCCCCCATGCAGACAAATGGCACTACTAAGGAGGAAGCAAAGGATCAGGAGACGGTACAAGAAGTTGGATCATCTCAAGATGAGAATGTAGCTGCTCCGTTGACGTCTCAAGACAGTTTACAAGTTAACACGTCTCATCCACACCAGCCCGGCACTGTTCAGGATTCAGTGCCCCAGGTTGATGTGAAAACCTTTAAGGAGTCTTCTGTTCCTGAGCCAGCAATCGCTCCACCAGTTAAACCCAGCAGTGCAGAGAAGACTCAGACGACAGCACAAACAGCAACGCGAAGGCAGGCAACTTCTGACGCTCGACAGATTGAGGCAAGAGAGAGTAAAGCTCCTTCAGCTCACGTGGCTCCCACTACACAAAGCGTCAACGCTCACAATTCCTCTAAAGACTCCGACCTCCCCCCCGACACACCCTGCAGCCTGGGCAGCACCGACACGCCACTGGAGGACTCGTGGAGCGGAATGCACCCTCACGTCAGCCCCGAGTCGGAGACGGCCAGTGCCGCCACCACCTCCTCGGACGACATCAAGCCACGCTCAGAAGATTACGACGCCGGTGGCTCGCAGGACGACGACGGCGTCTACACACACGAACGCGGCACGTCCAAATGTGGAACCATGCGCTGTCCCGACTTCCTCGGCAGGAGCAGCAGCGATACCAGCACCCCTGAGGAGCTGAAAATGTATGAGGCCGGGGCCGGCCTTCGAGTTGAGGTCCGGTTAAAGGGACGGGAGGCTGAAACCACCAGCGAAGAAGAGACGGGGCGCCGGAGACCGCCGTCCTGGATTAGGCCTCAAGACGAGGCTCCTGTCAAAGAGGAGAGACACGAAACGGACGCTGCCTTCGCAGACATGAAAAGCGTTCCGGACCACCAGCTTTTTTCATCCGAGGAGGAAGAGGAGGAAGAAGAGGACGAAGATACAGAAGACGAAAGGTCGGAAGTGGAAGTGCTGCCCGGAGGTGGAGTGGCGCGTCCCCACGGAGAACCTTCACCCCAGTTCCAGGGCATCGTTAACCTGGCGTTCGAGGATGCTGTCGAACAGGAAAACGAGCAGCAGGACTTCCAGTCGGCATCCGGCTTCCGGCGCTCCGTGCTGCTGTCGGTGGACGAGTGCGAAGAGCTGGCGTCCGAGGAGGCCGGAACACAGACTCCACCTCCCTCAAACCAAGAGACCCCTTGCGATGTTTTCAGGAGCGAGTCCCAAACCGACTCCCAGAAGCCTGACAACCGAGAACCCAAATCTGCTGTTTTTCTCACAGAGCTTTGTGGATCGCCGGTGGACGAGCCTGGGCATGCGCAGACCGCTGTGTCCATGGCAAACGTGGACGCAGGCGAGGTTCCTCCTCAGGAACGGCCCTGCCACCTCGACCTGCGGCTGGCCGAGCAGTACACCGGCCCTCATTCTAAGCACACAGACAAGAGAGCAGACTTGCGGCTGGACTTACCTGAACAGCAGGTGACCGTGAGCTCGTCTGCGCAGTCTGATCAGTCCCCAGCAGGTAATGTATAATATTAGAGGCACGCTTCCTCCCAAATTCCAGCCTTCAAACGTCATCCACCCAAAACCCCACCCACAACTCCCAGCAACCACTCCTTTCCTAGTCTCATTTGCAAAAATACAATCTACTTACCTTTTAGCTCCTGCAAACCTCCTTTCTCTAGAAGTTAAGTCTTCCATAGAAGACAGAATCTTTCATCCATTTCGAGTTCAGATCCGCTAGAGTCCAGCATATGCCAACATTCCTGGCCTCCTGCCGTTTTTCTTTCGTTTCCTTGTAACATCAGGATCTTTCGCTGTCTGAAAATCTCAGCAATCAGGTGTCCGCCGCCTTGAAAACTACCTTTACGCTGAGGCACTATGCCCTTAAAATGTTTACAAAAAACAAAGTAAAGCATTTTTCTTTTGGTTTGCAAGTGTTACTTACCTGCGTTAAAACGCAATACGCTGATCGAGACCATCTGCCTAGTAGCATGGCTGAGCTACCGTATGCACTTTGACAAAATAAAGGGATGCAATTTAAGCATTTAATTCCTTTTTTGTTCTTTTGATTGTCATGAACATCACATAGAGCACGATTGTTCTATTGAGGCCAAGACTGTTTCGTTTTTTAGACATTTATGGTACACACTTTATGCAAACACAAGCACTCTTTGACTTGGCCTACAAAATATATGTTCACACACACACACACACAATTGGGGTTGAGCTTAATTGGTAACTATGCTAGCCTGAACAAAACATCAGACAAAACTGTAACTAGTCTAGACTAAAATCCGTCATTTGCAAATGTCTTATTTTGAAACTCAGGGTCAGCGTGAGTTTAGGTCTGATTACCGAAAGAGACTTTCTAACCTCTCATTTTATCCAGCCAGGAATTCTTGCATGCCAACTCTAGCTGTCATCACTGTGTTCCGTCTCTTATGAAATTCCATCCATGTGATTTTTATTTCATTTTTTTTTTTTTTTTACATTTTTTGTTCATTCATGTGTTTATTTCATTTCTCTCATTTCCACTAGAGCACGCTTTTTCTAGTCAGTAGGTAGCCTTTTTGTTTTTCAAAATGTAGATCTTTTCTTTTGTAGTGTTTTTCCCCCACTGTGTACTGTGTGCTACTTGTAGGTTGTGTATATTGTGTGTGTTTAAAAGGTCCTGCTATGTCTCTCTTTTTTCACACCCTCTTATAAGTACAATGTCAAACGTTTTTGTACAGAGTTAGCGCTGCTGTCAGCATACCGATTGTCAAACAGTTTACGGTCAGTCATCGTTTGCCAGCATGTCGCTCGTATTTACGGTAAAAAGTGATGTCTGAGTACGAAGAGACTGGTGGTAAACGTCTAATGTTTAAAATATATCAACCACAAGGTTTACTGCTGGATTATGTTTCTGTATGTGTTTATATAGCTATAAAGAAGACAACATTACTGACTTCTGCATGAATCTGAAGCACTTATCTTTTTGTGAAGGTTTACATACTGGTGCTGGCAAAAGCATGTTCTTTTGTTGAATTTTTCTTTTTCAGTTCATGTGAATAAAAGAGACACATTCAGTGTAGCTTCTCTCTGTGTGTGTGTCACCTTTATGGCAGCTGTTGATAATTACGTCACCCAAACTCCTGACACGCATCGCTCAGGACTTTGGTGTTACATATCTGCTGAATTGTAAGTCGTCTTGCCGTTGAAAACTTTAAAACAGTGGAAAAACAAACCATTGCCAGTTTAATTCACAGATACCAGAAAAGATCATACCATACACATGCTGTCTTATAGTCGAAAACTTTAACAAGTAACTATATGAAGAAGGACACAGTTGCACTAGGGGTGAGACGGCTCAGAACCGTTTGGAAAATCCAGAATGCAAGGCATGTTTTTAAGAGAAACATTTCAAGAAAGTATCCCCTTGGTCATTGTGCAGTATTGTCAATTGTTTTTAGGGGACTTTGATGATTGTGACAGATTGGATCAAAGCTGCACACATGACCGGCGCCCGTCTAAAGTGCTGTCCCCCATTTACGAGATGGACGTGGGAGAGGCCTTTGAGCAAAGCTTGGACGCGGAGAGGAACCACTGCGAGCCTCGGGACGAGTCTGAAAATCGGGAGCGAGAGACAGAAGAGGAGGAGGACGACGACGACAACGAGAACAGCAAGTTTGCAGAAAGAGACTGGAGTTTGCTCAGGCAGCTCCTCTCGGATCAGGGCTCAAGTCTGGGCATCATCAACCCGGTTCCCGAGGACTTGAATCTGGCTCAGTACCTGATCAAGCAGACCTTGTCTTTGTCGCGAGACTACGCAGAAGAACAGGACTTTCAGCCCCACGAAAAGGAGAGCTTCAAGCGCTGGGCCGAGCTGATATCTCCGCTGGAGGACTCCACCACCACCACCAGCATCACTGTGACCAGCTTCTCTCCCGAAGACGCCGCATCTCCACAGGGGGAGTGGACCATCGTGGAGCTGGAGACCCATCATTGACCCGGACTACTTCTGTTGTTGTTGTTGTGGGTTAACATCAAACTTGTCTTTGGTCTTTGTCTTTTTTTTTATTATTATTTATTCTTTTCTGTGTCGACATGTGGATGTTTCTACTTCCTTTTCTTGGACTTAGGAACTCTTCAGCTGCAGGTAGGACTTTGTGTTTTTGCCTCAAGAGTTGTGACATGCCTCTTTCTCTTCAAAGATACTTTTTCTCTATCAAAGGAGCGGACGAATGAAAGGATGGACGAACGTAATGCAGTTGATTTGCATGTGGACTCTTTTCCCCCTTATGTTATGCTGTTTACTTGTTGATTTTTTATAGGAAACCGAAAAAACCTTTCTTTCATGTTGCTCTTTGTCTTTTAACTGATGGCTTGAACTGAGAATTGGGAAATGCATAGCGAGTCTGGTGGTTTACAAACGTTGTTGTACTTCAAATAATAAAACGTGGTTATACGGTTGTTGCCTGATGTATTGTTCTTACAAGAATATAGAGTCGATAGGCTAACACTGATGAAGGCCATCACCAAACCCGTAGCAAAAAGTAGTATACTTGCAGATCATTTTATTAAGTATGCTTGAGTATAAGTATAGCAAGTATACTAAGGACCATGCACCATGTACCTTGTAGTGTACTAGAAAGTATACAAATTTAATACTTCTTCGGACTAAATTGGAACATTTTTAAGTTTATAAAAGTATACTTTTAAGTATACTTTATAAGGTCATTTTAAGATTATAAAAGTATGCTTTTAGACTTCAGTATACTTTTCTTTATATACTTATAAGTCAAGTATACTTCACTATACTATTCTTAAGCATATAAAATATAGTATATAAAAAGTAAACTTCAAGTATACTGCCTCAGTTTTAGTATATAATAAGTATACTCGTAGTACACTTGAATAAACTACTTTTTGCTAAGGGAAGTATTACATGCATGGAGGACTTTATCAAAAAAATGTATCATCGCGGATGTCAGGGATTTATTGTGACTTCTAATTCGTCAGGATGATTTCCACTTTTAACTAACCAAACCAAAAAATGTAATGATCGTGTATATGTACGTGAAAACTCATAACAAATGCAGCAGATACAGATGTGTTCACTTTGGGCTCAGTTCTACTTGCACCATTTGGTTTTAAATATGTGTGAAGTCAAAAGAGCGTAATAATATAAAATAATATAGAGTTGTTGATGGACTTCTACAAATAAACAAATGAGATGGTCAAAGTATTAATAAAAAAATATAAGCTCATATACGTAGGCAGCAAAAGTAAGATTCAACACAAGTTCCTAATATTCTTTATTTATCATGGAAAATGCTTTTTGTAATGACTTTTCACTCGTCAGATGACAAACTTAAACCAACAAAATGATCAGTCTTGGCAAATCCGTGTACAGGTAATACTGTATCTGCACCAGATAGAGATGCGTTCACCTTGCGGGTGAAGGCAAAAGAGTGTTCCAAGTGATGCTGTGTTTGTAGGCTTTAGATAAAGAAGATCGCCAGAGCATTCGTAACCAGCTCAGTGAATGCCGCCGCGTAGCTTCTGTGAAATTCAGATTTACCGGACTAGCGGGAATTTGTTGTTTCTTCTGCCCCCTGCTGGTATTGCCCAGTTATTGCAGTTAGGTATTTGCGAGGACGTGATTTTCCTGAAAGACAAGAAAACGAAACGCTTTTTTTTGTGGAATTGTGATGTCCGGAATTTATGATTAAAATGCTTTTCAATAAAAGTTCAAGCAATCTTTATTTATATAGCTCCTTTCAGACATAAAAATGCAGCCAAAAGTGCTTTACATTAAAAATAAATTAATCAAATGGAAGAATGGAACTGAAAGTGGAAGAAACTAGATTACAGAAACTAGCAATTAGAATTTAACTAAATGCAGTTAATAAATAATACAGATTAAAGATGATGGTAAACAAACCTTAATCAAATATTTTTAAAAAAAATATTCTATGATATCAAAATAGGAATGCCATAAATCAAAATCTAAAAAGGTCAGATAACATAAATATATGAAATATACATTGAAATGATGCTAAAAGGGGGTATTTAAGAATACCATAATTAAAAGAGTAAATATTAAAAGTTATAGTGAAGAGATGAGTTTTTAAAAGCTTTTTAAAACACCTGGAAGTGTACAGTATATATTGTATATACTGTATATGAAGTCGTCCTCTAGTGGCCAACGCAACAGAAAGCCTCTGGCACTTAAAGATTGTTTCTTTAAAAAGAAAACTGCACATGTCACTGGGTTGTGATGTGTGAAGAGCTGGATGATTCCGTACTGAACAAGTGAATCACAAAAAATCACAATACAATATCATGTATATTACACCTATTTCAAGTATCTTCTTTATTAATTTTTCTTCATCTGAAGTAAAAGACAGCACCAACATGAGAAAATGTTAATACACCCTCTTGATGAGTCTTTCTCCATGGATTATCTATATTTTGTATTCCCAGCCTACCTCTTCACACAGCTCCGTGTGTCTGTACCTTCTCTGTCCAGTGAGAACACAATCTTTGTCATGCACCCAAACTGTTTTGATTTTGATGCCCATAACATGCTTACGTAAGAACACACAAATCAAACTAAGTCATGTGGTTGCAAGAAGAATGATCTCATTGTGTTTTCCAGTCTGTTTGGATTTCTTCAAAGTAAATGTTAATTAGATAACACTCAAATAATGTAAACATATTTTTGCCATCAGATATGCCATCAGTACTTCTAGCAGTCAATATATTATTTGTTGCTGCTCAGACTCATAATGTAACACATTTTCTTCTCAAAGTCTCTGATCTCACACATGCATAAACCTTTCCTCGGGTGTCTTGTGTTAGTTGTTTAAACCTGTTGCACTGTCACTAATGCATTCACAGTAATACACACTCTCACAGTTGCTAAATAGCATGTTTGAAGATTTTAAAATATCATATATCATTATAGAAATACAAAGTTCAAGAATTTATAAAAGTATTTATCAGTTTGTACATCAAAGAAAATTACAGTGTCTATTATAAAGAAATGTAATCAAATCTGGGTAAAAACTCTTATGATAACAGTATATGGAGCGTTCAGGTGTGTCAAACTCTTTTCAGTATTTGAGCATGTTCAACTGTCTGCTTTTCAGTATTATTCAGCATATTCACCTGTTCTTTTTCCTGTATTTCTGCAGATAATGCTTGTGAAGTCTGTTGCTCTCCTGAAGCCAGGAGAAGTTGAGCAGCTGTCAGAAGCAGATGGAGGAGGATGAGGGTGTGTACGGGCAGCAGCTGGACTCCAATACGTGGAGTTACGACGTGGCCTTTCTCATTCATTCCTCATTTCCTGAGAGCAGTGGAGCAAAATGCACTCAGAGCATAAAAGGATGCCTGTGAATGGATTTTGCTGAATGTTAAAAACCAGCTCATTCAGCGAGTCTCGTTTCAGCTGCACTGCCATAATGTGCAAATATAAGTATAACATATTAAAAGTTATTAAACATATTATTATTAAAACTATGTATCCTGCTTACTGCCTCTTGCCTCCATATTTGTGGAATTAAAATTGTACTTCTCAACACTTAACTGCTATTACAATATTTGTATATATTATTGAAACACTACTTGCACATACAGTATTACTGATTGTAATTTAGTGAAACATTATTTGCACACACTACTGATTGTAATTTTTCTCCACTCGACTGTTGTTGCGATATTGGCAGGTGTTACTGAACATTATTATACATATTTCTGTTTGTAGTTTTCTCAATTTGACTGCTGTAACTATTTTTAATAGACCATCTGTTTAGAATTTTTATATTCAACTGCCACACATCATATGCACATTTAATGCAAAGATAATTCCAGCACCAAAATTATAGTTTGAATTCCACACAGAACTAAACTGCACTAATTAAACTGCTAATTGTCTCTTTTTCTACCCCTAGTTTAGAGTTTTTATGTTGTATAGTCTATGTATGTATTTTTGCATACTCTATGTGCTTTATTTGTTCTTTCTACTGTAGAAACTGGAGCCATGTCGTCTCGTCTCACTATGTACTTGTTTATAGTAGAGATAAAGTTTACATTGACTTTTGACTTCAAGGCCAAGAATAGAACAGCACCCCCTTACTTATCAGCACTGATCAAACAGTGTGTAACTTCTTGTCCTCTCAGAGCATCAAGCGCTTCTTGTCTCAAACTACTGAAAAGAAGTCTTTCTCTCAGAAGACAAGAAAGACTTGCATCAAGACTCTTTTTAGTTTTTGGCTCCTCCGTGGTGGAACCAACTTCCTCTTGTATCAGAAGTCTCTTGCTGTCATACTCTCATCAGAAGACACACCTTTTCAAGGAGTATCTAAGAGACTCACTACTCACACTTTTAGTTTAATTTGTGCACTAAGTTCTGACTTTTTTGACAAGGTTTATTAAGGTGTGTGACTTAGCTGGCAGTAACTTAGCTGGACAACAGTTGTTGATTTAAGTCTGACTTTGCAGGCTTGAAGAACCTTGAAGACGTGGACAAGACACTGTTCTATGTCGCATAACAGCGTCCGCTAAATGCTGCAAATAAATATGTAAATATCACAGAGAGTGTGTTAATTGCGTGTATGAAAGAGAGCGAGAAAAGAGATAAGTGTGTGTGTCTGTGTGTGTGTCTGTGTGTTCATGTATGTATCGCATTTTGGGGACCTTTTGTCCCCTAAAATCACTTTTATCTGTTTTTTAGCGCTTTGTGGGGACATTTGAGAGGTCCCCATGAGGAAAAATGACTTTATAGAAAATGTGCTTGTTTTATTTGAGAAACTAAAAGAGGTAAAAGATGTGCTTTTGGTTACTGAGGTTAAGGTTAAGGTTAGGATTAGGTGTAGGTGTAAAATTATGTACTTTAGTCATTATGGGAGTCTATGGAAGGACCTCACAAAGATAGTAATACATAGACTGTGTGTGTGTGTGTGTGTGTTCATGTTTTTATCACATTGTGGGGACCTTTTTGTTCCCTAAAATCACTTTTATCTGTTTTTCTGGGCTTTGTGGAGACATTTAAAGGGTCCCCATTAGGAAAAATGACTTTATAGAAAATGTGCTTGTTTTATTTGAGAAACTAAAAGAGGTAAAGGATGTGCTTTTGGTTACTGAGGTTAAGGTTAGGGTTAAGTTTAGGTGTAGGTGTAAAATTATATACATCTAGTCATTATGGGAGTCTGTGGAAAGGCCTCACCAAGATAGTAATACAAGACTATGCGTGTGTGTGTGTGTGTGTGTGTGTGTGTAGGTGGAGGTTGTATGGTTTAGAGGCAGTAGAGTGTGTTGCAGCAGTACAATGCCCACACCAGGGAGCAGGATCAGAGTCAGGAGCTTCTCTTCCAACAGGTACAAACCTGCTCGCTTTAGTTAGTGGCAACATTCCTCACTACAGATCCACCCGCTCTGCCCTGCGAAACACTTCTTAAGAACAGAGCTAAACACAAATATAAAATCTTTCTGAGCGTTCACAGCTTACCCTAAGGTGTACATATGGACATGCAGTGTCTGAATATAAAGCTGCAATACAGCAGCGGACTTGAAGGTAAAGTAGCTTAAAGTAGATAAAGTAGCTTTGTCAATAACCTTAGCAAATGCTGAACTTATTATATTGCCCACACCTTAAACATGTGGATGCAAATTCCCCAACAATTGTTAAAAAATTGTCTGAAGCATGATTCACAAACACAATGGACCAATAATGTTGGCGACATGCAAATTTCTTGTAACTTGTAAATACAAAAACAAATAACTTGTTACTTTTGGTTATAGACTTTCAGCTTACATTTATTCACTGTTAACGTTGTCATGTATCATTAATATGAAAATATCATTTTACACCATATTGTGGCCACATGCTTACAGTGGACAGTAATTTAATCACTGTGTTGCAAATTAAATGCAACACAGTGAAAAATGCGACAGTGAAAAATGCAACAGCGAAAAAATCGGTCATCATTTGCTAAACTATTGAGCAAAGACTTTAACTGACAGTGTAGATACAGGGGCAGTTGGTAGAGTAACAGTTAGGGAGTTGGCCCTGTGATCGGAAGGTTGCTGGTTCAAGTCCCGAACCCGTACAGGTACCTCTGAGGTACTTATGAGCAAGGTACCGTCCCCAAGAACTGCTGCCCAGGCACTGCCCACTGCTCCTATATGGATGGGTCAAATGCCCAGCCCTAGTGACCCTAGTGTTAGGTAAACTTTTTCAAGTGAACTTTGTGTGGATCTGAAAATTGTATGTGGCTTTGTGAGAACATTTTTATATGTAAGGACCAGTCCTCAGAGAGAAAAATGATTAACTAAGAAAAAAATCTGTGCTTCTCTGAAAAACAAGAATATTGATTATTGAAGGTTTTGGTGTGTGGATCTGTGTGTGTGTCTCACTGTTTGATAGCAGTGGTGGTTGTGTGTTAATCATGGGTTTATCTGGCTGCTTTGTGTTTGTGAGTGAACCTCTTTGTGAAATGTGATGCAGGAACATTGTGTGAATCTTCTCTATTTTGGGGACTGATTTTGCCCTGCAGGTTCGGCTCCTGACTTTGGGTCATGTGTTTGCTGCTCATCTCAAAAGGCCACTTATACTGCAACAAAAACCAACAATATGGCTAATATTAAAAAGCTAATAGGAAACTGTGTATACTGTGAAAATGATTCAGTCAATTAATCATTAATACGTTTGTTTAAGTCAACTTAAAACAATTAGTGTATTTATATTGCGTTTGCAATGTTGACAATTCACGGCAATAAAAATCTAAAGATGGCAGATTAACTTAAAACTGCAAGTTGTAACCACAGCTATATTTAAGTGTGAATGTACAGTACATCACACATGATAAAAACTTAAAGTTTAACGTAAAATTAAACAAGATATACTATTTATTTCAACTCATTTTAAGTCTAGTTTTAGCTTTGTATTGCTCTTTGTAAGAAACAGCTGTTTTGTATTTATCTTAGAACTGCATACAAATGTTATATCTTATTCATCCATAAGATGGAGTTTATTACTGGAAAGGACCACAATATAAAGCTTTTTCAACTTCGCAAATTTTGATACATATAGTTCCTGCGTGGCATATTAAAACACTCTTAAACACAGCCGTAAAAAGTTGAAAATGCATGAATTATTGATTTAAGTTAAAGTAAATTACTTAATTGATCAAATTAGTCATGTTAACATACTTCTTTCATTTACTTCAACTTAAAACAATAATTGATGCAAATGAAGAAGTATGTTAACATACGTTGATTTAATGATCAAATCATTTTTTACAGTGTAATTGGAAGAAGTGATCCTGCCTTCAGTTTCCACCACTTTGGTTTTAGCAGCAGTTTAATTTAGTGAATCAAATAGGCAGTTGGTGGCGTAATGGTAGACTGTTCGGGCCATAATCAGAAAGTCGTAGGTTTGAATCCAGGGCCGGTAAAGTTACCACTGAGGTACTCATGAGCAAGGTACCGTCCCCAAGCACTCCTCCCTAGGAGCTTGTTAGCTGCCCGCTGCTCCTTCACGGATGGGTTAAATGCAGAGGTCACATTTTGTTGTTGGTGCACTGTGTACTGTGGTGTGTTCACTTTCAAATTTCAGTCTTAAATGGGACAGTTGGCAGTATAACGGTTAGGGCGTTGACTGTGTGATCGGAGGGTCACCGGTTCAAGCCCTGGACTGGTAAAGGTACCACTAAGGTATTCATGAGCAAGGCACTGTCCCCAAGCACTGCTCTCCACTGCATTGCTGTCCACTGCTCCTTCATGGATAAGTCAAATGCAGAGGCCACATTTGGTTGTGGTGCAGTGTGTGCTGTGCTGTGCTCTGTTCACAATGACAAGTAATCCCTCACTTAAAATGCAAAAAAGTGTATTATCCGTATCAGCATGTAAATTAAAGCAGAACTTATTTGTAGCATTCTCTGAAAGCATTGATGAGCACTGTGGAGGCTTTTGTTTTTCAGTGAGTATTTGGTAAATGTGGAAGTTTTTTTAAAAAGCCAGTTAGCTGGAGGGCTGATATGAGGTTGATCTCATGATCGCTAGGACTCTATTAACAGCTTGTTTATCTCTTCACTGGCTAATTCTGCCTTGGGTTAGAGGTATATAAGACGACAGTCCTCTTTTACCCAAGAGACAAGTTTCAAAGGATTTCCAGCCACAACATAGTACTGAATCTGGGCAAACGTTAGTAAGATCATTAGGAAAAGTACAACACATTATGTAGTGAAATGCGTTTTTGTGGACCTTTTTCCAAGTATTTAAGTATTTTTTATTTCAGTTTGAGTGAAACGGACTGGTTTTACTGGAAACGGTCGTTGCTGCGTGATGAATAAGTGCCGAGCGGAGCTGAGCGAGAGGGAGAGGGAGTTGCTGCAGTGCCGCAGAGTCAGCGGAGCTCAGGCCTCACAACTCGCTCAGATGGAGAAAATGCTGCAAGAAACCAAAGGCCTGCTGGACAAAAAAACTGAGACCAGTCCAGAAAAAAAAGCTTATGGTGACTCCATGGGTCAGTATCACAGCAACACTTCAGTTTGTTTATCTTGATGGAATACTTCACACAACACTAATGAGTCAATTACAGAGTGTAAGGTAAAGGGTAATTGGAGATACTAGCTTTTGACGTACTTTATTTCATTAGTGTTTATTACATTAATCAATTTTAAATGGATGTGACCTTTAAGTCAGTTGGGGCAGTTGGTGGCGCAACGGTAGGGTGTTTTCCCCATAATCAGAAGGTCGCAGGTTCGAATCCAGGACTAGTAAAGTTACCACTGACATACTCATGAGAAAGGTACTGTCCCTGAGCACTGCGGTTGTTAGCTGCCCACTCCTCCTTCATGGATGGGTCAAATGCAGAGGTCACATTTCATTGTGGTGCACTGTGTGCTGTGCTGTGTTTTTACAATCACTCACCTGTTTTACCCTTTAAACTGCTGACGCCATTTCTCCTGTTTATCTTTTTCCTCTTTTTTGGGACTTAACTCCTTCCCTGGTTTTTCTGCAAGTTTATTTTTATTTTTTACCTTTTCCATCACTTTAATCCATTTCTACTTTTCCAGCATGCAGTAATCATAGGGGCAGTTGGTAGCGTAGCGATTAGGGCATTCACCTCTTAATCAGAAGGTCGCTGGTTTGAATCCCGGACTGGTACCACTGAGGTACTTGTAAGCAAGGTACCATCCCCCAAGCACTGCTCCCTGGGCGCTGCCCATGTCAGCTGCCCCCGTGCTCCTTCACGGGTCAAATGCAGAGGTTTTGTTGTGGTGCACTGTGTGCTGTGCTGTGTTCACTATGACAAATAATCACTCAAAAAATATCCAGGAAATGCCATTTATAATAATAATCTGTGAACAATGAGCATGATATAACCACCTGATAGTCTTTATTGAAAATGCATGGGTTTTGAAAGTTTTTAATGTTACATTCATTACCTTTCATGTCTTTTCTCTAAACGTCCAGTGTCTGATTTGGAGGAGAAGGTGCAGCGCAGCAAACGGGACAGACGAAACTCTCTGCACCGCACCCAGCTGCTGGAGAGTCAGATGAAGACGGTTCGAGGGGAGCTGGTTAACACGCTGGACCACCTCCAGGCTCTACGGGACGTCCTGCGCCGCTCACAGCAGAAAGCCGAGGAACGTAAAGCTGCCATGGAAAAACTGACAGCGGGTCTCAGGTGAGGCCTCGGTGACATCAGATTACATGAAGCACACCTGATCTCCGACCTGTGATGTAAGGTTTCAGCCCAAATCCATGCATGAGTCTCACTCTCCACATGGACTGCCTGATCCAGACTCTCGCTCCAGGTCTTCACAATGACCTCTAATTACTAGATCAGATTCACCTAAGTGCCACACCTTTGACTTCCTGTATTTAAAGGTCATAGTTCTAGACTTTTCTGTATAAACTATTTCCTGGTCTGTGTGCAAAGTGTTTTTCTGTTCTCCCTTCCATTGTTTTATAATTCTAGATCATTCTGAGGTTTTGCTCCCTGATTTGGATTTACTGGTTTTGAACTGTGTCTCTTTCTCTATACCGATTTTTGCAAGACACTTCCGTAAATTAAGACATACTCGGGGTCACCATGTAATCGTTATACATAACATCGTATTCAGCTTCCACACCAACCACCTCAAATCCAGAATGAAAAGTATGTGTTCTCTCTTGGAGAACAACAATTTTAAACATCTTGTCTGCTCTGAGACCCAGAGTTTTTATGCACATTTCTCTGTGATTAAAATACCTGGTCAGTTTGTGGCTATTCCATGATAGTTGATTGAGACTATGAGCCAAAAAGTTAATCTCTTCGCCCATAATGTTGGCAAATATTGTGTCTGGTTTTCAAATTCTCTTGCATTTAAAATAAAACACCCTGAAATGACGCTCATCTGAAAGAATGATATTTTTCATCAGCTGTATGTGACAACAGTGACAAAGTTGGAGATGATGCTTTGCAACGTTTTGTAGCTATGCATGTAAGGTGTGATTGGCAATATAATGGAAATAGTCTCCCTGGAACAACTTGGAGTTAAGGGTCTTACTCAAGGACTCACTGATGGTAGTGCTGATAGTGGGATTCAAACCCTCAACCTTTTCCAGCGTCTCAACCACAAGACCACCACTAACCCTTAGAGTGTTTCACTAAATAACGCAATGTATTTAATAATTAATATTGTTCATTTGCTTACCACTTGTTTTGGTGTAAACATAGAATGGACTTTCTCTTAGTAATTTGTTTTTCTTTTGGACTGTATATCACATGTAAATTTGATGTGACATGTGGGTAGTTTGAGATTTATGTTCCAATGCTATGAAATGAAAAATGAGCCTGGTATGCGTGTGGTACACAATTTGGTATTGCATCTTAAGTGAAGTGTGGGAGTGATTTGTTCACTTTTTCACCACATGCTTCATAATAACACTACGCGGCACGGCATGTTCTGTATTGTTTGGGGAACAGTAACTCTGGGTGTGTATTGTAGATGTTCCTCAAGCTGTCTCTGTTATTCCTGGCTTGTAGAACTTTTGCTAAATCTGTAATTATAATTGTTCAGTCGTGATGTGTAATAAGTCATTCATTCATTCATTATCCGAACCGCTTAATTCCAGCTGGGGTCGGAGGGATGTGTAATAAGTGCAACACTGATTTCCATGCAGTTGCTGTACGGCTGTAAGTCTGTAAGCTCTGGCTTTCAATCTGTCTTTACTATCTGGATCTATGTTTTTCTACAAAGTAATACAGAAGCCACACTGGTTTGGACTATATGTAACATATAGTGCAGCACTTTCTTCATTAAACCATTGGTATTTGTTGTACTTTTATACATTATGAAAAGAAAATACCATCACCTGATCCATTGTATTGGTGGATTTTTCCCTCCTGTATCCTGAAGATCAGGTCTTTTCATATTGTTTATACAAATCAAAGCTATGCGAGTCTCCTCCGAGCCGTAATGTGCTTCATAAATCCTTGATTTTAGTAGTTGCCCTTTCATACGTTCTCATGCCGCGTCGTCCGCCAAGACATAACACTACTTCATTACATTCGCTTTCATATCTTGAAGGCCCGAGGATGCTCCTCTTCGCAGGGTCAGATGCAGGGTTGGGAAATTCAGGTGTAGAAAGCACAAAATGAATATATATATGCTAATATGCCTATAAAGCAATAAAAAATAAGGGTAGCTTTTAATAAAAAATAGAGATAAAAAAGTTCTTATTTTCTGTGGCTTCTTTAAGTGATATTTCCCTTTAACTGATGAGGTAGAGAGAATACCTCCAAGTCTTTAATTTTTAAAGCAGGATTTTTTGACGAGCACACAAAAGCCTTCTCATCTCATCTCATCAGTCCTGATTTAAATGAGTGATAACAAGTCTTACAGCAAAAGTAACCACAAGACTCAGTAATGCATACAAAAATTAGTTGCTGAATGCTAAAAACATAGCAGTTCATAAGCAAATTATAAATAAATAAGGACTGCAGATGTTTTGTGCCAGTTAGACGCTGGAGTCTGGATAGAGGCTGTAAGGACTGTGGTGAAGAGATTCAGAGTTACAAACTTTTTTTTACAAACATTATCTATTAACAGTACAGTATCTAGGTTCTGTACTCAGGTATTATTCACATTTTCTCTTTCTCTGTGTTTCTCTTCAAATATGAGACATGAACTGTGTATATGCTTTATCTTTTCCCAAGATCAAAACTAATTTTATCGAATTAAAACTTGGTAATTATTTTGCCAAATTCTGACCAATTTTCAACATCAATATAATAAGTCATTATTATATTTCCCACCATGTATTAAACATTTAGCTACAATACCTAATAATTAGTCGAATATTTCTAAAAATTGGAGTGTCATTGATGACACAATCGTGTTTGCAATTTTGTGTCCATCTGAAATGGGGCATTGTGTGTGCAAAAACATTGCTTTTGAATTTTCAATCTGTCCATAAATTGCCATTTCATTGTTCATTGATAATGTTTTTATAAGATATTATAACTTTACTTTTAAAGACAGTCTAATCGCTTTATTAATCACATCTTAATTCTGAATTCAGGACTGAAAGAAATGTGACAATTGCTCTAGTTACAGGGCACAGGGGTCCCTGTTTAAAACAACAGTGTATATACCCCATCTTGTCCCATGTCTACATGCATTCAGGTTGTGTTCAGACTATTTTGAAGTCTTAAGCGATGCAACAGGCCTCAATTTGGTCAGTGCTCATGTCCAGTTGTCCCAGCTGTTTTAATAAGCTGTATGGGCATATGAGTTTTAAGGGTTTCTTAGTTTAATTTATTTGTGAGACAAAGAGAAAATAGAAGAATGGAGCAATATTCAATAATATTATGAAAAACCATGAAATGAAGGTTTGCTGAGATGCTTGTGATGCCGTATTACCCACCACTGGTGTAGTGGTTAGGATACTCACCTCAAATCCTACTTCCAGCATCTCCTATACAACATCAGAAGAATCCGCCCCTTTCTCACCGCTGTAGCTACTCAGCTTCTCGTCCAGTCCTTGATCCTCTCTAAGTTGGACTACTGTAACTCCCTAATGGCTGGACTTTCAATGAAAACATCACGACTACTTCAGCTGATCCAGAATGCAGCTGCGAGACACCCCACACCTCTGCTGCGGAACCTGCACTGGCTCTCTGTGGCTGCTCGCATCAGGTTCAAATCCCTAACACTTGCCTTTAAGGCCAAGACCAAAACAGCACCTCCTTACTTATCAGCACTGATTAAACAATGTGTCACTTCTCGTCCTCTCAGAGCATCAACTGCTGCTCGTCTGGAACCACTACTTAAAAGAAGAGCAAAACATGCATCGAGACTCTTTGAAGTGCTGGCTCCTCAGTGGTGGAACCAACTTCCTCTTACTGCTGAGTCCCTTGGAACATCGTCTGCAGACACACCTCTTCAAAGAGCATCTAGGGGATTAATTTACCCCTTACTATTTATGTTGTCTTACCCATCCAAAAGAAACAACAACAACAAAAAACCCACTAACATATATGTTTGTCTGTGAACTTTCATTTTCTTTAATGCATTTTTCGTTAAAGTATAAAACTTAGTCGGCGGTAATTTGGTTTAACCACAGTTGATGATTTTAAACATAGCTTACAGATCAAAGACTACAAAGCACTATTGTAAGTTGCTCTGGATAAAAGCATCTGCTAAATGCTGTAAATGTAAATGTAAATGTAAATATGTATATAGTAGTGCCTTGCGCTGTGTTGGCACCTACCCAGGGTTTGGTCACCGCCTTGCGCATGTGGTTTCCGGGATAGGGATAGGCTCCGGTAAGCCCTGCGGCCCCAGCTGGGATAAAGTGGCTTGGAAATTTAATGAATGAATGAATGAATATATACAGTACAGACAGTACGGTATTAAAGAGTAAGGTGTAAAAAAAATGAGGAAATTGTATTTCTATGTGACGCTGCTATTAAAGACATTTTGATATGTTTATAGGGGGTCTAGGACAACTTTTTAGGCGATTTATTTGAGTTAAGTCATTGTTCTGGAATCAGTTAACAGCATAAGGCTAGGTATCGCTCTATTTTTAAACAGTCACGTCTAAAAGATCATACATCTGCTTTGCTGACTGAAACAGGTTCTGGAGCCCCTATCATTTTTGTGTTTATGCAACATTCTGAGTGTAGCATCAGCACACACCATTATTTGCTGCTTCTAACCAGAAAGTTGCAATGTAAGTATTCTCCCTCTCTTTCTCTCTCTCTCTCTCGCTCTCTCTGCCATAGTCAAGCTCAAACTTGTCATATTTCCATACCTGAGACACAATGAAGTTCTCCTCCCTGTGAACCACTATCGCTTCAACCTTACCTCTTACTACATCCTCCTCTTCTGCAAGGAATCACAGCCATGAAGATGTGTTGGGATAAGTCAGATTTATATGATGTGTGGAATGTGTGTAGGAGTGAAACTATGAGGTTTCTACTGCCACAAGCTAAATGAAAATATTGTTTTTGGTTGTTTCTTGTGCATGTTTGTTACTACATCATCTATTATGATTTTAAGTCCAATTATATTGATTCCATGAAATCAGAAATGGGAATCAAAGTTAACCTGTTTTTATTAAAGTGTTAATACTGAGTTCATGTAATTAAAATATATGTTCTATATGTATCACACATTACTATTTAATCCATTGGCATTGCAGTTGGTCACAGAAACATGCTTTCACAACTTGGCCCTGTTGAGCAATTATCCACAACAGCAACCACACAAAGCCCTGATAGAAATGTACTAGACAAGCTTACACGTGTGCAACGAATTTCATGGCCTATTATACGTGTTCCAAAACCTTTATCTTGGATGTGGTGTATATTTTTAACTTTTCTCTTCTTAAGTTAAACAATGCATACACAATGTCTACTTTATAAAACCATGTTTTAGTTACCAGTGTTTTTTTTGGTATCAGCTTATTTAGTAGTTTTTGAAAGTTTTGTTTAAATCTGTAG
This sequence comes from Distichodus sexfasciatus, assembly GCA_032718565.1. NCBI lineage: Eukaryota > Metazoa > Chordata > Actinopteri > Characiformes > Distichodontidae > Distichodus > Distichodus sexfasciatus. The sequence continues at coordinate 330,167 of JAVGVS010000003.1, read as the reverse complement.
CTCTACTTTGTACATTCAGGCTACAGTACTGAATGGCACTAATAAATGGTGGTTTCGTAATAAGTATGTCAAAACTATAAACCTCTTCTCTAATCACCAGAGAATAATTTCAATGTTTCACAGAAAAATATTCAAAAAAATACAGAGAGTAGACAAGTAGACATGGCTCCAGTTTTTACAGAGTACAAAAAGGCACATAGAATGTACATAAATAAATAAACTATAATAATATAAAGTCTAAACTAGAAGTAGAAAATGAAAAATGTGCAACTTTACTTATGAGGTTTTCAATAATACATGCAACAGTAGTCAAGTGGAGAAAAACTACAACTACAATACTGGAATGTGTTCCTTTTTATATGCTTTAAATAATTAATAATTTAAAAGATTAATTAAATCCAATTATATTGCTTAATATCCAAAATGAGATGAGCTCACTATAGAAAGCAGTTTGGAAGTCAGTGTCCATTAATTTAATTAAGACCTGGGGGCTTCTGTGGAAAAAAAGAACTTCTAAGCTCTAATTGTACTGAACTTTACTCCTCCACACATTCCACACATTGCACAAACCTCTAGCATCTCAATACTGCAAAACATAGTGCTTTCTCTTGTTTAACACCCGAAACTAAACCATTAAATTCTCATACAGGCCATTTATGGGCAGAATTTGCCTCCTCATAGCAGGTTTTTCCACCCCAGCAAGATTACACACACATACCAAAGCTCACCTTACACTAGAGTGCAAAGATGTCTTGTGGTAACTTAAGCAAAACAAAGCCAGACTTCTGGAATAAAAGTCTGTGTGGAATGAACCAATCAGCAAGCGCTGGGTATTTGCCAGATGACTCAAGAATTACAACCTGAACATATCATTTGTCTTTACATCAGTTTGCATGTCTAATCTTGCCCAAGCTGACTTGCTGAATTGCCCAATGCAAGCCAGGTTTTAAAGAGAGTGTCTGGAATGAACCGCAAACTTATACCCCAATATGTCTAAAAAGAACAATTTGATTATAGAATTTTTTTTTATTTGTAATGTGCACATAGCGTGACTGCATTCGTCTCCGGATGTGTCAAAGCAACAGTGGAGGAAGAAGTTGTAACACTGCAGGAAATGTGTGACTGCTGCAAGAACTTTAATCATCATGCTACTGTACTAACCTCCATTCACTACTCTAAAATCAACTCTTACTTTTAAAATGACCTAAATAAGTATAGTGGAGAGGCAGCTTCAGCACACTAACAGCAGCAATTAGAGAAGCTGAATCACTTTGTTGTTTTTAAAAACGGAATAAAATGACTTTAGTTTTAAGTCATTCTTAATAGGTATTACATTGCGTTTACATTTCTTTGTCCTATGTCAGATACTTTTATTCCATTCTAATTAGTTTAATTTGTTCATATTATCATATTACACTTTAGTTGCTTGTCATTTTTTCCTGATTTAATTCTCAGTGTAAAGCACTTTGGTCTTCATTATTATGTATAAAATGGGCTATAAAAGTTATAATTAGGGCTCCATGTACGAAATGAAGGGTCCAAGTGCTTATGGGCCCCTCTTGTTTCCTTATTATTATTATTATTATTATTATTATTATTATTATTATTATTATTATTTACTGTGTTTATTAATCAGCATGATCAGGAAGATATTTTGCTGTGTGATATAATGTCTATGGCTCTAACACAATCTATGTAGTGTTGTTGTTGTTGTTGTTTTTTGCAGCAATCACATTAGAGAAAATATCCCTGTTAGCCTCTCAGTCATCATGGACATGGTAGCTTTGAGTGCTTGAGTCGAACGTAACAGGACTTCTTCGTAGTAGTTCATATCAGTGTTGAGATATACTGTCCCAATGTACACTTAATGACTTTATATAGTACAGCAGGTCTGTGCATTGTTATAACACTTTACAAAGTCAAAGTAAACTTTATTGTCATCTTTGCTATATACTGTACAGATACATAGAGAGACGAGGCGATGTGGCTCCAGGTTTTTTTCAGTGAAGATAACAGAGAACAGAGAACAACAGAACAGAGAACAAATAAGGCAGTGGCACAAATAAGGCACGTGGAATAAACAATAAATAAGTAAAATACAAAATATACATTAAAAAATATACATTTTAAACTAGACATGGAGTTTTAAATATAATTTGAAACTAGAAATGGAGGTAGAATTGAGAAAGTCAGGCTGCAGTATTACCTACAGGTGGAAATTGACATTTTACACTGGATGTGCAAGAGGTAGAAAGTTATAATATGACAAATACTATATCCGGACTATTTGTACATACAATGTTCAGTGTATGTGCAAACATGCAAACATTTATACAAGCAGTGTACAATGTTTGTGCAAATAAGTGGCGGCAGTGCAGTGTCGTAACAACAGTTATTTGAGGAGCAGATAGTCCATATAGCAGCATATGCATCATAGCGACGGTGATGTGTAAAGTGCAGTGGTGCAACAGAATCAGTTACTTCACAGTCCAGGTGTGTGTGGGGGGGGAAGTGTGATGGTTGGGATTGTGTTCAAAAGTCTAATGGCTTGTGACTTACACATGACTTCTTTGTAATTCTTTTGATGCATGTTTGCATGCAATGTTAAAATCAGGTGACCTACATACATAAGCTCAAACAAGAACCCGTCTTGAAAGCACCGATACAGAAATGATGGTTACAATATTCTATATGCAATATGCCTTCTCAATGCAAGAAATAATTTAAGGTGTAACATCTATTTTTAACAGCACCTCATGGGTGGAGAGTGAATACTTTAAACCACATCTAAGTAATTAGTCATTTAATTTTGGTTTAATGCTGAATGCCATAGTCATAGTCATACAATTTGAAATTGATCAAATTAAAACCAATCATGTCTTTTGTTTCTTGCATTATAATGTTTGACCTGTGCGGATTTGATGTTTGATGTTATATTGTTTACACAATATAAACTGTCTGAAAGGAGGAGTTGTGTGTAACGGCTTTGTGTATAACACAGTTGTAAATTGTAGACATAATGCTTGTCATTTATGTAACCATTTAAATTATAACACTTAGCTTATTTTGACAATTTCCCCCCCAAGTTAGTAGCCACAGCTCCACAGAAAGAGAAGAAGTGTCCCCCAAGGAACATCCCAACACTCATTCAAACTGTCTTGGCACATAAATCCATGCAAGAGGGAAAATGTTGGTTTTCAAAATTGTAGCTGTTAAAAATCCTTGGAAACAGAGTTAGAACGTGTTACATCACACTTTCAGCGTATGAGAGGGGAAGGTCTGCTTTAGCATGGAGTTGATCTCGAGTGAGACGTGGCACTGCCCTCTTGGCATGATGGCTGCTGGTATTATTGTGGCTTTGCCGTACGAGCTGAAAATTCAGGGGCAGGAAATGAAAATGGAGGAGCATCTGGGGCACATTCGGTCCTAATGCTGCTTCCAGATTCTCTCTAAAGTTCACAACTTCACATAGAAAGCACTGACAGGTGAGCAGCAGCGCACCTTATGAACACATGCATCTGAGTGGTCCATATTTGCAAATAAAATGTTTTTTTATCGACCATATGGATGAGAATTGAGCCCTAAAAATCTTAGATGTGCCATAGTCTCTGTGTAAGGACATCCTCAGACAAAAGCTTTTATTGTTCCTTTTTAGTTCCTGGTTAAGAGGTTAAGGTGAGGGTTAGGTGTAGACAGTGAGGCGTTCATGTGAGTGTGACTTATTTTGGGGTTGAATTTCAGACTCTAATATTATATTGAGAATGGTCATACTTTGTGGATGAAAAATATATATTTTGTTCAAATAAATGTAAGAAAACTAATAAAAGTGTTTGTTATTGAGTTTATGTTTAGGGGGAAACATTATTTTAGGATTATTATATTTAATATTATATTATTTATTATATTTATTAAACGTGTATGTACTTGGACTGTACAAGTGTTTGATATGTGTGTGTATAGCACTGGGTTTTGGTCAGAATGCCAGAGTAAATTTCCATCGCTCTTAAGGAACTCTAGATGCAGAGCTTTACTGATGTAGATTCTCATCTCCTCTCATGTCCACTCAGGCCTGAAATCACTACTTTGGACCAGGTTGCAATCAGATCCATTCACTATATATTACCTCTACAAAAATCATATTCAGTCATGACACAAATAGATTTTTGGATGGATGGATTTTTGACATTTAGTAATTGTTAAAATAATATTTGCCATTTTGCAACATTTACATTTACGGCATTTATCAGGCACTCCTATCCAGAGCGACATCAATTTCTCTAATTTCAGGGAGCAGCTTGGTAGGATTGAAACCCATGACATCTTGGGCCAGAGCCGAGTGTCCTAATCACTACCAACAACCAACAACAAGCGGCTAAACACTCCCCATGGCGTGTGTGTGCAAGCATCCGTGCATGTGTATGTTTGTGAGCATGAAGTGTTTTAGAGCTGTTTTTAATTTGTGCAGTTAAACATCAAAGAGGTGCATTTTGCAGCAAGTTATGTTGATATATGATTCAGGGTTGGTGACCCTTTGTTGTTTGTGTGTGTATGGGTTTGTATATGTATGTGTGTGTGTGTGTGTGTGTGTGTGTGTGCGCGCTAGCATAATTACAGGAGGGCATGGTGTGGGTTTGTGTGCATGTCTTTGTGTGTGTAAAAGTGTGTATATCTGTGTGTGCTAGCATGATTATAAGATGGCAAGATTTGTGTGCGTGTGTGCATGTGTATTTCATGAGAAGCATGTGGCTTTCACTGAGTGAATGTGTGTCTGCGTATGTGTGTAAGAGTGTGTGAGTGTGTAAGCCAACAACAGACAATAGCTGAAAGTGCTGATCTTGCTGTGAGGGGTTTAGGCTTCAGGCCTCTCCTCAGCCCATTACTCAGTCATTCATGGATGCATACAGATGGATCATCGCCCTGCCAAGCTGCCACACCCACACACACAACTCAGCACAATAACAATGACAACACACCCCATGAATGGCATGATGAAGAGACCACAAGGCTCACAATTACAACTCACATCTTTTTTCAACAACATTTTGTCACATTTTTCTCCAAAATACCGGTCCAGAGAAGCTACCAGTTTTGCTCTGGCTAACACCACACCCACTGTGTGCATTCTTTAATTCTTGAGCATGCATATACTTGCTGATATACAAACCATAACTTTGATATCCGTAATGGCTATTAAAGGCATTGACTTTGTACTAGAGGAAGTGAAACAGGAAGTGAGAATAAGTCAGAGAGTTTTCTTTGGTACTGCACATCCAGAGGACTTTTTCTTTAATATTTCTTAAAGCTTTCCTTTGTAATACATTATATTGGTTTATGCCGGCATCAATAAAAATGTTTGTTGTCAAGAGATTACCCTCAAGTCAAGGAAGAGTAATTTTGGACTAGGAAGGGTGAAGAACTGCAGGGCTGAGGAATCCTTTTTGCTAAGGGCCTTGTGTGTCTGACTCACTCTGTGCTTCTGACTCATTTTCTCCAACTAGAGACTATAACAGAGCTTCTCCTCTTGCAGGACATGTATCAAATGCATTTTAACACTATATCTAGTAGACGTCATGCCCTGTTCACCAACCCTTCTCAAGACAAAAAATGTTCTTAATACCCACATGTTAAGTTTTTACAAAGATTCTGATTCATTGTTTCTTGTTTGAGATTTTTACCTAAGTAAGAACCGAATCATTAACTGCTGAAGATGCGTGCCTGTTTGTGCACGACATTAGCTTGGTGGGTTTTCTTCAATTTTACAGTTGGTATTAGTGAATGAGGCCCATTGTGCAAAAAAAAGTCTATGAATGCTATCAGATACGATCAAAAGGGCATACATTTCTATGCCCTCGCTGAGTTGGATGCCTTGGAGGTGATATCTGTTTCATAAGATCTGAGTGCACACAGGCTAAGCTGAGCACTTAGTGCATTTACGGGACTCTGACTGGATCTGGTTTGAATATTAAAAGGAAAGCCGGCCTGGTCTTGGGGCTGGTGCCTTGGTGGGATATTGAAAGGAAAGCTAGTTGGCTCAGTGTGCCGATGACTTGACGCAGATTTGAGCCAGCTGTACGGAAGAACTTCCCTGAGTCTGCATGCCGAATCGTACTTTGTGGCTGCTATGGGCTGGATTTGGCAATCCAGAGATTAACAGAAGTTAAACTGAAAATAAAAGGAGTAGGAAAATCTTCATGCTAAAATAGATATACCACAGTGATCAAAAATGCAGTGGCAATAGTTGCAACTTTAGTCATCAGGAAGGGTGAAAAAATACATCTCTACGCTTTGAAAATGTCCACCACCTCCAACATCATTTGTTTTTTGTGTTTCTGTGCAAACAAGTTGCTGTCACATGTCACATTTGACACAATTTACAGATCAAACCCAGAAAAATAAAGTGCAGCATAAAGCTGAAATTAAGTGGAAGATCCGGAATTTATGGTCTTGGAGAACAAAATAGAACCCAATACTGCATGTTGACTGGACATTTGGTTTTTAGACATTTGGACGTTTAGTGTGTTTTGAAATCTGAAAAAGGTTAATGATAATGATTTTCTCTTAATATCTCTAAATTATTTTATGTCTTGAGTAGATGACTTCATAATACTGTTTACCCTAAAGTAACACTTAAAATCATTTGTCTCTGCACAGAACGGCTTTTTCTCACAGTTTTACAGATTTCTTATTAAAGTTTTGAGCACATTCTCCATCACTATGAGGTTATACGGAATGTGATGTTACATAAGATTTTGGCACTTTTGATGCTCGGTGGAGATCCGGATGGAGGAGGAGGCGCCGCCTCGGTTGGATGAGGAGAAAAGTGTCGTATTGGCTGAGTCAAAAACGCTACAAACTATAAAGCCTTGAAATCTCCGGCGTAAAATCTGCAGAATCCGGAATATCTGTCCATCCAGCAGCTGCTTCCACGACTTCACGTCTGTGCTTTTCTACAACCGAGACCAACAAAACAGGCAAGTTGGACTAAACACCTCTTCCATCAAGGTCACTACGGCTGTTTTCCAAAGTCTTTATCTCAGCGACGTAAGATCACCGAGCTCACTTAAGATTTTTAAATGACGACTGAAGCGTTGATGGATGTTGTGTTGCCTTCATTTGCGCGAAAAAGCACGATTTATTCAGCACTGTATGCAGCTCGGTGTTCCTCGGCTTTCGTTTCAAGCTCTGACGTGCACACATGCTTAATTCAATTTTATTCATTCTCTTTTAAACGATTCTAAACGGTTCTCGTCAGAATTCGACAAACAAGTCGTAATTATTACGATTTGGGTTTTTTTAAATATATAATTTAGAACTTTCACTCCATATATAAAGCCACGCTATTTATCGTCTACTTCGACACGATAAACACTTTGTATGTTTTTCCTCTTAATATAAGAGCTTGTTGTGTCTGTGGGCTGCTAATGTTGGGCAGTGTTAAAGCCCTTAATTCTTTAATTAGTTTCTTATTTATTTCTTATTTAAGTCTGTCGCCTGAGTGAACGGGGCGAAGGCGTGGTCATCTGCGGTTCTTTATTTTCCTCTCCACAGGGCGTATTTTCTCATTAGACAGATGGATAAACACTGTTTATATTCACTTTTCCTCAGATAATGAACTTGGATAATGACCAAGCTTCAGGTCTGACAGTGCATTTTAAGGGAGTAAAAAGTCCCATACAAGAGCCACGCTATTTTATTTATTGTTAATGTAATACTTCATTATTGAGTTCAAGTCAAAAACATGAAAATAATATACTGTCTAGTTTTATTTATCTGCACATTAAATATGAAGAATATGTTTATTGAATTGCTTATTTTTATATTAGGATTTTCCATACTGATTGATTAATATTTAATTTTTATTTTGAATGGGTGCATATTTTGCATTATGTTCTCTTTGATGAGTGACTCTCAGTGAGTTCTGTGATATGAGTCACACCCATCAGCCGCTCCTTTGAGCACAAACCCGACAGCTCACGCCCTACTAAACTGATTTCGCTCATTATTATGTCTAAGACCTGGCTGCACAAAATAAACAAGTATTCCATTAGGTTTCATTCATCATAACCAACCATCAGATGCATAACCAGTTTTCTTTCATGACTGCCCTTTTTTCTATTTACTTCATTTTCTTGCACTTCAACTAGCGACGTGTTAATGGCAACATGTTCTCTGAAAATATGTACACCTGCAGCATTTTGAGTCTCACTGTGCGGTTTAATTGCTTTCATTTCCCTGGACAGTTTTAAGTGCCCCTTTGAGAATCAGATTGCTTCTGAAAAATATGCCCAGCAGGGAATTCTGCTCCATGCTTGTTCTTATAGTAAACACATTTGATTACTCCTGAGCTATCATTTTCTATGTCTGATTGTATTTTCTAAGTTGTATGTGTACGTTGGTTGTATTTCATACAACAGTGACATCTGTGTTTACAGAGACCATGGTGTTCCACAAAGAGTTCCAGACCGCAGGAAAGGAGCCTGGCCTGCAGGTGTGGAGGGTGGAGCAGATGGACCTCAAGCCCGTCCCCAAGCAGCTTTATGGCAATTTCTACACCGGCGATGCCTATGTCCTGCTCTACACCACCCCTGCACCATCTTACGCCATACACATGTGGCTGGGTAGGTACTTTAATTCATTCATTCATTCATTCATTCATTCATTAATCATATTTAGGGTCAGTGGTACCAGTATCTACAGTTAGGTTTACAGTCCAAATGATCCACAAATACCTTTCATTGTGTTAAGCATTAACTTTTATCATATAATAGATTTTTTACTGTTCACTGTTCATATGTCATAAACAAAGCAACTTGCTTGCTTATGGCCTGGTGCCTGACCAATGCTCAATACAGTTTGAGTAAAATGGTATGTTGCAGGTTCTTTGGAGTTCCGCATTCATGTTTTCGTGTTAACTTATAGACTCAATCTCATATTAAAAATTGAAATCATACATAGATAAAATAGAAATGAGCTCTATTAGCAAGACATATCTTGCCTGAGCATCAGAAGTCACAAAAACATTTTGGTCTTTTTCGCCACTCTTAACTTCTATGATACTGACATGAACAACAAACAAATGATATTGTATGCTACTATTAATGACCTGCAATTTGAAAACAACTGCAGTCCTCTGGTCAGTATATGACCGGTGATGGAACAGAGAAGAGAGTAGGGTCGGGTTGCTAATAGCATAACAACAGCTGGGCACAGTCTCAAATTGTATGTCCGGTTGGTGTTGTAGGGAGTGAGTGTTCTCAGGATGAGAGTGGCGCTGCAGCTATCTTTGCTACCCAGCTGGATGACTTCCTGGGTGGCTCGCCTGTTCAGTTTCGTGAGGTCCAGAACAACGAGTCCCTCACCTTCCTCGGTTACTTCAAGTCTGGCATTAAGTATAAGGTGGAATATTCTTACACTTATTTCATAACATCTCATTTAGAACACACAAATGTCCTCATTTTTAAATCATATTTTGCTGTTGAAATTGATACTCCATCAGAAAAATGTATGTTTATCAAGGCATTTGATTTGTTCCTATGAATATGTAGTGTTGTCAGTGCTGCTTTCACTAACCAAGAGAGAACCTTGTTAAGTTTTAAAAGTTCAATGTACACACAGTTCTGTGAGCCCTTTGCACTTCCTGATTTCAAAAGTAAATGTCAGAGTGGAAATCAAGACTTCCTGAGACTTTCCCTGTCATGACAGAATCGTTTAAACAAAAGGCATCTTGTAAGCTTAAATCCATGGTGCTGGTTTTGTTTTGGAAGCTCAACTCTGTACTTTATGACAGGAGTAAATTTGCCATGCCATATTGTCCTTATTCTCCATAACAACTGTCTCCATGGTGATTTTGTGGTCACAAAATCGTCAGACATGGAGCCACATGTGCTTTTGATTTCGGCACACTAACTGGCTTCCCGAAATAGCAAAGGGGAAAACTTTTCTTTTGGAAAACACAAGAAGGAAACCATCTGGAAAATGTGTGTGTGGACATGACTGTATGACACATGTAGAGCCCTGAGTGTGTAGTTTTGGTGCTAAAAGATTTACAAGCACTGCCTGTGTGTAAGCCTAGACAGTGAACCCAAGCAAAAACACAGCTCCACTGAATGTGTGTTTAAAGAATATGGAAAATACAAAAATTATGGAAAATATATTTTGTTCACTAGGAATAACCGAATAATCCAGCAATCTAATTGTTCGCTGTTCACACACACATAGCAAGGTGGAGTGGCATCTGGCTTCCAGCACGTGGTCACCAATGACATGAACGTGAAGCGTTTGCTTCATGTGAAGGGAAGGAGAGTGATCCGAGCCACCGAGGTGCCGCTCTCTTGGGCCAGCTTCAACCGTGGAGACTGTTTTATTATCGATCTGGGAAAGGTGGGGAACATTAAATCTACTTCAAAGTATACTTTGTCATCTCAGCTATATGCAAGTGTACAGAGACACGAGACACCATGGCAAACACGTCTCGGAACGTGTCTCCATCGTCGTTCGGGGCCTACCTGTATTTAACATACACGCCTTGAACTCATTCACCAATATTTTATTAAGTTGGTCTTAAGTTTATTAAGACATTCAAAAAGTGTATTATTTAACTGTAGAATTAAAGAAATCCTAAAAAGCTCATGTTTTGCGCAAATATGGATGCAATACAAATTTGTGTAAAAGTGCTCTTCAGCATTTGTAGATCCTGTTCTTACCTAGGGACAAATCTTAAATAAGAAAACATTGCTGAATGTCAGAATCTTTATGAAAATGGTGTAAGTGGGGTTTAAAGAACAACTTTCTCCTTAGTAACAGTTATTGAATGAGGCCTTATGTGACTGTTATTAATAACTAAATTTATATTAATAATATATTATTAATAATCTAAATTTAATCACATATGTGCTCAATTTGAAATGTTTAGAAAACTAACCTGAAATGGTAGCTTTTCAAGCTATGAATTTATGTTTTGTCATGCTAAATTGGTATTTTATATTTAGGAATAAGCAATGAATGAATGAGTTACTGGAAAAGCTACAGTGTTTTAAATGTAGCTTTACTACTGAGAAGCTACTAAAAAAGTAGTTAAGTTAGAGACATTGATATTGTCCATATCGCCATTTCTTTCAGGACATCTACCAGTGGTGCGGCAGCGAGTGTAACCGCTTTGAGCGTCTCAAGGCGTCCCAGGTCGCAATTGACATCCGCGATAACGAACGAAACGGACGAGCCAGACTGCAGATGGTGGAAGAAGGCTCAGAACCACAGGCTGTCTCTGATGTGAGGAGTTACTGAAGTACAGAGCAGAGAAAGATATGCAAAAGTTGTTTACAAATAATGTAGCTTATGGCTTCAGTTGTGTAGAGATTGTGTATCCCGTCAAGTTTGTATATATACATAGAACTTGTGACCTCAGTGAAAGTGGCATTTTTCATGTAGTTGTAAGATATGCCAGGGTGTGTTTTGCCCAACTCCATGCCTTGAACCACCGGAAAAGCCTTTTTTTGTTCATTGTTTATTTTCAGGTCCTTGGACCCAAGCCCAGCATTCCAGCAGGAAGTCCCGATGATGAGGCAGTTGACCGAGCCAATAAAAAGGGCACTCTTTACATGGTAAACACTGTTTTCTGAGTATCAGCTGTTTGCATCTGCTCATGTGGTTATGTGTTTCCAGTTTCAAATATCGTTTTAAAAACAGAAAACAATGGGGCGTCATTACCACTCATGAAAGTGTTGGACTTCCCCTTCAAATTGTGTATGTGAGAGAGAAACATGCTTTGGCAGCGCATTGTCAATGCTAATCATTTTTATTGTTTAGTACTGTAATAATTGGAAGATGTGTGTTAGGTTTCGGATGCTGCAGGTTCCATGAAGGCCTCGCTGGTGGCCCAGAGCAGCCCCTTTAAGCAGGAGACTCTCTCCCCCAGCGAGTGCTACATCCTTGACAGTGGTGTTGATGGAAAAATCTTTGTATGGAAAGGTATGTATTAAAATTTGTGGTTGTGCTTATAATCATTGGTTATTTCCAGCAAACATTTACTGTCCTGTCCAATTTTGTCTTAAAATACTTGAACTAAGCATTCTGCAACTTATTTACAGAATGTAAATTACAAGGGTCAACCAATTATCGACTCGGTCGATTATTTGGGGCCAATATTTTGCAGATTATTCGTATTGGTGTTTAATTTGAACCATCACTGGTAATAAGTAATTAGAAGGTGAGTTACTGTGGCTTACTGTGATCTCTCTGTGCTGTTTGCTTTCGACTCACTTCTTCATTTAATATCCTGCCCACAACAGTCTCTGATTGGCTTTATGTCACACGAATAGTAGCCAATCAACACCGAAGCCTTGTTGTCACTCGCACTACACTCACACAAGAGCGCAGCATGAAGCTGTGAGAATGAGAAGAGGAGATAGAAGAGTTTCAGCTGAGCATAGTGTAAAATTCACAATTTTGACGGAGATTTTCTCTTTTTTTTGCATATTGATTCTAAATGTCGGTTATCGGCCCCGTCACCTAGCAATAATCTATATCAATATCGGCCCTAAAAAACAATATCGGTCGACCTCTACCAAATTTACATGAACATAAAGGTTCATGTTTTTGGCTGCTGAATTGCTGATTCATAATTACTTAAGTTTTCTTAATTTGAATAATTGATGATCACCATTGTAGGATGAAAAAATATAATTAAATAAGGGCAATTGCAGATTGCAGATGAAAACATTTGACTGTTCAGCTAAATTCAATTTGGATGAGAAATCAGAGCTACACCCTGATTTTTATCCTGCTGATATTTTGTCCCCTCAGGTCCAACCGCCAACGCAGCAGAGCGCAAGGCAGCCATGAAGGCAGCAGAGCAGTTCATCAGAGAGAAGAACTATTCCAAAAATACCCAGGTATCCAATTATTGGTCTTCTCAAAGTAAATCAGTATTACTGTATAAGTGTAATTCAGTCAAGCCAAGTTGGTCTACTGACTGATGTGTTTGCGATTAGATCCAAGTGATGCCGGCTGGAGGTGAGACCACGCTGTTCAAACAATTCTTCAGCAACTGGAAGGACAAGGACCAGACCACAGGCCCAGGGAAGGCCTACACCATTGGGCGTATTGCCCGTGTGGACCCCATTCCGTTTGATGCCTCCAGCCTCCACTCCAATAAAGCCATGGCTGCCCAACATGGCATGGTGGACGATGGCGCAGGCAAAGTTCAGGTAATAATGGTTAATCGGATGTGTCTGCATTATGATCAAATATCTGCTAAGAGAGCCAAACTCTAGGCACAGTTTTCCAGCTGTCGTGATTCACGTCCCTACTGAATAAAAGGGAAAGGGTTTTGGCTGCTTCAGGAGGGCAGTTTGATGATTATTACTGATGTGATCAGATGCAAGAGTCAGAACACACCTTCAAATGTTCAATAACTAGCTTATCTTGAAGGATTCTAAAACAATCAAGCTGATCACATGAAAAAAAGTCCTTTGTAGACCAGATTAATCTAAAACCAGTTAATCTTGCCAAGCCATTTTTAACATGCAATTGCAGCTGCAGAGTATTCAGAATGCTTTGGAACAGATTTTTCCATTAAATATAATGTCCTTTTAGAAATACAATTTTGGTGAGCTAAAATGATTGGTAATTGATTTTAGAATCTGTTTTTATTCAGCAGAAATGAATAATTAATTGTAAAAGGTGTAAAAATAGGTGTAAATGTGTCATTTCTACCAAGAGTTCAAACAGTAGACATACAAGGGAGATGGTGGCCAGAAGTGCCGCTTGCCAACTTGCTTTTGACTGCTAGGGGTCCAGGCCAGACCGGCAAACTTTAATCTACAGCAGTGTAGAGGTTGAATGAAGGAAAAATCACAATTAGATTATTTAAAACATAATGATGATGAACACAGGTTGCAGGGATGTGAATTTTGGCTTAGGGCCGCAAAAGACTCTGCAATCACAACCGGTGACGGCCTAAGAATTCAGCTCTGTTCTACTGCCAAAACTATCGCCATTGGTCCTTGAGGAAGACCCTTAACGCCCAGTTGCTCCAGGAGCCCAGTGGTGGTAAGACAGGGCTGCGAATAGGGTAGAATTTGAATTTATGGCCAAGAACTCATAGACTGAAATCCAGACATACCACCATTGGTGGTACAGACCCTAGAAACTCCACTGGTGTTGACCTTAAACTTGGATATTAGTCTAAGAACCAAGAAGTTCTAGGTCGAAAGCCCACTCTATCCTACTGCCAGAAGTACCACCACTGGGTCAAGGAAATGGAAGTCTGCTAGATACTAATTACGTAAAGACAAGTGTCATGGTTTTCCCATACAGATGTGGCGTGTTGAGGGAGGAGATAAAGTTCCTGTTGACCCCTCTACCTATGGGCAGTTCTTTGGCGGAGACTGCTACCTGATTCTCTACACCTACCGCCAAGGAGGGAGAGAGCAGCATATCATCTACACCTGGTGAGAATCCAACCTTAAATCTGCGTGCTAGTCTGTGTTTTTATCGACTGACCATGGTTCTGACTGGTTTTTGCTCATTGTAGGCAGGGACTGAAGTGCACACAGGATGAACTGGCTGCCTCAGCCTTCCTAACAGTCAAGCTGGATGACTCCATGGGAGGGTCTCCTGTCCAGGTAAGTGCCATATTGCGATAATTAGGGATGTGCGATATGGGAATTATCGGATGATGCCGATATCCGATGTTTTTCATGCTTATATCTGCCCGTGCAGATGCCAAAAAATGAGAAAGGCAGAGTCGAATGCGAGCGCAGGCAGAATTGAGCGCGTAAAGATTTTGCCAAAGTTATACTGCACGCTCAGAATTTTGGCACAAAATAACGCCATGCATTAAAAGACAGAAGGCACGGGCCGTATAAAATCCCAGTTCGAACTTTGGACATACCTGGCGCAAGTGCTACCTTTCCGACATACAATAAATGTGTCATCAAATATCGGTGACTTAAAAAAAATAATAATTATCAACCGATTACAATGTGATTCCGATATCATTGTGCATCCCTAGCAACAATTAAATGTTAACAAGTTTTGGCAATTTTGACAAAAATGTGCTGTATGGTATTGTGAGTTCTAAACACAATACCATACAACAATCACAGTTTTTGTATATGGTGATGTGTAGCCACAGATCTACTCAATATTAGCTTGTAATATTGTTATATATGCATTGTTAAGTATTGGACATATGAATGTTGCAGGTTCGTGTCACTCAAGGTCAGGAGCCACCCCATTTGATGAGTCTGTTTAAAGGCAAGCCAATGCTGATCTTTTTGGGCGGAACCTCACGGAAAGGCGGACAGAGCAAAACAGGCAGCACCCGTCTCTTCCACATCCGCCAGAGCTCAACTCGTGCCACTCGTGCTGTTGAAGTAAGTCACATCCTTCATTCATTAGACGGCCTGAAGTATTTTCATGAATACAGAAAAAAAACCTTATTTAATTCCTGGCTTGGTCACCTTTGGCTTCCCACAGGTGGAGTCTTCTGCTGCCAAACTGAACTCCAACGATGTGTTTGTCCTGAAGACACCAGACTCCCTGTTTCTGTGGAAGGGAGTAGGTGCCACAGAAGAGGAATTAGCAGCTGCCAAATATGTCTGCAGCTTCCTGGGGGGAAGCACCACTGAAGTGGCTGAAGGGAAAGAGCCCGGTATGCTACTTGCCCCAGGACAGCACAATCAAATAACTATGGATAACTTTAAAGAAATAACATAGTAAAAATAAATTCTTATTTGCCTTAATTCGCTATTTTAGCATTGCTCTCCACCTTGAATGCATTGAAACAACTTGCTACCAATCCTTTTAAGAAAAAAAATAGTGTGCTTGTAAAATTTTTGTAACAGTGCAGCATTTTGGCAAGCTGTATCACTATTTCTAAAAAATACATATTTCATTAACTATGAAAAATGTAACGGCATTTTAAAAGTAGCTCCGGTACTGAGAAGCTACAATAAAAGTAGTTATTTTAGTAGCATCACTCATTGATTTAGCTACTCCCCAACATTTTTTAAGTGTTCCTGAATTTTCTTTAATATGGTTTCCCCCTCTCCCTCACTCTGTCTGTCTCTTGTGTCGCTTTGTCTCTTTGTCAGCGGGTTTCTGGTCTGCACTAGGAGGAAAGAAAGATTATCAGACCTCCAGCGGCCTGCAGCACACTGTTAAACCCCCTCGTCTGTTTGGCTGCTCAAATAAGACAGGGCGCCTCATTGTGAGTCTACAAAGAAACACAGCAGGGAATTAAGTTCACGTAAATCTGTCCTCTTTTATTTTGTTGTTCTCATTCCGTATTGTCCTTTTCTTAGGCTGAGGAGGTGCCTGGAGATTTCACTCAGTCTGATTTGGCCACAGACGATGTGATGCTTCTGGACACCTGGCATCAGGTGCGTGATAAACTGCTACCACATCATCGCTTCCTCAGCCACATCCTGTTTTGCACTATGACACTTTGTCTGTTTGAATGCAGCAGCATTAATGCTTTTAACCTTCTCACTTTTCAGATTTACCTCTGGATCGGCAATGAGGCCAATGAAGTGGAGCGGACTGGGGCTGCTAAAATCGGTATGTCTGGAAGGACATCATAAAAAAATAATAATTTTGTGGGCTTCTTTAGGTTATGTTTAAACAGTTTTTACGTCAGTCGAGTCTGTATTACCATGTCTTGTCTGCAGATTTTGGGACATTTAAAATGCGGGATGGGCAAAGGCTGTAGAATCTGGCCTCTCTAGCATGTTTTAGACAAGTTGAAGTATAAGAAAACTTCTAATTTCATGGTAATGTGTGTAAGTAAAGGGTAAAAAAAATGTAATTTTATTTATTTATTTATTTATTAAATTTATTTATTTAATTAGCCAAAGATTACGTGGACTCTGACCCAGCTGGTCGCCGCGGGACCTCTGTCACAACCATAAAGCAGGGATTCGAGCCACCAAGCTTCACTGGATGGTTCCAAGCCTGGGATCCTAAGATGTGGGATACAGACCCTCTGGAGCGCATCCGTGCTCGTTTTTAAACACACATATACTCACATGCACACAAGAAAAACTCACACACAGACCTTCTTGCTTGGCTTCCTAAATACCCTAAAGTGCTCTTTTCGTTATAGAGACTGGTGCTACTGGAGAAGGCTGACCGATGGTCAGTATGCATCAGCTACTGTATGCACTGTGTTTGAAAACTTCTAACAAAAATTCGGAGGAAGAAATATAGCGCTTTGCCTTAGTTTTTATATTCAGCTTTTATATATCAACTGTTACATTTACATTTTAAAAAAAGTTTTTGTTGAATCCATGCAACAACAAAATGCAGTGAATTAACTGTTCACAGTCATAGTGACAGGCATAAAATCCAAATAAATATTTTCACAAAGAATAAGAGGAAATCTTTAAATTCAGATGTTATATGAGTGGTGTCCTGATCTCAAAATGAGAGCTTTTAAAACATACAGACATGAGGTGTCAAGTTGAAAATTACACGTTTCACATGTTGAAGTATTATAACTATGCTGGTTCATAATAAAACATGCTTTTTGGAAACAACATCATGTATTGTCATTCTTGAAGGAATTCATTAAATCACACTGAACCGAACCCCCTCCAAAAAAGCTTTCAGCATAACACTATTACAACGTTTTTTACTCACTCCATATTACTGACAGGTTAAAGTGGTCGTATACCACTTTAGATGTCCCTGCGGTGGTCCCGTGCCCTGGGGGGGCCTCTGGATGTCTGGGGCCCGGGTCTCCTCCGTGTCTGCTTCATGCCTTGCGTGATGGGGCTGTGGTTCCCCACGCACACTGTTAAACATTTACATGGAGGAACCTTATGAACACAAGCAAGCTCTCACACACAGGTGTGCACACAGGTGTACACACAAGCATCCACACTGGTGTAAAAACAGGTGCTCACAGATACACACTGTCTTGATCTGCTGTTGCTTCAAAACATATTTTGTAATATTAGTTATGTGTGCTGCTCAATAACATTTAACATTTAGTATTTACTGTGATTCATACAGATGTTGGTTGTTGCTGCAATTTCACTGCTGTTGTGTCTTCTGTTGTTTTCTCTTTTTGTCAGCAGGTATGGAAGCAGATTATCTGTTTTTATTTTTTCTCTCTCTCTCTCCTCCTTCTCGCTTTTTTTCTCTTCTTTTTTCTCTCTCTCTTTTTTTTTTCAGATGTGGAAGTTGGTGTGACGTTATTCTACACTACAGATGCAGCAGCTGCCCTAGGAGATTTTCACTTCCTCTCCTATCCTTTCTCTATCTCTTTCAGCACTGTCTTTCTCTTCTCTTTCTCTTTCTCTTCTTTGTCTTTCTCCCTTCCCTCTCGACCCCATCAGATTTAAGCTAATTACTGAAACAAACTAATGGAATGACATAGAAATAAAAAAGTGGTCGTATACTCAAATAATGCATGGCAATGAGATATAGTAGAACTGTTAAACTGTTAAATAACCAATAAGAGGTAATGTAGTATGTTCTTTTGTTGGGAAAAAACATTAATACCAAGCCAGCAAGAGAGGAATGAAGATTACTCGCAGCAAGACAGAATGTGTGTAAATGAGAGGGGCACAAGTGGAACAGTGATGTTACAGGGAGTAGAAGGAAAGAAGGTAGAGGACTTTAAGTACTTAGGGTCTACGGTCCAAAGCTACTGAGAGAGTGGAAAAGAGGTGAAGGAGCGTGTGCAAGCAGGTTGGAAAGGGTGGAGAAAAGTGTCAGGTGTGATGTGTGATAAACGGGTTTCGGCACGAATGAAAGGAAAGGTGTACAAGACAGTAGTGAGACCGGCCATGTTGTATGGTTTGGAGACAGTGCCAATGAGGAAAAGACAGGAGGCAGAACTGGAGGTTGCAGAGCTCAAGATGTTGAGGTTCTCTTTGGGAGTGACAAGGGCGGATAGGATCAGGAATGAGTTCATCAGAGGGACAGCTCATGTTAGATGTTTTGGAGATAAAGTCAGAGAGGCCAGACTGAGATGGTTTGGATATCTCCAGAGGAGAGACAATGATTACATAGGTAGAAGGATGCTGAGATTGGAGCCACCAGGCAGGAGGCTGAGAGGAAACCAAAAAGGAGATTTATGGATGCGGTGAAAGAGACATGAAGTTAGTTGGTGTGAGGGTAGAGGATGCAGAAGATAGGACTAAATGGAGACAGATGATTCGCTATGGCGACCCCTGAAGGGAAAGGAAGAAGAAGAAGACAGTGGCACAGTGGTCAGCGCTGCCACCTCACAGCGAGAAGTTCCTGGGTTCGATCCCTGGGTTGGTCGTAAGGCTTTTCTGTGTGGAGTTTGCATGCTCTCCCTGTGTTTGTGTGGGTTTCCTGCGGGTGGTCCGGTTTCCTTGCAGTCCAAAAGCATGCAATATAGGTTAATTGTGGTTGTGTGAGTGTGTTTGCCCTGCGGTGTGTTGGCGCCTGCCCAGGGTTGGTTCCCGCCTTGCGCGCATAGTTCCCAGGATAGGCTCTGGTCCCCCCCACAACCCCGGTTGGGATTAAGCGGTTCGGATAATAAATGAATGAAAACATTAACACCAACATCTTGTCATGTCCTCTATCTTAAAATTTCACTTCACCTCTGCACTGCTTTGTGTTAGTGGTTATTTTAATCTAAAGGTGCCAGTTAAATGGCCATGAGCACCTTCTTCAGCATTACCACCATTGTTACATTTACAGCATTCAGTAGACACTCTTATCAAGAGTCTTTTTCTTCTTTTGGCTGCTTCTTTTTAACTTTTTTTATGTTGTAGGCACAGAGCAATATCATTATGATATAATCCAGGGGGTTTCAACTGGTTCTGTCCCAGAGCCCATCACTTAGACTAGACAGTTTACTTTTTATGTTTATTTTTTAGATATTTGCATTACATTCATTACTCATAAAGATGCCCAATAATCTGAAAATGTTTAGAAAAAGAAAAAAATGAAATAATTCTAAAAAGTGATTTCGGTGATGAACCTGGAAATTGCATTTCACGGACCACCTGCATTGCCGCCGGCAGATCACTGGTTGAAACCCCCGATGTAATCGATTATGGTCTGCCACTGCATCGAGACAGAATCATCCATGTCTGGGTGCACTTCCTGACATAGCTCTAAACATTGTTACATTGATGACAGTCTCTATGAAGCAGATAGCAGTTAAGACCCTTGCTCTTGGGCCAAACAGCGGACGTGCTTAAGGCAAAAAAACAGCCAGACTTAAACTCACAACCCCTACTGTGATGTGGTCACGGCACTTAATCCCATGTTGCTCTACAAAGACTGTTCCCTGTAATTAGGTTGTGTACTGTATGTTTCTTTTTACAGGAGCATCTGCTCAATGCCTTACATGTAAATGTTAATCTGAAAGAAGATTAAAAGAAGACAGATCTTTCAAAGCTCATCCAATGTGATCTTCCAATCCCCAAAGAGGGAAACAATGAAGTCCAATCTTCTAAGTCGACCATGATCATGACTGTAAGCTTTCTAGCAATTGGTGATCACAGACATGTGTGCATAATGAACCTCCTCACGCTCCTCCCACTCGGCAGTCTTATTTCATTAGCGAGGCTAAGCCTGCATCTCATGTCTGCTCCACGTGTATGGACTTATTATGCAGCAACATACAGATGGAACATTCTGCTGAGTCCAGGCCCAGTGGATTAACCAATGTGTTTAGGGCATAACTGAGTTACTCTCTTTCTACCACACTTCTCCACTTCGCTGCCATGGATGAAGATCACCTCATGACCATGAGCAAGACGGCTGTGCTCATTACTGGCTGCTCATCCGGAATCGGACTGGCCATTGCTAGTCTTCTTGCCAAGGATGAGAAGAAAAGATTTATGGGTAAGACTACTGCGTGCGAGTGAAAGTGGTAACTGAAATGTTCAGGCACATCAGAGTTGGATCCTGGAAGCTCTCAGTATTACATTGCTTAATTGTCTCCCTAATTTAACGCGTGATTCAATTTATTAGCCAATTTGCAATATGTGTTTAAGAAGGTAAACACTAATCTCTGCAAGGTTCAGTCTTTGAGCGCAAGACTTATTGCTATATTTCCGAACTAGTCAAGTATTAACTTTATTGTCCCCTCAGTTATATACTATAATACAGAAAGACAAGACGATGTTTCTACAGGGTACAAAGAAGGCACATAGAATATGCATATACTGCATAAAGAAGCTATAAATATAAACTCTAAACTAGAGGTAAAAAACAAAAGTATGCAATTTTAGTTACGTGAGGTACTGAATGATGTGCAAATATTGCAGTGAAGTGGAGAAAAACTACATTTACAATCCTGGAATGTCTCTTTTTGCAAAGACAAAGTAGAATTTTTTGGAATCTATGTTCACACTTGCTTACTGCTATGTTGTCTGATGAATCCTATCTACTTAAATATATGTTTGCTACATTTAAATGAGTAGTAGAACAGTGCATTTGTGGCTTTATCAGATTTTCTAATTCAGAGCAGCTTGTATGCTTGTCGTGTAAGAAGTCCTGTCAGTCCAGAACTGCTTGCCCTACTGCTGTGGTGTTAATATTGAATTGTAGACTTTGCAACGTGCTTGTCTGATCAATTTTTTTTTTAAATATATGCCATTAAGTATATGCCACCATGAGGAACCTGGCTAAAGGGGATGCCCTAGTGGAGGCAGCAGGTCCCACTCTGGGCAAGACTTTGGCGATCAAACAGCTGGATGTGCGCGATGAGAAGTCCATCAGAGACTGCCTGGATAGTCTGCCTGAACGCCGAGTTGACGTCCTCAGTAAGACAAGCAGCAGGCAGTTCATATATTTTACATCAGATAAATTAAGATGACAGTGTATTTTCAGATATGAAATTATAGATCAAGAAATGTTGAATGAAATGTTGAAAGACACATTGATTTTATTGATGATATTCTTTGTGAATCGTCTTCTGTCTCAGTCAGTAATGCAGGAATGGGACTGATTGGCCCCATCGAGTGCCAGACCATTGAGGAGATGAAGGGTGTCATCGATACCAACTTCTATGGTCTAGTGCGTCTCCTGAAAGAGATCATGCCCGAAATGAAGAAAAGGAAGAGCGGCCGTATTGTGGTTATCAGCAGTGTCATGGGACTACAAGGTGAGTGAAAAATGTTGAAGTTTTTGACCACTGATCTGTTCTTTAATGAAGCAAGTTAAGAGTATAGTGGAGACTGAATACTGCATCATGGCGTGTTTAAATACAAGGGACCTTTTGTCAAAATTTTTCATGGTCATAAGACTGTAACAGCATTCTTTACAGGAATCTCTAATCAAAGCTTTGCCCATGTTAATTTCCCCCCTAAAAGACTGAAGTTATATGATAGTTGTGATTCTCATGACTTCGTCTTAGGACTATTGTTCAACGATGTATATGCTGCATCTAAGTTTGCCGTTGAGGGCTTCTGTGAAAGTCTGGGAGTGCAAGCTCTGAGATTCAAACTGAAGTAAGTACTCGCTAATGTCTAATTAGTATGGTCAACTGTCAAAACAATGATAGAAACTCAAACACATTTTAACCATACTTGCTAGGCTGAATGAGTCAAAATATAGATTATCTACATTGCAAATAACATCCTGGGCTAGATAAAAAATGGGAGTAGCTACTAGTAACTACTGGAAATTTTCCCAAAACAGAATTATTTTGAAAAATCCACAGAAATATTGGCAGTGGACTGGGAACTTTTTATACAACTATGGTAATATTTGCGGTATGAGCACATGAGATGTGAGCCTCAGGATCGTGACCCAGTGCAGTACCTCAGGACACTAAGTCAGTGCGTGCAAATCCACACCTGTGTCCCACACACTCATGTGTAGAACATCTGCAAATCAGAATGGCAATATCCTACCCATTCTTTCTCCATTTCATGCAATCATAGCTGAGCAATGGATGTAACATTTCACATAATGGTACATGGAGCGGTGGCAGTGTAACGGTTATTGTGTTGCTCCTCGGCGAGCCACTGATTTAAATGTCTGACCGGTAAAGGTACCACTGAGGTACCTCTGAGCAAGGTACCCAAGCACTGCTCTCCAGGTACTACCCGTCTATCGACCATCTGCCCACTAATCCTACACAGATGGGTTAAATGCAGAGGATGCATTTATACTGATAAATATGAGCATAGTTAAAGAATTACTGTTCATTCAGAACAGAAAAATGAGAGAAAACATTACCTGGAGCCAGCATGTGTCACCAGCTTGTGTCACCAGACTCAAATCAGAAAGAATCAATTCATACAACGTACAACGTACAAATGTTGTGTTCCTTAGTGAGAACTATTTAAGAATAAACTAATATGCTCCAGTATTTACTGTACATGCAAGGTGGACTGTACAGTATTTCATAATACTTTTCAACTCAGTGTTGTTGTTGTTTTTTAACTTCAAAGCATAACTCTCATTGAACCTGGACCAGTCATCACAGATTTTGAGCGTAAGGTGTATGAAAAGGGCCTAAAGGCTGACCTCTCAAAAGCAGACCAAGTCACAGCAGACATGTTCACCAACATCTATCTGAAACATTACAAAGATATTATCGAGAGCCAAGGACAAACACCTGAGGATATTGCAGAGGTAAGACATGGAAGACTTCATATAGATGCAATAGTAGTATGTAGTCACAGTCTTCATTTATCAATTATTGAAAGTGGGGAAAAATTTATCTAATATTTTCTGAACAATCAGTTATTTATAAGTATCTCAGAAGTTGTAAAGTAAGTGTTTTTCTATATGGTCATTACGGCCAGCCATGGTTTAAAAATTAGGCACCTTAAGTCATGTGCCAAAGTCAACAATACATTATTGCAATCAGTTTTAGATTAATGTTGCACATAGTTTTGGCAGAGTTGGCCATGAACAGTGTGCTCTGGTATAGAATATACTTTCCTTAAATTTTAACTGTTGCTTTCCTGTTCGATTGATCTCCTATTCCTCCATCACCAGCATACACTCAAAATCATCACTATGCAAAACCCACCATTCCGCCACCAGACCAACACTTCATATGCTCCAGTGACCACCCTGAAGTACGCCGACCCCAACGGTGACCTGCCAATTGACAGCTTCTACAAGATGGTGTTTGATCACGATAAGGTCTTTAAAGCCAGTCTCAACTTCTTCAAGCTCTTTTGCTGGAGAAGCCACAAGAATTTCAGTCTGGATAAGGCTTAATAGCTATGTCAGAAATGACGTCTTTTAACTGTAGCCTGTATGGTTTGTCTTAAGGCTACATTTACACTGCCGGGCCTTGATGCTTAAATTGGACTGGGTTTAGAAATTCTTTTTTTCTACTGTACTATTAACACAACATAGGGTGAGTCAACTGAGTGTTTTGAGTGTTTACACACAGTCCGATTATATTATGCGCATGCACTAAAATATAACTGTATTTCAAACCAACTTTTTATAGTACATTCAAGAATGTTACAAACCAAAAAATAAAGTTTTTTTGATGAATCATGCTATGGTTCCACAATTATAAATGGCAGCTAAAAATTTGTTGCATGTTTCATAATATGGGTGTGAAGGAGGTGCATTGGCAGGATATTGATAAATGGCTTAAAAAAATGACTACAACTTTGCCTTTATTGTGTGAGTATGAATGTTATGTAACGTTGGTTTGTCACCCTTGACAAATCCTACACATGTTCCACGGACATAAGAAGCCTCCCACAGTCTTTTAAGCCTCTTATATTATTCATACAATATGCAGATAAAATAAAATCGTATCCTGTGAAGCCTAATCTCCCAACAGCCACAGACAAACGTGGTCACAGCCTGTTACCTTTATGAACTATTTATTAGGTCTCCATCTATAAGATGTATTAGATGTAGATAACAATACAGCTACACTTTACTCTAACCTTAACCTCTGTAACCAAAAGCAAATCTTTTGAGAGGTGCTCAGAGACCAAAATGTCCTCACAAAACCAAGCAGATACAGAGATCGAGATAAGGAATGTTGTTTTCTGGAGTAAAATCGAACATGTTCATCCGTGATAACAACGTGTTGCCAAGATACTAAACCTGTCACAAGAACATGGGCGACAAAAAGTGGTGATCTGGAGAAAACAACCTTGGTTATAGTGAGACCAAGATACGAGAAAAATAACTCATATCAACTCGATAGATATGTTGCTTTCTCCAGATAACAGGACAACAACTTTCGTTATAGCAAGATTATGAGTTATTGACTAAATTGTGACTTTGAGGTGACGAAAAGAAAAATAATGTTGATGTTTAGCCTTCATCGACTTACCAGGTGAAACAAATAAGGTTTTTTGTTTTGTTTGATTATTTGTATTCATACTGAACACTGTGAGGATAGAAAATATTTGTGGCTCATGACACACACAAACACACACACACATTTGCCCAATTTAAGAGTTAAGCAAGGGCGCCTGCACCGATAAAACACACACACACACACACACACATCCTTGTACTTATACAGTAGTGAGGAGCTCCACTGACTTCTATATTACTGTATCTAAATACTACTAACCCTAACCCTAAACATTACCCTAACCATAACCTCAGTAACCAAAAGCTAATCTTTCTACACTTTTAGTTTTGCAAATAAACTTGTATTTTTTTCGGCTAACTAAGGAAAACTAATTACTCACTTTTTCGGCAACATACTGCCAGAATCTGTCTCCCCCGTATGTATAGTACAGCCAGATTTAACAGGGGAGGCCGTTTGCGACAGTATGTTGCCGAAAAATGTATTCCCCTTTAATTTAGCATTGCTGTATATCACATTATTAAGTTACTTGAGTAACTTGTATTTGAGAGTGTTATGTCTTACCTATTCAGGTTTCAGAGTCATATCTACACTACAGCCCGATTTAGCAGGGGAGGCAGATTCTGGCAGTATGTTGCCGAAAAACGTATCCCCTTTTAATTTTGCATTTCTGTATATCAAATTATTATGTGCTTTGAGTATTTGAGAGTGATATGTTTTACCTATTAAAGTTTCAGAGCCATATCTACAGTACATCCAGATTTAACCTAAGAGGCCAACCCTGGCAGTATGTCGCCGAAAAATGTATCCCCTTTTAGTCTGCATTTCTGTATATCAAATAATTATGTGCTTTTAGAAACTTGTATTTGAGTGTTATGGCTTACCTATTCAAGTTTCAGAGCCAGATTTAACAGAGACAAAGGAAAATGTAGTTCTCCCCCAGAAAGGCCAAATGCAGTTCATTATATAGGCCAAAATGAGTCCAAATTGGCTGAAATTTGACAAAACTTCAGTATTTCTCAATTTTCAATTGATCAGAAAATATTTCTTTTCCATTTTATAATGTTAGAGAGTAATTAATTTGTTATTTGTTATCAAATAATTTTATTCTGTATCCAGATGGAGTCCAAATGGATAAAGAAGCGTTTCCGCCTAGCACTAGCCTTATTTTTCTTCACAATACTAAGCCATAAAATGTCTCTTGCATAATAAAAACTCTACAACCAATAAAACAGACACTGTTCTTACTATTTTTTAGTATTTATATGTACAGTTTCAGCAGTTTTATACCAGATAAAGCTACAAATGCCAACACTGACAGTATCTATACAGTGTATGCCTAAAGTCATTGTGCTACACCACATCGCCCTCCACTGGATGTAGAATGAGTTGCAGTAAACATAGTGGAATTTTAAAACGCCAACAACTTTTTCTACAGTTATTTTGGTTAAATGTACTCAAAAGTAATGCAGAAGTCGTGCAACGCATTACAACTCAGAGACAGTAATATTGTAATGTAACCAATTTGGAATGACACTAACTAGTAATCTGTAATGTACTACATTTGGGATGATGCGCTCGTGTTTGCATCCTCGCCAGCAGGTGGCAGTCAAAGCGGCCAAACCCGACCGCTTACAATACGACGAAAAAGACGCTACACGGCGGATATCCTACCGCACTGCATTGTGGAACTGGCCGCGTCTCAAATCGCCCACTACCATACTACATAGTACGTCACAGGTACAACTTCGAGGGTTTACCCGCGTAGCCATGCTGGTTTGTCATACTACTTAGTAGGGCGGTGTCCGGTTTGGGATGCATCCTAGTCTCCGCAGCTCGTCTGACTGTGGGAGGGAATCTGATATCATGGCAGTAATGAATTAAAGGCTTTTGAGACGGCGAATGCTTTTTTTATTTCTTTTTTTCTAGCCACCTACGTTTTCACTTTGTTCTTCAAAAAGCCATTTTGGACGAGTTTGAGCTTCAACACGCCATCCTCTTCCCCCAACCCGTTTTACGCTCAAAATCGCTCCTAGCCATGTCCACAAAAGCGCCCGTAACTAGCGTGTGGTCGCGAGTCCTCAGCGTCAGATAAAAGCATAAAAACATACATCTTTAAAAAGATACATTCCGTGGTTTTTGTCTGTGCGTTTATTTACACCGTTGCGTTTTAGCGCCCAACTTCTTTTACCGGCATCACCGTGACGCGAGTCTTGGATTTTTTTTTTTTTTTTTTTTAAATCGCATCCAAACTTTGTTTTTGTTGTTGTTGATATTTTGGGAGACAGTAAGTGCTCAGTTTAGATGATCATGGCGTCCTCTTCGGGAAACGACGACGATCTGACCATCCCGAGGGCTGCGATCAATAAAATGATTAAAGAGACGCTGCCCAACGTGAGGGTGGCAAACGATGCCAGGGAGCTGGTGGTGAATTGCTGCACTGAGTTCATCCACCTCATCTCGTCCGAAGCCAACGAAATATGCAACAAGTCTGAGAAGAAAACCATCTCACCAGAGCATGTCATAAACGGTGAGGAAACCCCGAGTATCATGGAATAATTGAATCTCCTCTTGATGCCAGATAGGAAGCTGTATTTTCATGTACTGTTAGATTGTCTGTGTAGAATGTTCATGTTGAACTGCTGCAGATCCTATACACGAAAGAAGTAGATGTCTATATAGCTATATTTGTTCTTTGGAACTGCAGCCACATCGTCTCGTTTCTCTATATACATGTTTAGCAGGGATGACAAAGTTCACTTTGATTTTGACTTGATTTCCCAGAGATTTAACTTCTCTCATTTATGTCTGGCGATTTGACCCAAAATTCAAATCACTATTCTTTTGGCTCATTTGCTCGTTTCCAATATGCTCCGATATTTTAGAGACAGAAGTCACACTTCTGTGCAGTTATTTTTAATTACGTGCTTGTGATTGCACACAAACACTTCTATTATAGGTCTAAGCAAAATATACACATTAACATAAGAACATGCAATATAGAAAAATAATGCTTGTCAGCTAGTTTTCAGACTCCACTTAAGCAGTGTTTTGCTTTGACTACTCTGCTGCAAATCTGCCACAAAACCAGCTTAAATAACAATTTATATAAATTGCAGCGGTGGTGGTGGTCTAGTGATCAGGATTCTCGGCTCTGGACCATGAGGTCATAGGTTCGAATCCTGTCTCCTGGAGTACCACCACTAGGTCCCTGAGCAAGACTCTTAACCCCAAGTTGCTCCAGGTAGACTATGCCCGCACTTTGGAAATGTAAGTCAGTCCAGATAAGAGCATCTGCTAAATACTGTAAATGTAAAACATTTCAGGATGCTGTTTTAAGCTATGTTTTGTAAACTATACAATAGCCTGCTCTCATTTATCTTCTTGTGTGACTCTTTTATGTTTTATGTTGTTGTTTTTTTTTCAATTTCATTATAGTTTAATTATTGTTTTCTTGCCATTATAATAAAAGCAGTTTTGACATGGCAGATATTGCATCAGTTGTAGATAAAATAAGTATTTTCTTTCTTAGTAAATACATCTAATCTGCATTTGGAAGAGGGGAGATAGACAGACAGAATGCTGGCAGGTTAGTCACGTTTACATGTCTGTTTTTGGGATTTCCGTAAGATGCAAATAGACCATTTCTTAAATGTCTTAAAATATATTGTTTTTTTCCTCTTCTACAAGGAATTTTCCTCTTGCAACAGAAGGCAAACCAGACTGTAGATAGCAATGATTGTGAAATTACTGTTCATTTTGTGCTGACATCAAGAAAATCTAGAAGTGGCCAATATGTGTAACCCTTAAATGATTTTGGAAAAAATGCTGTGGCTTCCCTTGGATATTATTACCCCAGTAAACGTTTTTGCAGATCAAGATCTAGTCGCAGATCAACACGTCTAATATAAATGACAGAAGTGGCAGCGTAACACGGCAGTTAGTAGCGGAACGGTTAAGGAGTAGGCCCCGTGATCTGAAGGTCACCGGTTCGAATCCCGAGCCACTGAGATACTCATGAGCAAGGTACCACCCCCAAGCACTGCTCCCCAGGTGCTGCCCATTTCAGCTGCCCACTCCTCCTTCGCGGATTAGTCAAAGGCAGAGGTCAGATGTCGTTGTGGTGCACTGTGTGCTGTGCTGTGGAGTGTTCATAATGACAAATAATTACTCACTTTCACTTAATGGTTTTTAAGTTGGATAGGGTTTGAATATTACTGGTTTACTGTAGCCCTCCATGGTTTTACAATGTAAAGGGGAATTCTACATGTCTAAAATCTAAATAATAGGAGGATTCCATCAGTTTGCATGTCAGTGACAGCTGAGACTTTTAGAACGTCAACATCTTCAGTATTTTTGCTTTTTTGAAGTAGTCACCAAACAAAAGATACTTGTAGTCGTCCCTCGTAGGAGTGGCATGAGATTGTGAGTATTGCTACTTTTATATTTTCTTTCTGGTACTTATTTGTGTCATTTCGATGTGAAATAATTTGTTCAGGAGCTATGGTTTGAAAAAACAAGATTTGCGTGCAGTAAGTTAGGCCCAGCTTAAACATATTTTGAATGCTTGGATACTTCTGATGGGATCTCATTTGCCTGCTCTTTATGCACACAAACACATGCTACATTACTTTTGTTTGACAAGACTGTTGTTGTTTCTAATCAGGAATCAGCAATGGAAGTTATACCACAGCTTTTTATTTTTCTCATTACTTTGTTGTTGCATGTAGACCAGCATCTATCTGCCTTTGCTTTGTGCCATCCCAGATCGATGGGTTCTCTCCGAGGGTTCACCAAGTGTTCTCCACTGAGCTTAAATTCATTCAGTGTAATTAGTAGGATTTAATCTCCAACCTTTCTGTCACCAGCAGTGTTGTATCACCTAAGACCTCTTCATCGCCTCTGCAGAGTGAAAATGATCTTTCACGGTACAACAATTGCTCGTGACAGGGTTGAAAGATGGTGATGTTGGAAAAATATATTGATTGTGTTTGTGTGTTTTTGAAGCCCTCGAAAGCCTTGGTTTTGGATCCTACATAGCAGAAGTGAAGGACGTGTTACAGGAGTGTAAAACAGTGGCACTGAAGCGGAGAAAGGCCAGCTCCCGCTTGGAGAACCTCGGCATCCCCGAGGAGGAACTTCTCCGTCAACAGCAGGAGTTATTTGCCAAGGTAACGACCAACGACTATTCTAAAGTATAAAATCGTCTGATTTGCTCAGGATGTGAAAAAAGTTAATAATGGCTGTGTTGTTTGTGAGGAGGCCTAAAGCATGTACTGTGATAAAAATCAAGAGTGGAATTATAGCAGTATCTCATTATTGTCATCAGTTCTGCCAGCCTTTTTTCTCTCTGTAGGTGCTTTGCGGTTTGGTCTCTCTTCTGTGAGTGAAGTAATTATTGTATTTTTTGCTGCTGTTATAAATGAGTTGTCGGATATCATCAGATGCATCTGAAAGTGTTTATGATATTTGAGTGAAAATACGAAAGTGAGCAAGACCATTAACTCTCAGGGAAACTGTTGCTGAAATTATGGCGTGGAAGTTGATCTGGATAAAAGCATATACTAAATACTGTAAATGTGGTAATAATTTTAATAGACATCAGTGTCAGGCTAATATAGACAAATAGGCCCAAGAGTGGCAATGTTTTTCTTCTAAAAGTCAGTTCATTAATGTCTGAATAAGATATTAGAGCCATAATAAATAATGCAAGGGAGAACTTTGACTGGAGTACCATTTTACCTTAATACAACTTGAAGTAGCCCACTTCCACCACTCAGCAATAACAATATTCACAGCAACATTGTGTAGCATCGATTGTTTTTTTTTAATTTTTTTATTTTTTATTGGTTTGTGTTTTTGTTGTCCTCATAATTCACTGTCAAGGTTTATATTGTATATACTTTATGAACAACTGTTAAAGTTTACTGAAAGAGTTTGATTAAAATCTATTAAGAGAATTTGAAAGATTATGTCAAATTTCGATTGCGATTAATTGCCCAGCCCTATCCCTTAGGTCATTATGAATGTGTGCGTGTGTGTGTTTTGTGCAGGCACGGCAGCAGCAGGCGGAGCTGGCACAGCAGGAGTGGCTGCAGATGCAGCAGGCAGCACAGCAGGCGCAGCTGGCAGCACAGGCGGCTGCTGCTTCGGCGAGCGCAGCTCAACAGGCTGGATCCTCGCAGGATGAAGATGAAGAGGATGACATGTGATATCCCTGTCAGGCTCTCTCTCTCTTTCTGTCTTATTTCTCTGTCTCCCTTCGTTCTTCTCTCCTTCCCTTTTTCCAGTGTCATTTCGTCAGTTCAGATTAAGTTTATTTAGGAAATATGAGCGGGGGGGGGTCTGATTTATTTGTTTCTAGATGTTTTCCCCCCTCTTAGTTTTCAAAGACTCTTTAAATTTCAACTTCATATTAATTTCAGACAGTGACATGAACAGGAACGTGAAGAAGCCACAGTGTGTGCTTTTTTTTGGGATTTCCGGTCTTACGATGTGTTTGGCATGAGATGTTTTATTGTTCTTGGTTCACTGCAGGACTGAGTGTTTAACCTCGAGAGTCTCCTGTTTTAGATTACTTAAAAGATTTTCTTTTTCGCATTTTGTTTTTGTAAAAAAATGTTTTGAGACATGGGATTTTTTTGGGCTAAGTGAATTTTTACGATATTGGTTCCTCCTTTGTCTAACTCTGTATTGTGCAAAGAGATGATCCTGAAAAATGTAGGATGTTCGGTTAAAATTTAGTTGGAGTCAGGTTAAGAATACAGAGTATGTAGGAAGCAGCTTTTATCTGGCCAGTGTTCAGAGCAGTATTGAAATAAAAACAATTGCAGAATAATATCTGTGTCCTTTATTACCAAAGATAGAGAAAACTCCGTTCACCAGATAGACTTAAGAAATCTCCTGATGCTCATAATCTGTACAAGAGTTAAATGTTCTGGTGCAACCCACACTCAAGTCAGTGTCAGCGTATTAAGGATGACTCTCACAGTGTAAAACATTTTGATGTCTGATGTTTTTTCCCCATCTTTCTCTCTCTGGTGCAATGTGTAGAAGTTGGATTGTGAGTGTGTGGTTAATTCTTATCTTGTGATGACTGGTAAATTCTAGTTGAAGCGCGTTTTCACATACCTTTGCGGAAGCTGTAAGCTGTATTCTCTAAGCAATAAAAGTCGACATGTTTTATAGTCAGAGCTCTCCGTTTGTCATTTGTGTGTCTCTGGCAAATGCATTTGGTAACATTTTAGAAAAGCAGCTGCTATAATCTTAACAGATACAGGACTTTCTGTAGTGAGATCAAATTAATAATAAAACACAAATTATTCTGGAGGCCAAATCTGAATGTACATTGTTTTGTGTATATTAAACGTGCTTCAATTTGGAGATTTATAATGGAATAATTATGGTGTTACAACTGAAAATAAACAGTTCTTTTTACAATTATCTTTAATCAACTATCAGTCAACAACTATCATCAGTTAATGAACAATAACAGTTGAAATAACATTTCTTACTCTCTTTAAATCTGCATAAGATAGTATAATAGGATGTGAAAATATCAAAAATCAGGGTTTACTGTTTATTGTACGTTGCGCTCGAAAGCGTTTATACATTTTCAAACGATAGTAGATGTTGATGGATTGGCTTAGTAAAGGTCGCGCCGATAGAGGGCAGTCTTACCAGAAAAATCAAGGTGCGGTACAAACCGCTCACTAGTTCGCTATGTAGGGAGCACAAGTCTTACGACATTTTGAGATCCTCCCAGTTTGTGTAGGAATTCGAAAAACCTACAAAGATGAGTGGTCTGATGTGAAATGAATTTAAATACTTTTTAAAACACGTTTTGATGCCAGTTAGTTACAGACAGGTGAAATGGCATCACATTGGCACGAATTATACTAGTTAGCAAGGGAGCAAGTGGTTCGAAGTTCTCATTCATGCCCACATCCGATCTCACCGATGACACACTGTATCAGAAATTCTGATACTGTATCACACATTTTCGTTTATAGACAGCTGGGTCTGTGTGCTTCATTTACTTGTTGAAGAGGTGGCAGCAGTATGAACTACGGGAAGATGGCAAACTCAGGGAGGCGGGGTGATGCTCTGGCCAGTGTTCTACTGGGAAATTTTAGGTTTTGGTTTTCATGCGAGTGTTTCTTAGACATGTAACATCTGCCAAAACGTTGTTGAACACATATTCAGGACAGCATTAGCAGGATCATGCGGCCTGCCATACTGCAAAAAAAGTAATGTTCAATGTAACCAAAGTCAGCCCGGTCAAGTGTCTGTGAGATGTGCTGGATAAGCAAGTCAATAGAAGCCCCACTTTGCAACTTGGTGCCAGATATGACAGGACACCTTTAGAGGTCTGATGGAGTCCAGGTGGTTCTAGTGATTATTTGTCAATAATGAACACAGCACAACTGTGACCTCTGCATTCGACGCTTCTGTGAAAGAGCAGCGGGCATCTAACAAGGGCAGTGCCCGGGGAGTTTGGGGACGGTACCTTGCTCATGAGTACCTCAGTGGTAACTTAATCAGTGCAGGATTCGAACCGTCAACCTTCTGATCACACCCAACCTTTATGCCACCAACTGCCCAGGATAGGTCCCTGCAACTGTGTAATTAACAGGCAATCTAATAACTAGGCTCAAAATTTAATCGTTACCTGTTTCGTACATTCGACATTTTCCAGATGAGTATTGTTGTATATTAATATTTCTCAGGCAAAAAAATATAGGTCTCAGCAAGTAGAAGGCTTGCAAAGTTGTGAAGGCTTATCGGTGTTCAGTGATATAGGTAAGCCCTCATATGAGAACGCAAAAACAATACAAGGACTTTTATATCACCGCCTTATAGTTTCTGAAACCAGAATATTCCAGAATACATTAAATTTGTTAGGCCAACCTAACACTCAGGAAAGCACACATATGAGGGGCCCAGTTTGAATATTGCTTATTCTTAATAAATTGACACCTAAACAAATACAAAATATGCTGACCAATAATCAATATGTCGATATTACACATCACTCCCATAATAGGCGTAAAATTTAAAAATGTTTTAGGTACATATTCTCCACATAGTCTCTGTGAGGGAGGCCATGCTTATAGCTTCACTTGTTAGTTCATAAACTCGTTAAAGAAGAAAAGATGTGTATGTTTTATTCGCCCATTTTCATAAATCCCACTGATAATTTGTTATTACATAGAAATGGAAGCTGAAAAAATGTTGGCATAGACTTTATACAGATACTGTTATTTTCTAATATACTGTCTGTCTAGAAACCTATGCACATTCAATGCAAAAAGACAATTACAGGACCATACTTATAGTTTGCATGTAACTAAATTACACATGATCTTTTTCTATCTTTAGTTTAGAGTCGACATTTTATGGTCTATTTAAATATGCTTATTCTACGTGTCTTATTTGTATTTTTTACTGTCAAAACAGGTCGTCTCGTCTCCCTAGATACATGTATATAGCAGAGATGACAATAAAGTTTTCATTGACTTTGAAAATGCTGCCCAACTGACTATACAGTATTTAAAACGACGCTGTAGTGCTCCAAAACAGTACACAAGGCTAATAAGAGCATTAGAGCGCGGGTTGAGACACACCCGAGGCATTCTTTGGCGCTGTGCCTTTTTTTTTTTACACACTATGTAGTAGGTTAGTGTGCGGTTTGGGACGCGCCTTAGTCCAACGATCCGCGTATTTGCACTAAGAGAAAGTAAAGGTCGACTCTCCTGTTCGGAGGATCTAAAGTGGAGCTCGGTATAGTCCATATAATCTGAATAGTTGGTTTTTGTCCGTGTCTAGTGTGGAGCTGTTACGAGACTCTTGCTGTTGCCGAGGCGCTTATGTTTATAAAGGAAAACAACTTCACTAAACGTTACTTTGAAGCGCCCAGTACAGCCAGCGAGATCAGGTGAGTGACTGGTGTGTGTGTGTGTGTGTGTGTGTGTGTGTGTGTGTGTGTGTGTGTGTGTGTGTGCACACAAGTGGTGTGTACGTGTGTGTACAGACTGTGTAATGTTTCAGCCCCTTGTTCTGAAGCCAGCCAAATTGAAATGAAACGTGTGCAATCAGGGGTATTTATTGTATGACATTTCGTGCTTGTGGAACTTCACTTGAGCATCTGTTTGTTCTGCTATTGCCTCATTCATGCTGAAGTATAATTGTCTTGCAGCTTTTTAATTTTTGTCGTTATGTTCTCATCTTTTCATCTTTTCTCTAGTGTGAGATACATTGTGTTTTTCCCAAAGTGAAAGTCAGGGTTTGGTTTGGGCAATAGAACACTTTGGGCGTGTTGTTTGTCCAAAAGTTTCACTTTTAACAAGTCCTGTTGCTGTGTAACATGCAGAGATACATAGAACATAATATATCACATCTGATATAAACATAGAATACATAGAGTTCATAGAGATTGCATAATCATAATCAGGTTATGAGAAGGTGAAATGACTTGCTAAATCTTGTAGCAAACGTAGATTGTTGGCAAAAGTGTCTCTACCTGTCTCAGTATCTCAAATAATTGTTATGCATTGAGGGCCTGTATTAGTGTCTAAATGAGAGGAAAGAATTTGTTTTTCTAATTACATATTCATGCATTTTTGGCGGTTTGACCTCCTACAGTGCTGTAGTGTGGTTTAGGCAAATGTATTTACTGGTAAGAGATGTGAATGTAAAATGAAACTATAGACAACAGTGATGATTGTTACCAGGAAACTGTGAACTTTATGCTGTCCATTTATTTCCCCTTTAGCTGTTGGCTTTCCTTTTACATTGAATACAGGCTTGTTGAAGTTGCGCTGCATCAAAGAAGTTTGCTGTATTTATGATTTCATAAACAATAAGGTTGAAGGCAGTATTTGGGTGGCCAAGTTTGAACCTGCCCTATATGTGTGTGTGTGTGTGTATGTGGTTGATCTGTTGTTTGGTGTGTGTGCGTGACTGCAGTGTATTCAAATATCCCATTCATTTGTTTGATTGAACTGTAAATGGACTAGGCAGGTCAGGAAGTCTTGCCGGGTTTGTCCTTTTATCTGCTTACTTAAAGAGGCCCATTCTTTATCACCCACTGCCAGAAATACCAATATGGACTTTACCATCTTTATGGGAAATCTCAGTCAGGGTTTTCTAAATTCTGAAGGTGAATTTTAATTGAGTGAATATTTGTCATTGTGAACACAGCACAGCACAGCACAGCACACATTTCATTTGATCCATCCTTGAAGGAGCAGCGGGCCGCTTTTCTCAAAACACAGTACATATATATATATTGTAACACAGAAAACTCAAAATACAATGAAATTGCGTTACTGTTTTGAACAATACGTAAGTGAAAGACGCATGTTAACATGACTATTTGATCATATCATTTTTACAGTGTTGGAGAAAGTAAGTGGTTAATTTTTTGGCCAGCTAGCAGGCTGGTGACTGTCACTGCTGTGTCTTCAAATGAACCAGGTCTGTTTTGAAAGGATTAAAAGGAGTATATTCTGTTAAAGCAGAATATCTGCCAACGCTGTCATATTCATTAAACTAAAACCTTGCCATGACGTCAACTTTCACATTCTGTTGGAGCAGAGAGGGCTAAACGTTCACTCTTAAGGCAGTCATTGTCTCTGAAAGCATGAAAGTGTTACGTTTTACGTTAGTCCGAATCGGACTTTTACTATTTCTCCGTGCCAGTAAATGAATTAACGTATTTATACGTTTTGTGGACGCTGACTTTAAAATCTACACTGTATGAATTTGTTTGTGTCTTACATACACTTATTAAAAATTCTCAGACACCAAGAACCATTGCCACTTAATTGCAATATTAAGTAAAATATTAGGGATGCACGAAAGACAAGAGATTTTGCTTGCAAACGTTTCGCTTCGTGCTCAAAAGTTTGGCACAAAATAACAGGATACGTTTTAAGTCAGAAGGCGCGGGTCGTATAAAATCCCACCTCGAACTTTGGACATGCTTGAAACAAGCGATACCTTTCCGACGTATAATAAATGTGTTATAAAAATATTGACGAAAAATATCAAGTCAAATTTAAGCATCGGCCCGATGCCAGAGACTTAAAAACGGTAATCCTTTATATCGATTCTGATATAATTACGATATTATCATTCATCCCTATTTAAAGCCGAGGTATATTTGGATTTTTGTCTTTGCTGTCCAGAGTGATGCTTAATATTTAGAATGTGCCAAATTGAGCAAACCTGAAAAATTACATTCAGTTAACTGCACTGGGATGATAATTTTTAGCCTGGAATAACATTTTTTTGGTAAAGGTTTAACATACCAACACTTTAATTTACCCTTTGATAAGGCCTTGACATATTTCTTAAATTCTCATTGTTATTTTATGTGGAATAAATACAACTTATACAACTTATAACTCATATACTGAACATTGTACTTGGAAATAGTCCGGATATAGTATCTGTCTATTATAACTCTACCTCTTGCACACTCAGTGTAAATGTCAATTTCAACCTGTTAAGAATACTGCATCCTGACTTGACAAACATGTTTAGCTCTATGTCTGTCTTCCCTGTCTAGTCCAAAATGTATATTGTATATTGTCTGGTTTAAAATGTATATTGTTTAATGTATATTTTAGTATTTTTACTTATTTATTGTTTATTCCATGTGCCTAGTCGTGCCACTGCCTATTTATTCTCTGTTCTACTGTTCTTTGTTTGTTTGCACTGGAAATAACCTGGAGCCACGTCGTCTCGTCTCTCTATGTATCTGTACAGTATATAGCAGAGATGACAATAAAGTTGACTTTGACTTTGACTTTTTGACTTTGAACTTTATGACTTGTATCTTAACAAGTTCAAATATGGAAGTCCTCGTGATCGTATTTGCCCTTTAACAATGGTATTTGTGTGCAGATTTACTTGCTTGTGTCCATTCATTCAGTTAGTACTTTCCCCATTGCACCCTTCAAAATACAGTGATGCTCATGAATTAGGGATGGTGGTGGTCTAGTGGTTAGGACACTCACCTCGACTCCTTCCTCCAGCACTACCATCATTGGGTCCCTGAGCAAGACCCTTAACCCCAAGTTGCTCTCAGGGAGACTGTCCCTCAAATTAGAAAAATTGAAGTCGCTCTCGATAGAAGTGTCCACTAAATGCTGTAAATGTCAATGAATTCATTCATTCATTATCCAAACCACTTAATCCCAACTGGGGGGACCGAAGCTCACTCACACCACTCAAACCTCACGGGCCAGAGTCGCTCAACCTACAGTGCATGCTTTTGGACTGTGGGAGGAAACCGGATCGTAAATGAATTATAATTAAGTTAAAAGACCATGATCATGATATTACTTGAACTCATACTGCCTAGCCCTATGTTGAATGTTAATAATGGGAGCAATAACATTTTGTAATAATAATCTCATTTATATTTTAAATATTTCTTTCATTTGTATCTTTATTTATAGCCAAACAAATTTACAGTGTTTGTTACAGGTTTGTGACAAGTGCTTGTGTGTCAGTTCCGCAGGTGAACTTGAATGACCTGTGCTATTTTAACTCTATTAGCATAACAAATGAATGAATATTTTTATGAGTTGCAAGAAATATCCATCCATCCATCCATTCATTATCTGAACCGCTTAATCCCGACTGGGGTCGCGAGGGGACCGGAGCCTATTCGGGGAGCTTACAGGTGCAAGGCGA
Source organism: Distichodus sexfasciatus (assembly GCA_032718565.1). Lineage (NCBI taxonomy): Eukaryota > Metazoa > Chordata > Actinopteri > Characiformes > Distichodontidae > Distichodus > Distichodus sexfasciatus. Next base: position 291,211 of record JAVGVS010000003.1, on the reverse strand, counting down.
GGACCAACCCTGGGCAGGCGCCTGCAAGAAATATAATGATTAATATTTTTGAAGAATCTAAATTCTTTAATTGTCACATACACAGATATAAAGCATGAAGTGGAATGTGTCTTTATTTATTCTTAAGACAAATAAACTGCATCACACGGCTAAAACTAAGGTAATATAAAATCTAAAAATATGTTTTAAGTGAACAATATTACAGTTCTAAACATTATCCGTATAGCGTGCAAATGTTTCAAGAGATTCAAGATTCTTAATCTCTTCTTAACACACAATGAAATGTATCCTGAACCTCTTTCTTCGACCATGGGGACCATGGAAAAAAGTTTTAAAAACTGAAACAAGAAAGACAAGTTAAAAAGATAAGATGAAAATATGAAATATATATGAAATGTTAAACTTTGAAGTGTAAGACAGATGTGAACAGATTTACAGATGTACAATCACAAAATATAAAGTTAAAATTAAAGTGCATATAGTGTCAGCTAGTGCTGGGCGATAAAACGATCTCGATATTGTATCGAGAAAAATGTGATGACGATAACGATGATAAACTAAGCTATAAAATTCGATCATACTTGTTTGTCCACTATGCGACAGCACGTTGAGATAGACTGTATCTTTGGCCAATCACGTAGCTTGGCATAACGCCAGCACAACAGCCAATCGCGCCCAATGATGCAAATTTGCCCATAGCACGCGAAAAAGCCGCGTGGTAAACATTAGCCAAGTGGTCGCGTGCCGAGATATACTTAACGTTCAGAGCGCTTATGCACGCGCATCATGGCTGACACGCGTTCTCAGCGTTCTTGACGCATCCGCTGAGCATGTCGTCATAAATTTATGAGAGTTGCAGTACCAGCAAAAATTGGGGCGGCTGTATGTTAAAGTTTTGCCACGTGACGTCAGCATCGTTGTTTACTATCAACACGGCTGAACGGTTTCGCCGGGGTTTTTTGCACCTTTGTAACATCCGAATGCAAATAATTTTTTATCTTCCTCATTTCACAGCAAAATGTTTTCTCTCACTGCCGCTTTCTACTTGTTCCTCTTCTTCTGTCACTTAAAAACTAATAAAATACGAATGTGAAAGTACCAGATGACGCTTTTCGTAACTTAGCAACAACAAGCACAGAGAAAGCGTTCTGGAAGTGAGGTGTTGACAGCTCTCTTTAGCTGTTCTTTGGCAGTGGCAATTGTTTTTTTTTGCCCCAGTTCTCAGGGCTCTTCAAGTAGAAATTTGTTGAAAATTATTTGTTTAATATTGTTTGATTATTTTAAGTTGTTCATTCAGTCTGTATAAGAATCCAAAAAAACAAAACATTAAAAAAAAAAACACAATATGGCGATATATCGTGATAATTATCGAAATCGATCAATATGACAAAAAATATCGTGATAATGTTTTTGTTCATATCGCCCAGCTCTAGTGTCAGCACAAATATAATGTGATGCGATTTATATTCTTTCACTGACTCTTTATCGTTGAACTCTACTCTCTCTTTCTCTGCTCCTTTTTTTTCATTTTTTTCTATTTCTTGATGGAGATGCCCTATTGCCTAATTTCATCGGCTCCTCTTCTTTCTTCACTCTCATCACCCAGTGCTACAGCTCTGCTCAGATGGAAATAAAGCCTTAGTAGAGTTCTCAGCAGACCGACACTTACGATTTGATCTTTTTCGTTCTTAAAACACCAACCAACAATTGCACACAAAATCAAACTGACACATACAAAGGCAGGAGGCAAAGTAGTGTTTTATTTGGCGTGTCCCAAGTTCATTAGATATTCATATTCTTCAGTTATTTTCATACTTTTTCTGTCGAATGATGGTAAATATGTTCATTCTGTTTTACGTTTGGTGCCTTGTCTTGTAGTTGAATCTGATGTGAGCTTGAGTCTGAAGTGAAGGCTTTTCGCGTTTCGCCTTAATGACTATTCCAGACTATTCCACTGCATAATTACTTTGTTTGTGAGCTTTGTTTGTCCAGGTTGTATTCAAGTGTGTGTGTGTGCGTGTGCGTGTGAAGCAGTTTTCTGGTGGTGTAGCTGGCTTCTAACACACACCATCTCATCATATCATTAAACATATTTAAAGCTGGATTGTGCAAGAGAAAATGAGTGTGAGTGTGGTCAAAAGTTTGCCTCATACATAGTTTAGTTTGTACTTAAAACCAGTTTAAAATCTTGAAATCACGTAGAAAGTTCTGCTGCTAATAACATTGTTAATTTAAATGGGTCATAATGTTTAACATTTATTGATCATTTTAGTTTCATTTTGTGTCACTTGAATATGTACAACAAAAAATGTAAAGTTTATTTATTTAGATCTCACAAGTTGTAAAAAAATCGTAATGATCATTTTAAGTGTTGTATTTATAAAAGGAATTAATTTAATTGATTTTATTTATTATTCCAACGCCTTAATACACATGGGCCTTATGAGTTATGGACTCAGTTTTGGGATCAGTTCCATCACCGTACGGTTCATACTATATGACTAGCTTTAGCTTTGTTCCTTTAATATATACTGCAGAGTAATGTAGGGCATAATTACATGACTAACTATTCATCCCAGAACCGTCTTCTTAAAGACTGCTTAGCGTATGACGTATACTTTTTTTAAATGCCGCAAAATTACATTTTCCACGTCTGCATCAGTCATCAGGTTTATATGGACAGTATGAGATACAACGGCGCTCAAACTGCACGCGTCAGTGTTTTTAAATTTTTCCATTGAACACAAGTATTTTATTTATAAACATGTAGAATATTTGGAACATTAGTAAAAAAAAATAAGAAGACAAACTAGAGATGCATTTTCCCAAGAAAATGCCAACGAGTAGTTTTGTCGCTGTGACCTGAAAATTGGCCGAGTAGAAAGACTTTAACTAAAATGCACTGAATGGGGAAAGAACAAGGGATGATAAAGGCAGGAAAAAGATGAGTGCGGGTCAAAACAGATGTATGTTCAGTGAGGTGGTCTGAGGTGGCATAAGAACCGTGCTGACTGTCGTGTGAAAACAGGTGAAAATGAGTGGATTCCTCGGGAAAAAATATGCGAATGAATAATACGAGTACGGGTCATGATGGTGGCTACTGATATGCAAAGAGACCCGTGGGCCCTCGAATTACGTCAAATTTGGTGGCTTTGTGAAGAATGTGGAGTAAAGTGTTGATATTTGAGCTACATGCTAGTCTATGGGGGAAAAAGGGATGAAAAATGGACAGAGCTCACAAACGAGTGCAGGTATCAAAAACATATAAGCAGCTCACCCCACAATAGGCCACACGTTTCGACCGCACAAGTAGGAACGATGTTTTAGCACGATAACTGCAGGGCGAGGAGTAGGCTAGCGGTAAGGAAAAGTGTGGGCAATCAAAAATTCACCACAATCGCATAATAATTCAATTGAAATACGTTTTTTAAGAAGTGCTTGTGCATAGTGATTAGGGTATCCTTTATTTAAAAAGAATGTTTTTCACTTTAATGTCTGGTTGAGCTCAGGAATGAAAAAAATCAAATGATTGATACCCCTTTTCCACTGCTCTGGTCCCCGTGCCGGTTCCCAATTTTGGAACCAGTGCCGCATCTTTCCACAGGAAACAAATTGGTGCCGGTGCCCTAAAACAAGCTCCGGACCGGCCCCTAAACTTTGCTGGTCTAGCAGCGAGAACCCGTGACGTCACGAGAGGTGGGCGGAGTGATAGGTAGCTTTAGAAGAGAAAAGTAACGTGCAGCGTAGAAGAAATTAAAGCTCTTTTAGCAATATGGACGTCCACAGAGATTCAGCCATGTTTGTTTCTGTTTAGTGGGTGTGACCTGTGACGTATTATCATGCGGCTCCCGCTGAGCTCCCTGGTCAGTGTAAATGCGGGCCGGTTCTCGGCTGGTTCACAGTTCAGCACCGGCCGAGCACCAGAACCGGCACCTGGCGCCAGCACCAGTGTAGTGGAAAAGGGATAATATTTGTTGCTCTTTGTTATTTGATATAAATGGAAATAATTGTGTTATTATTTGGGGCAGACGGTGGCGCAAAGGTTAGGGTGTTCGCCTCGTGATTAGAAGATTGCCGGTTCGATTCCCAGACCGGTAAAGGTACCACTGAGGTACTCGTGAGCGAGGTACCCTCCCCAAGCGCCGCTCCCCTGGTGCTGCCCATGTCAGCTGCCCACTGCTCCTTCACAGATGGGTCAAATGCAGAGGTCACGTTTGATTGTGGTGGTGTACTGTGTACTGTGATGTGGTGTGTTCACAATGTAAAATAATCACTCACTAAAATCAGAAAATGATATTTTCTCATATCAGTCGCTGCAATTCACTCAAATTGTAGCAAACTTGGTGATTTTGGCAGACATTGAATCGTTGTCGATTGAATCGATATAATTTAGTATCATAATGAAACTCGTGATTTACACTCTGTTGATTGCCGATCACATGTGTAGTTACTCCCGATCGAAGACTCAAAAACAGCTTTATAATTGTGAAGTGCAAGGGTTTACTCTGCGCTACACACAATCTGTCTTTGATGAGTCATAAAACCAACTAATATTGCAGCAACGGTATGAGAAAAAGGTACAGTGGTTTCGAAACCATGACTTTTTCAAACCACAGTGCACCTTGAAACCGGAAAGTGGCCCATGCCCTAGTCTCATATCTGTTAGCTATGACATGGTCTTGTCACAGTTAGAAATGCCACATCTCACTCATACTACCTTTACAAAGTTCACACCATGCTAAAATCTAAAGATTCTGACTCACCAAATTTGCCGTCTGCCATTTTGATACTTTAACATTTGATCAGATATCTGTGTTATTGGAATCTCTAGGTGCCTCATGATTCAGTTCGATACGATTCAGAGAACTGAGATGCGATTATAAAACGATTATCGATGCATCGTGATGCTTCTTTTTCCAGTGTTCAAACAGTGTGATAAAATCATATTCAAACTATAATTATAACTATGATTAACCCATTCAATTTGAATGATTTAAGTTTCAACATCTTTTGTTAGTAAAACAAGTGGAAGAGAGCGGGAAGGTTCCGTATCTTCAAGATGGAATGTTGTATCTCGGCTCCAAAATGCGCAACGTAGCGTTATTTTAATGCCAAAAAGCGAGCAGGTGGAATGTTTGCTTGCAACGGTCAACCTCTCGATGTTTTCGTACAATAAACGCTTCATCAAATATCGGCGTTGGTCTGATACTGATGACTTTTTCAAATGTGAGGTAGGCTTTTTTTTTTCTTTCAATTTTCGCCACCTAAAATAAATCTTCACCACATCTGTGTGTTTCTCTCCTGAGATTTTCCCTTCTTCTGTGACCTTCCGTCCCAGGAGGCTTGCCGTGTCTGGCGCAGCTTTGACAAGGGGAAAAAGGCTGAAAATTGCATCAGGGGAAAATTGTTCCCCTGAATAGCAGTGTCGAAGGGAGCTGTTCCATGGGGAGCGTCTTGTGAGGGAGGAGGAGGAGAGTGAAGGCTGTTGGGGATGTTGTTATTTCAGGAAGCAGGACTCTCCTCAGTAGTGCAGGAAGGTAGTAGTCACACTCACTCATTTACTAATTCCAGTGTTTGTGTTAGAGCCATTTTGTGTTGCATGAATGTATGAATATTTGGATTTAATATTTCATAACTATTTGCAATAGAAAGTAGAGATATAATGTTAATTTGAATGTTTCTGGAACTTTCCATAACTTTCCATGTAATAGAATTATATTAATACGTATACACGTTAAATGTACTAGTACGTAACAATAGAAGTAACGCGTGCCTTACGTGTCGTAATCTGATTGGATCCTGAAATATATGTGAAGACGCAAGAACGTATAGAACTAGAATTGTGTTGGAGCAGAGAACTCAGAAGCGTTAGTCTTTTGACCGTCACGTAAAGTATCTTTGCAGTCTTAGGAATTCATCTTTTGCTTGTAAAAAGTCTAAGTTGTAGTAAAGAAAAAGACAACAAAAGAAAAGACCGGACTCAAGACTCTTTTTTGGATACGTGTCGCGTGCAAAGAATCTTCGGAGTTCGAGGCTAGTGAGACAGCGCAAGCTGCACTGCACTCACAGGTTGGATGATATTCTCTTTGCATTTGTGAGTTCATAGAAAAGTGTAGTATTCACTACATTACTGCTAATTTTGAGGCATCGAAAAGCATTGTGTCAGTGCTTTAAAGAACCGCTGTAGGAACTCTGCATGATATATGAATATGAATATGCAGCTATAATATGTTACAGTACTGCTCCAACTGGGGTCGCAGGGGGAGCGGAGCCTGTCCCTGGAACTGTGGGGGCAAGGTGGGAAACAACCCTGGGCAGACGCCAACACACCACAGGGCACACACTAACAAAGTCACACACACATTCACACCTTACGGGGCAATTTAGAGTCTCCAGTTAACCTATATTGCATGCTTTTGTACTGTGGGAGGAAACCGGAGCGCCCGGAGAAAACCCCCCACGAACACGGGGAGAGCATCCAAACTCCTAGTGTGTATCATTGTTTCTAATTGTTTTCTGATGACCTCCGAGCATACTTCACCTGCTGAGAGTTTGCAGACTGTCGGGCATATTGTCTGGGGACTTAAGACCTCATTAGTTGAACCGCTAGTGAGTTCATTCGCTTAATTATCCTTTCATTTGTTCCCCACATCTCTCTCCAGGGCTTTCCTGAGTTTAGCGAGTGTGAATCACAGCTGAGTTGCTTTTAAAGGAATTCGCTGTCGCTGACTCATGAAATAATATGACATTATTTCTGTGCCAAAATTCTGAGCGTGCAGTGGAACTTTTCCAAGCAAAATCTAGCATCTGTATGCGCTCAACTCCGCCTTCACGCTCCACTTGGTAGTGCGTTATAAATGTGCCAGAAAATAGCCAATCACGGGCTTGGGGAAAGCTGATGGACTGACTTGGTCTCCAGTTAGGAGGCTAATATGGTTCCAAGTTCATATAGCGAATAGCAACACACATTTTTTCCAGTAGGACGCCAAAAGCAGCAACAAGAAGGCGAGTTGTGGGTTATTTGAAGATTTGTGGAAGATTTGAAGATCTTTTTCAGCAAGTTTCCTAGTCTAACTGTATCTGTTAACGTTCCCTAAATCGTTTCATTTTGCAGGGATTATGTTTAACATTTTTACGTTTACGATCTAACATTAGGGCTGCAACTAACAACTATTTTGATAGTTGACTAGTCATCGACTATTAAAACGATTAGTCGACTAATCGGATAAATTGCATAATTATAAAATGGCTCCGATTTAGCTACCAGCTTTTACATTTAGTATGAGGTTATTTAAATTTTGTGGTAAATAATAAAGACAAGAAAGATAGTTCACTCAAAAGCATATTTCAATAAATAAGTTTCTTCTTTGCCTCATCTAGCCTTACGATGGCTCCCGGTTTTGTGATGGTACTGAGAAAATGGTAACATACCATTATAACATTTATGAGCGAGTGACAAAGGCGTTGGTTACTTTACCGTTTTGCGTGCTTATTAAACGTATTAGACCTAACTATTAAATTATAATTATAAGGTCGCTAAACTATAACTTGCGTTTAACCGACCCGTCACCGTTCCTCTTCCGCCGACATCTTTGGTTTTTCTGTAGGAACTTTCTTAAGCCAATCACAAAACCAGGAGCCATCGGCCAATAGGATTCGCAGGCAGAAACTGCCAATACCCCGCCCACAAACTGTCAAAACCCGCCCCTTTCAAACCACGCGCGTAGAAATCTCACTCGAGCAAAAAAGCCACTCGTCGGTAATCTACTTTGTGCGCAAGGACATTTAACACATAGAGAGGAAAAAGACATTTGAGAGGAAAAATACAGTTTGCGCGCAATATCACAACCGCGCGCTCGATTCTTAATTTTGTGCTCTCGAGTTTCACGTTTGCGCTCGCGACTTTGAAATTTACGCCCGCAAAATTTTTGCGGCAAGCCATTTTGCGCGCTCTAGTTCTGCAGTTGATGTGACGCCATAGGGCCATTCTTCTAGCTGTCACTGAATGCTAATGCGCAAGAGCGAATCTCACCAGAGTGTGGTGTATTGGTGCACTCTATTGGAAAGCGGTAGTACTGCACAGGTAGAAAGGAAGGAAAACGTTTCACTCCGTTTAAAAATACGTCTGGCGACAATTATCGACAATCAAATTCGTCGGCGACTATTTTTTATTGTCGACTTTTGTCGACAATGTCGAATAATCGTTGCACCCCTATCTAACATTTTAATAAAAATGTTGATTTTATAATGTACAATATGATGATTTAATTAGATTATTTCGACTTCAACTTAGAAGAGATGCATCAACAAATAATTGTTCATTAATTATAAATCACGGTAAAATGTTAAATTAACCATGATATTGATTTGAGCTCATATTGTTCATATGATACATTTAACTGCATAATTGCGTATATTTTCCAAAAAGCAGCAGACATGACATATGTTGAAACCTCTCACTCTAAACATGACAGATGCTGTCTGTCATAGGAGAGCGTCATGATTCATATCAGAGCTTCTTGTAGGATTATTATTGTTACATAAGCACAGACAACAGGGGGACGACAAAAGCGTGCGTCCACGCCGTCCCTCCTTCTTTTGCCTGCTTATCGGTGAACCGCTTAATTAGGCGTCGACACACGAGAGTCATACGCGGTCACTCGGCCTATACGTCGGAGCCTCAACGAAAACACGGTGTCCAGGGGAGCCGTGGGTTGCCTAGGAACAGCAGAACACAGCAGGTAATAAAAAATACACACCTCGACGGCTCTGAGAGATATCAACACAATATCGGAGGCTAATTGTAAGTGCCGGTCGATACCAAATATTTGGAGTCACTTTGAGATTCTGGTGAGCTTCTACCTGAGACTGTCAGCGGTCTGAACTCCAGGTTAAATGCAGAGGTCACATTTGGTTGTGGTGCACTGTGTGCTGTGCTGTGGTGTGTTCACAATGACAAATAATCACTCACTAAATCACATTTCAGAAGTTGAGCAAGTTGCAGTTACACATCTTCAGTCCAGCAGTGTCTCCGAGACTGTTTGCCCATGTTCATTTTGACTAGGGATATATCGGGCCGATATTTAGCATTTTTTTACGATATCGGCTTCGGCCGATATCCGAGTTTAGTACGCCGATATTCAGGCATCTCATTTGTAACTTGAAAAGTTTTTGTTTACAAATTATTAGTCAAGTTCAAATGTTATATATTTATTTATTGTTTAATTTACAGTTTTATTTGTTATTTATGTTTATATTTATGTTTTAGTCAGTGTTCAAGTTGAAATTTCGTGTATCCTTTGTTATTATTAGTGTGATATTTTACTACATAAACAGCATATGTCGGCCATCGGCTGACCCTGACTTCTAAATATCGGCATCTGCGCCGACTGAAAACCCCATATGCTGACCCTCACGGCAAACCAGTAAACGTATAGGTACCCATATATCTGCCTTTAGCAGAGTTGACTATCGCCGTAGCACTCTGAGCGCTTGAATGCGATGCAGCGGCTCGTTTGCATTCACGGTAGCTTCGCTGCATTCACAGCCACACAGATAGCCTACCTGCGTTAGGTGCTTCAGACTCGAGGGCCAGATGGATTCTGGAGAAATATCTTCACGCTAGTCAGCGAGTGGATTTAGTAATATTGAAGTAAGCGGGTCAAAACAGAAACTTAACATTCTGCTGGTTGAATTCCTCACCTCAAGAAAGTCACGTTTTTAGGATGGAAAGGGTATGTTTTCCAGCGAAATTTATTCACAACAGTACAGTATAGACCTTCCACTGTTTCAAAACACTAACAACAAAAAATCCAAAATTTATCACGCAACACTGCGCTGATCGTTTTCTCAAAACCTCCGTTACACGACAAAGCGACTGGTTTTGCGTGGAAGGTCACATATCGGTCGACCTCTATTAGGGATGCACCGATCCGATACGTGGATGGGATAACGGTCTGATAACGACTCAGATAGCTGGATCGGGTATCGTTGGCACTGGGCGATCTATGGAGTCGATCCGTTCAATAAAATTGGAGTTCTGTCTTCTATCTTCAACATGCATACTTTGTTATGCATCAAGTATTTCTCTTGATGAGAATCTGGGTTTATTGATGACACGCACTAATTCCTACATATTGATATGGCGATGAGCAGAACAAGCGGCGCAACACACTACAACTGCAAAAGCAAGTCACGTGATTGTACTGTTTTAATTTTCTTTAACACCAGCTCTCACTTGCAGTGTTTCCGTAATCATCACAGAATAGTTTTGGTCTCCTCCTCTGAAATACAGAATAACTTTAAAACTGGTGTCAGACTCGATGCGGTACTTGGTCATGGTGTCAGCCTGATCCCAAAGTACCAGAATGCGAGGAATCGGTATCGGATTGGTTGGTTTGGAGCATCCCTACTTTTTATATACCACACGTTTAAAGTACGAGACAGACAGAAACAGTAAAGTGAAGTCTCCTCTTCCATCATGTCTTATCCTTGTCTTTTCTCTCTTAGTTAAATTAGCATTGACAATAAAATGACAATGTTTTATTTCTCAAAAGCTGTAACCTGGAGAGTTGTGAAATGAGCTTTATAAGTAAACTTTAAATGGTGATTGTCACACCACACCACAACGAAATGTGACCTCTGCATTTGACCCATCCATGAAGGGAGCTTTTTGCAGCCTCGAGGAGCAGTGCTTGGGGCCAGTTACCCTTTCTGCAGTACCTCAGTGGGTACCGTGATACCGGTCCTGGACTGTGGGTTGTGTTATTAACACCAGGAGGACAGACTGCCTGGCTTTCATCGTCACCTCTTTAGCATGGACAGATTGTGTACGTTTCAGCATTGAAATGTTGGTTGTATACAGTTTGTTGTGCTACTCTCACTGTCTATCTGTGGCAAGAAGGTTGCGGTTTATCAAAAACCAAAAACCTTCACGTCATAAGGCCATGTTTTTCCCCACTGCCACTGAGCTGTGCTGTGTTCATAATGACAAATAATCCCTCATTTACAGTCGCACGTGCAGTCTTTGTATTTAAAGTAGGGTGGAGCCAGTATAAGCGGTATAAAAGTCTGTGATATAAATTGGTCAACATTGATTTTGATTATACCGGCTCGCCCGAAATTTCGCTCCTCACCAGCGAAAATAACATAATCAAGTGTCGCGTCAAATGTAGCAACACCCTTGAAGCATTTGTTTTTGGAAAATGGAGAGAGTGTACAGCTGCGTTAGAAGGCGGTCTGCGTCCATAATGGACATGGTTTGGATTTAGGGTCTCGGATGCAGGAAAACCATAATCCGCCAAAAATATGCGGGCGAGAAGTAATTGCAAAAGAGAAGTACGAGGAATCTGTTCTACCGTCTTAAAAAAGCGAAACCGCTGTGAATATAGGAAAGCCAAAAGAATGCATTCACCTGCAACAAGTGCCCCGTCCAGAAAAGGCATTTTAGCACTGGTGGAAACATTTTTAACATGCCACGGGGGTCTGCCGTAAGCCAGAGACTGTGGACAGGCTTGTATTCTGGCAAAAATCTGCCGTAAACTGGCATAAAACTAATGTTGACTAAAAAAAAAAGTGTTCTTTTGCACTTTATTTAATTTTTATCTCTGTTGGTCTTTAATTTACAGAAATTTATTGAACTTTAAGAACTTTTTGCTGGAGTTTACAACAATGCTTAGCCCTTTAAATTTTTCATATTTTTATTTAATAAAAAAAAAAAAATTAATATTCAGGTTTCAACTACTTTGGAAATGTCTTAACAGTTTTTTATCTGACTTCCTATATTTGGAATGCCTTTTATATGGACATATGTTGCCCTTTCAAAAACAGCTATATTGAAATTTGCTGATCCTAATTACTTATACATATTATATACCATCTATCGCCTAGGGCTCAAAATGTACCGCAGTATGATTTTTTTTGCCATGTCCTTTAACTCTATTTTAAGTACATCAGGTTTATTTTTAAGCTGCATTTTGTGACATTATGTTTTGTGAAGACTACATACATATATGGGGAACTGGGAATAAGCCAATTTTCAAGTCAGTTCCTGCCGCGGTTATTTACGATGCCGGTAATGTCGATTCTTCTTAACGATTCTCACAACGTTTTCCTGTTTCCTAAGTTTTTGCGTCGTGATACGTTCGTCTGCAGCTCTCGCGACCCGACCTTCAACCGCGGCAGGAATCATGGCGCCATCAAATGATATTCTTTCACCGATGTTAACGCGCGCGCTGCGTTTGTTAGCGTGCACGACTCTCCCGGGGAAGTCCAGCATTCACTAAAGCATTACAGTTCAGTTAAATCTTTACATTTAGCTACAAACTAAACCTCATTTTATGAAAAATAACAACGACAGCGTTCCTGCATTGCAGCCATTACTTGATATGTATTTATTCGGCAGCTAAATCACCTTTTTCGTTGTGCCCATGGCTCTCATATGGGCATCCCTCATGACAAAAATAGATTACAGAAATAGAGTCAAGGTTATAGACCAAAATGAGTCCAAATATAAAAATTACCCACTTAAAACTTCCAGTATTTATTCATTTTCAATTAATCGAAGTATTTTTTGGGTTATATGTTGTCAAATTATTTCATTCTATGTCAGATGGATTCAAATGGATAAAAGTATTTCCCCCTGCCAACCAGCATATTTTCTTCATGAGTACTAAGTCGAAAATAATATACTGCTGATAATAACTCTGAATATGATTGTGAGTCATGTTCACGGTCTTGTGCAGACATCAATCAAACCTATTCAGGAGGAATTGCAGCTAAAGAAGAACTGATAAGGAATTGGATTGATAGAGCAGAATCAGCAGCGGCATTGATGCTGATAAAATCTTTATCGGATTACTACGGCAGTGTTGAGGTAGATTCCCATTCCACTACTAAGAGATGTGTTAGTAGGCGGTAGAATATGAAGTGTACAAGCTGTTACTCTCTTCACATCCGTTTATGGTTGTGTTGAGATTTTGTGAGTCAGAACCCGGCATTACAATGCCGACGCTCGCAGCTCCACTCTTTGATCGCAACAGCCAGCAGCCGGTGTTTTGTTTGTGTAAATGTCCCTCAGTTGGGGAATTGTGTGTGTGTGTGTGTCCTCACCGTCGCACTCTCGCCCTTATCTCCCTGCCACGGCGCGGTTGTAAAAGCTCTAAGTGGGACAACAGCACAGACACTCAAGACAAACGCCTCGGAGCCCTTTCTGCTGATTTAACTTGGGTGCCAGTCTAGTCTACGTAGCTGTGTTTCTGGAGTGGTTTGTGATTAGTAGGATTGTTGTGGGAAGATTTGACACTGTCTGTAACGCAACACGGAACCTTCAGAGCCGGAGCGGCAGTGTGTTAAGGAGGAGGTGTAGTATTTGGACTTTGCCTGGGTTTTATGACTTCTTGTTTTAGTAAGACATTACATCTGGGGGAGGGGAGGGAAGCTCTCCCCCTCTTCTCTCTCTCTCCCTCTCTCTCTCTCTTCCTGTCCCTCTCACTCTGTGACGTGTTTCCTGCTTCGCCTAGCGATCCATAAACCCCCAGATTTGGCTCCAGTTCCTGTCTGGGGTTTCATAGCCCCTGGACTGTGTCTCTCAAAATCTCTCTCCACACACACACAGTTCACAGCCCCTTTGCTCCGCTCCCTGCAGCAAACATTGTGCAATAAAAACCACATTGTGATTTTGAACCAAGAAAACTGTATGCACGTGTATGTGGGTGTGTGTATTACCGTCAGATATTCTCAGTAACGTTGCAATAGCTTCTCTCACCAAAGCAAAATGTTTGCGGCAAAATTGTGATTAAACAGTGCAATTTGACAGAATGGCTGACAATGGCAAACTTGTGGCAACCTTTCAGCGACAACGACGAATTGCCACTAGTGGCGAATGTGTACGCCAGTGATTTACCAAAACAGAAATGACAAACTGGTGTGGAACTTTTGGCGACAAATTTGCTAGCTGTATACATTTTCCACAAACTTTGCTAGAAAGTTTCCACCACGTTTGCTAAAACAATTTGCAAATGAAAATATGATCTTGCTGCAAATTTGCAGTAACGTTGTCAAAGTTTAACGGCAACTGTTTGCCAGAAGCCTAACATTTTTGTTAGGGTTACAAGTAAGAGTGGCTGTTGGTAGTTTAACGGTTAGAGGGTTGGTCTTGTAGATAGAAGGTTGCGGTTCAAGGATTCTGGGCCAGTACTTGGGAAGAGTACCACTGAAGCGCTCATGAACAAAATTATCATTCCAAAGCACTGTTCTCAGAAGCGCTGCCAAAAAAGCTGCCCTGTCCCTTCCGCGGATGGGTCAAATGCAGAGGGTTTTATGTTGAGTGGGGTAACATTTTTGGATTTTTTGTTTTTAGTGTTTTTGAAACAGTGGAGGTCTATACTGTACTGTTGTGAATACATTTCGTCGAATAACTTACCCTTTCCATCCTAAAATGTGACTTTCTTGAGGTGAGGAATTCAATTCCAGCAGAATGTTAAAAAGTTTCTGTTTTGACCGCTCTACTTCAATATTTACGGTAAATCCACTCGTTGACTAGCGTGAAGATATTTCTCCGGAATCCATCTTCATCTCCCGAGTTCAGTTAACCTAACGCAGGTAGGCTATCCGTGTGGCTGTGAATGCAGCGTAGGCTACCGTAAATGCAAACGTAGCCGCGACCGCACCAAGCGTCTGTGAGTGCTACGGCGATAGTCAACTTCAAAGGCAGATTTCTCCGTTTCTCACTTGGCGTGACAGGAGAAACCTGACTCCTTTGAATGTTGATATCTCAGTCATATGTCGTCAGATTCATTCGATATAGGTATCGTTTTGAAGCTTGATTTATGCCCTTTCATGAAAACTCAATAACTCAATTTAGGAAATTTGGAAACTTCCGTTGCGACAAGCGACTGGTTTTGCCGTGGGGAGTCACATATTACTTCATTGTTTTTTTTAAGTGAAAGTGAAAGTGAGTTATTATTTGTCACTGTGAACACAGCACAGCACAGCACACAGTGCACCACAATGAAATGTGACCTCTGCATTTAACCCATCCGTGAAGGAGCAGTGGGCAGCTAACAAGCCCCCGGGGAGCAGTGCTTGGGGACGGTACCTTGCTCACGAGTACCTCAGTGGTAACTTTACCGGCCCTGGATTCAAACCTGCGACCTTCTGATCACGGGGCGAACACCCTACCGTTAAGCGACCAACTGCCACTTTATTTATTTATATATTTAGTTAATTAGTTAGTTAGTTAGTTTCTGCTGTATTGCAAAATTAGATGGTAGCTGTAATCATACATGTAGAGCAATTTTAACATCACAATAGCTGGAATATCGATCTTTTTCTTAGTAGTGTATGTGCATGTATGGCTGGTCAATTTTGACCACACACACACACGCACGCCTGCTGAATGAGTCTCTGTGTTTCCCTGTGTTACACACAGGCTATAATGTGTGCAGACCGCCGCAGCCACTCTGGGATAATGTCTGCATTGTATCCGACTCGACCGCTCTACTGTACCAACTCCGCTCTTACATAAGCAGGCTCTGGGAAGCTTCCTCCTGGTTGCCTAGCGACACGCTTAAACCCGCAGACCCCCGGCCCCCTCGCTCCGCTTCCGAATCCCACTCAAACCCAATTCTGCACCCAAAGCCCTGTTGAGCGACCCTGTACACATCCCCCAAGCTAAACACTCCGCAGCCCTCAGAAACCCAGTCAGTGACACTTCGGATTGGAAGCAGCTTTTCAGAAAAGCGACCTGCACAAAAGGAGAAGCTTGCGTTTTCTTTCAACATGAACGCATACGTGGACTGTGCTGGAAAAAATTCAGATGAATGAACTCAGATTTCAGTATAATTTATTATTTATTCCCAGGTCAAAGGTGCACGAAATCGTCAAGATGCCCTCTAATGCCGAATACAGTAGTGCATTGTTTTGATCAAATGGGGAAATGAGGTGTTTTCCTTCCCATCTTTAGCTTAAAATTCAAATGACAGTGAGTGAGTGATTGTCATTGTGAACACAGGAGCACAACACACACTGCATCACAATCAAATGTGACCCGATCTGCCGTAATGAGTCGGACGTCGGCGGTCTATTTATTTAGATACGGGCCGATTATGTTGAAAAACATCACAAAAATATCGATTTTTCTTTTTTGGAGACCAGATTAATTTTGAAGACCCTTTCTTTCATATAAGACCAAAAAAGAAAGATCGATATTTTTGATGTTTTTCAGCATAATCGGCCCGTATCTAAATAAATAGAACGCCGACTTCCGACTCATTACGGCAGATCGGATCACAAATGTGACTTATGCATCTGTGAAGGAGCAGGGGGAAAATATGATGCAGTGCCTGGGGAGCAGTGCTTGTGGACACTACTTTTCTCATGAGTACCTCACTGGTACCTTTACCAGTCTGGGAGTCAAAAGGGCAACCTTCCGAGCACGGGGCGAACACCTTAACCTTAACTCCCCCATGACGTAGCGAGATAAAACGTTACATTGTTTATAAAATATATATTATTTTCCTATCTTTAAAAAAACAGGGCACATGTTTATGATTGTTGTTGAATTCACAGAAGTAGCATCTGATTGGCTCCCATGCCCATGCGACGTACACTCTTTACATCACAGGGGATGCAGCTGATTTCGAGCAAAATGGAAGCAAGAATTCATGGCTGTGTTATTATGTTTCTCATTTTTTAAAATTAATTTGCTTTGAGATTATCCTGCAGCACAAATAATAAGTATTACTGGAGGAAACACCCTGGATGTGGAACTACTTTTTCTCTGTAGCTCATGGTATAGCGTACTGCTATATTAAAACTTGGGCATGGTCTGTAATTGAGATACTTTTAATCACCAAGTAGCTTGAAGCTTAAAAATAGTTTCTCCAACACAGTGTAAGAGCTGTCTTGTCGCGCAAATAGAGCTCTCAAAGTCATGTTTTGTTTTTGAGAAGTGCCGCATTTCGCTTCAGATCTGCGAGTGTGACATCAGCATGAGATCTGTGTTTATATGTGTATTGACACATAAACCTGGTGACCCATTACACCTTTGCTCTGGAACTCTGTGAAAGAGTGCAATGACTCTTCCACTGTTTATTCATCTGTAGTTGTGAGAAATCGTTCTCTCCATCTACGTCCTTGTTGAACATGCAGTATGGAAACACTGCCCTCTAGTGGAGGAATGCAGGAAGTACTGCAGAATACAATGGGCAATGCTTTATTCGAGAGGACGCAAGTCTGAATTTAAGTAAATTAAATGCAAGGATTTTTTGTCATTGTGAACACACCACAGCACAACACACAGTGCACCACAACGACATGTGACCTCTGCATTTGACATATTCGTGAAGGAGCAACACCCGGAAAGCATTTCTTTGGGCATCGTACTTTGCTCATGAGTACCTCAGTGGTACCTTTACCGGCCCGAGACTTGAACCGGCGACCATGCAGTCATGGGCCACCTCCCTAATCGTTACGCTCTTAACTGTCTACTGAATAAGAACGGACAAGGAATTTGCTTCCAGTCATTACGGTCCCTTTAGTAGGTATATAGACAATATAGATACACAAAGCAGACAGTATAAATACTCTAAAACTGATCAACGCACAATACGCAACGACTACTAAACAGTGGACGTTATACACTCCAAAATAGACAGTACAATATTCAAGGCAATATTTACAAGAGAAATATTATGCAAAATATACAAGTGCAAAAAAAAAAAATCAGTAACTTTGTGATATTGTTTCTTTATCGTTCCTAAGATGACTCTTAATACCATGATCAGACTTAAATTCCTCTAAAGACTTAAATTACAGTTCTGTTGGCCAGTGTGATTAGCCTCTTCTGAGTTGAGACCGAATTGAAAGTGAGGCCATTTCTGACCTTTCCCCTACTTACTGCAGCGCCACCGTTGCACAGCAGTCTACCCTGATCGAAAGCAAACTCTTCTGGTTTCTGCATGTTTTGGTTCATATGTGTAAATTGAAGTGTATGAAAATAAAAAGCGTCTTTATGCAATGTGATATGACCTGACCAGCTATGAAAAGTGTTATGTTAATGGGGGGGGGGGAAATGGGTTTTACCTTATATTTACATCTTAGGTAGATGGAAAATGTGGTATTTTTTTACTCTTGTGAAATGAAAACTGTGCCATGTTGGCTCATTTTGGAAAAAGAAAAAATCTGATTTCCCACCAACTTGAAATTTGTTACTGACATAAATACTTAAAAAGCTTGAGCTATTACAGAAACAGCTGCAGTTAGTTCAAGCTTTTTGAGCTATTTATTTATAGTAATTTAGTTTCTGTTCTGGTATGGAGATAGACGTGCCCTGCTCTAAATTTTTAACACATTTTATTTACACGCAATGTCCACCAGAGAGAGCCACATGCCTTCGTTTTTGTCTCGTGTGTGTTGAATTCCCCCAAATCACACGGCAGATCACAGCCTTGTACCACAGACAAAGAACTGAAGAAGGGAGGGCCCTTTTTTTCTTTTACCACCTTTTGTTCTGCAGTTTCCTAATCCTCAAATGTATAATGCAATACTCAGGAAATCATTTGCAATGTTCACTTTTATTATGCCATTAATATTAGTTGATGTTTGTTGAGCAGCTTACCAACGTGCTGCTGTAGAATGTTTTAGATGAAGTGAAGAGAGTATGAACTGATATCTTCAGGATTCTGTTACCTCAGTTTCCCTAAAACTCGACCTTTATCGGCCTTGCAGCACGTGGCCCTGCCAGCTCCTGTTACTACAGTGTGTGTGTAGGCAAAAAATAAGGACATTATTTAAGTTTAAAGGATAGAAAGCCCTGAGATTCGTTGTTTTTTTTTTTTTACTTTGTGGGTGAGGACCAAAATGGGATTTTTTTGCTCTTTTATTTATAAAGTTGCAGAGTTTGAATGAAAAAGCGAAAGACTTTTGGTTACTGAGGTTAGGGTTAGGGTTAGGAGTAGCTGTAGTATCGTTTACATCTAGGGGTTAATGGAAGGACCTCATGAAGAGACTGTATCGAAGCACCTAAGCAAATTGAGTGAGTGATTACTTGTCATTGTGAACGCACCACAGCACACAGTGCACCACAACCAAATGTGACCATCCGTGAAGGAGCAGTGGGCAGCTTTTTTGGCAGCGCTTGCGGGTGTGCTCATGAGGACCTCAGTGTTTGTTACCTTTACCGGTCCGAGATTTGAACCGGTGAGCTTTAACCTCAAGTTACTTAGTTGCATCACTGCTGCATCATCTTGAATGCGTCTTTCTTTTCTGTGTTCATGTGCAGGACGGTGAGGTGATGATTATGAGATTCACGATTAATGTAACATTTTATTTCCATAACATTTAATGAAGAGTTATTTCGTTTTTTTAGTGTTTTTTTTTGCCCTTATAGCTCACTGACCAGGTTTGTATTGTAAATATGGTGTTAAAGCTGGGATTTTTGTTCTAATGTGCTTATCTTTGTGTGTTTTAAAATAACTGGCGGAAACAAACACAGATATAGTGGCAGACTGCACGGGGCGGAGTAGCGTGACAACACACTCAGTAATATGTGATTAAGGGGATGGTACATGAACACACACTGAGGAAAGTATTAACAAAATTTCTAAACGTTATTAACAGAATGCCAAAAATGTTCAGCATTGCACAATGCACTTTAATAATTGTACTTTTGTAAATCAGTTTGCATCTGTATTCTACTTATAAGTTATGAGCATATGGGCAAGATTACGTCGGTCAGAGGTTCCGAGTGTGCGTCAGATCATTTCTGATTAATTGTCCAGCCCTAGAACACGCACCAGGAGGAGGTGGAGAGTGTGGGGAAAAGTGATGTGTGACAAAAGCTTTTGTTTTTTACTGCTGCTCTTTGGAGCGCTCGGGCCTCCACGATGCTGTTGCGTAACGCCATCAGGATGTGAAATACTGTCGCAAGGCTGGACTTTATCTGCGTGTGTTTCTTGTGTGTGTGTTGGGGGGCCTGGCAAACCTAAGATTCTTGCTCTCATCTTCCATGCATATGTGGGAAGGTGTACGTATTGTTTATATGTGTCTGAGTGTGTGTGATATATACTGCTTTGCAGGTGTCAGGTATGAGGTGTGAGACGTTCCTTAATGCCGTATTGTTCAGCCCAACCCTGCCTGTGTGACTTCCTGTTTAATTAGTCCGTGTACATATTTGGGCATTTTCCTTTGACGAGAGATGACTTACATCCGACCTACTTCCTTTCCTCACCCACTCTCCCATTTTCCCTCAATCATCCTCCCTCTCCGTCAGACACACACACACACACACACACTCACACATCAGCCTGTCCTGTAGACGGGTGTGCCCTGACGGGAAGTGATATCACAGCCCTTTGTAGTTCAGTTCCTTTTGATGGGGTGTGTGTGTGTGTGTGTGAGGTCGGTGCCCAGTGAAAAAGGAAAGAGGAAGTGCTTCATTTGGGTTTGTTTTTTTTTTTTTTCTTATTTCTCTCTTTGCTTTGTTAAGTCAGTCGCTGGCCACAGAGCTCTTTGTGACTGCTCATTACGAACTTCCTGGTTCCTGCATCTGTGTTTGAGTGTGTGTCTATTTGTGTGTGTGTGTGTGTGTGTTTACATGTAAAATGTAAATACATGTAAGTGTGCATGCATGCATGGATGGATACATGTGTGTGTGTGTGTGTGTGTGTGTCTGCAGTAGGTTTCCTGTCTGTGTATGGGCCAGACTGTGTCTGAATGTGAATGTGGATGTGTGTATGGTGGTGTGTTCACATGCTTGTGTGTCTGTGTGTAAGAGAGAGTGAGACAGAGATGCAGTCCTGCATGGGCACAAATGCACAGTGCAAGCTAAGGCCTGCGTATACTGCACACACACACACACACACAAGTTTTGGAGATACAAATCTGCAAGAAAATGCCAATGCGATTGTGAGTTTTGTGGCTTCGACATGAAAATGGGTCAGGTACAAAGACTTTGACTAAAATGCATTGCAGAGAATGGGGAAAGAACGGGGGATGATAAAAGCAAGAAAAAGACGAGTGTGGGTTTAAACAGGTTGAGATGTGTGGTCAGTGAGGTGGTCTGAGGTGGCGTTAAAACCGTGTTGACTGTCGTGTGAAAACAGGTGAAGGAAAGCTTTGGAGTCTCAAATCGCATGTATTCTTAATGGGAGAAAATGCATGGGGTCCTATGGGAAAAATAAACGACAGAAAAAAGGATGTAAAAAGAAGAGAGACGCTTGGACCCTCACATTGCACCGAATTTGGTGGCTTTGTGAAGAACGGTGGCCGCATAGTAAAGCTTTGAAATTTGAGCTCCTTGTTAGTCTATGGAGAAAAAAACGGACGAGAAAAAGGACAGTACTCGCAAACGAGTGCATGTACACAAGCACCCCCCACTGCTATAAGCCACACGTTTTAGAGTCGCAACGAAGTTTCTAGCAAAAATACTGTAAGAGAAGTAGCGGTCAAGAAAAGTGTGTGGAATAAAAATCGGATAACATTATATGACTGCTCACCGTAATCCCATAATAATAGACAACTTTTATAATAAGGGGGACACGGTGGTGCGGTTGTTAACACTCTCGCTTTACAGCAAGAACGTCCTAGGTTTGCCCGTCGGCTGCGTGTGGGGTCTTTCTGCGGGTGCTCTGGTTTCCTCCCACAGTTCAAAAGCATGTACTGTAGACTGATTGGTTACTCTAAAATTGCTGTGTGTTTGTGTGAGTGTGTGTGCTCTGCAGCATGTTGGCATCTGTCCAGAGTTTGTCCCCGCCTGGTGCCCAACGTCCCAGGATAGTCTCCCTTGAATAAAAAGAAATGTCCTAACAAAGTCTAACAAGTTTCCTAGGGTTTACAGAACAAACAGGTCTTCAAAAACACCTGCACATGCAGGTGTACAACCAGCACACACACACACGCACACACACACACACACACGCACTGCACCAAACTACACTACTCATTAATAAAGTAATGAGTCATTAGAGGGAAACCACCAGTCAAATGCTGCGCCGTACGGGGCTCATGTGTGTTATGAGTGTGTTCGTGTTTCTGTTAGTGAGCCCTACTTATTTTGCCGACACATTTCAGACTGGAGACAGACCTACCCTTAGAGATGAAAATCAAAGCCCGTTTTGTATTAAAGTTAAAGAGCAGTAAACTTTGATTGTCATTTCTTGGTTTGATTTTGATTAGGGTTACGCAGAATATAGTCCTAATTGTGACTGTGGGATGTGCACAAAAGTTTAGTGTAAAAGTAACCGCGTGTGTGATTACTGATTCCATTAGAATTTGTTGTGAAATGTCTGTATTCATTAGAACATGTCCTAAGAGGTCTGTTGTAGGTCAGGACCAAAACAGTGTTTCAGTGCTTCACTTAGTCTTAGGTTAGGGTTAAAGCTTTCATAAAATTGAGGTTACTTTGAGGGTTAAATTATTGTTAGGTTTGGGATTAGGATTAAATTATGCCAAAGTTTAGGGTTACTTTAATTGTTTAGTGTATGATTTGGATAAAATTATGGCAAGGTTTAAGGTTACTTTAAGAATTAAATTATTGTTAGGTTTAGGGTTATTTTAAGGGTTAAATTATTGTTAGGTTTAGGGTTATTTTAAGGGTTAAATCATTGATAGGTTTAGGGTTATTTTAAGGGTTGGGTTAGGATTAAATTATGGTTAGGTTTAGGGTTATTTTAAGGGTTAAATCATTGTTAGGTTTAGGGTTATTTTAAGGGTTAAATCATTGTTGGGTTTAGGGTTATTTTAAGGGTTAAATCATTGTTAGGTTTAGGGTTATTTTAAGGGTTAAATCATTGTTAGGTTTAAGGTTATTTTAAGGGTTAAATCATTGTTAGGTTTAGGGTTATTTTAAGGGTTAAATTATGGCAGGATTAAGGGTTATTTTAAGGGTTAAATCATTGTTAGGTTTAGGGTTATTTTAAGGGTTAAATTGTGGCAAGATTAAGGGTTATTTTAAGGGTTAAATTATGGCAAGATTAAGGGTTATTTTAAGGGTTAAATTATGGCAAGATTAAGGGTTATTTTAATAGTTTAATTATGGTTAGGGTTAGGGTTGCTTTAAGGATCAAATAGTGGTGAGGTTTGGAATTAGGATTAATTTATGTGTTGGTTAAGACTTATTGAAAGGGTTAAATTATAGTTAATGTTAGGATTAGAATTAAATCATGTTGAGATTTAGGGTTATGTTAAGGATTAAATTATGGTTAGGGTCTGGTAGGAGTAGTGGAAGTCGAGTTCATTGTGCAAGTTTGTGAACTGTCTAGGAAACTCTTGACATTTCACATAATCTGTTTTTTTTCCGGTGAATTATTCAGCAACATTTGTACACAGATGTTCAGAGCAGATTTCCTGGTAATGTCAGGACACTTGGTTCACTGAGAAGAAAAACTGATGTTTTGTTTACGGACATCCCCTTTTGACAAGTATGTTTATGCTAGTGTTTGATTTGGGACGTAGCCCAAAACGAGTGATTAGAACTGAAAGGAGACGCAGAGCCTTCTCTAGAACTCCTTGACGAGTGTGACGGGGAAGTCCATTAATAACTTAAGACTCACTTTTAACCTTAACAGCACATTAAATCGTCATCTCCTGAAATTCATCCTTGCCCAAGTTGCCTGATTGTCCATTCCACCTCCCTCGGTCAGGGCCGTTCACTATAACGTTTGTACACAGGTTGTTTGTGTAATAGGTGTTGACCAGAGATAGGGAGTAACAAAGTACAAATACTTTCTTACTGTACTTAAGTAGAAGTTTCGGGTTTTTGTGCCAACTTTAAACTTTTACTTTGTACATTTTAGCATGAATATCTGTACATTCTATTCCTTACATTTTCATATCAGGCTCGTTACTCTTGTTTCATTTCATTTAAATGACATTTATTAGGTTACTTTGCCATGCATTTTACCTATTCCTTATCAATAATGTGCACCATCCAGAAAACTTTACTGATTGGTTGATGCTTAAATATGTAGTAAACACACACAGAAAAGACAATCGCATGGGTGTATTCGTCTTTGCACATGATGCAGCACACGACAGACATGATA
This sequence comes from Distichodus sexfasciatus, assembly GCA_032718565.1. NCBI lineage: Eukaryota > Metazoa > Chordata > Actinopteri > Characiformes > Distichodontidae > Distichodus > Distichodus sexfasciatus. Next base: position 267,167 of record JAVGVS010000003.1, on the reverse strand, counting down.
AAGCGAAAGAGAGAGAAAAAGAAACCAAAACCCGGCGGCAACTCGGTGGGAAATGATATTGTGGCAGAAAGAAGCTTAGCTCGACGACATTCAGTTCAGTTCAGTTTATTTATGTAGCGCTCTTTACATCACTGTAATATATTTTGTATGATGTGTTTATGATGGAGGTAATCATCATATATAATGATAGTAATGGCCAACTTTTCTCTGCTTGTGCCCTACATAACGCCTGGACATTGAGTCCAGTCAGCTTTGCCCTACAATGCAGGTTTTGTCCTTCGCAAGGATACTTTATACTTTTATGCTTTAAGTGTGTTTTAGAGCCTGTACTTTTCACTTTAACTTGAGTAAAGAAGTTGAGTCAATACTTCAACTTTTACTAGAGTCTTTTTAAGCACATGTATCTATACTTCTGCTAGGGTGAAGAATGTGTACTTTTGACACCTCTGGTGTTGACCAGTTGTCAGCCTGAACGATTATCAGCGCTGATATTCATCATTTTTACAGTTAACAGCATGTCATTTTATAAACCGCTATTCCGATAAAATGAATGAATTTATATCCCACCCACCGCCCATCTGATTTGTTTGACATCACAGCTTTCGTACTTGGACGCAAAAACCATTGCCAGACTGGAGCAAGTTCAAGGCAGCAGATATTGCAGTTACAGTAGCTTACAATAAATCACAGTCCTATACACCAATGTTGCAAACATTATATGTCATTGTGAACATACCACAGCACAGAACACAGTGCACCACAAACAGATGTGACCTTTGCATTTGACCCATCCGTGAAGGAGCAGCAGGCAGCTGACATGGGCCCTGCAGGGGGATCAGTGCTTGGGGATGGTACCTTGCTCATGAGAACCTCAGTAGTACCTTTACCAGTCTGCGATTTCAACCGGCAACCTTCCGGTCACTGTACAGACGACCTAACCATCACGCTACCGACTGCCCCCAGCTGCAACCAACAGTTTTACAGTAGACATTTATTATAAGTAATAATAACATCAGTTATTATCAGTTATTATCAGTTATTTTAAGTATATGGGTTGGGAGTGGTGGAGGTCTAGTAGTGACGATACTCTTCTTTGGACCAAGAGATCGTGGGTTTGAATCCCACCTCCAGCACTACAGTCACTGCGTCCTTGTGCCTGTTGCTGAAATTAGGAAAGGCACATCGGATAAGAGTGTCTGCTAAATTTTGTAAACGTAAATAAATATCAATTATTAGTAGTACTCATCGGTATTGACCCTTATAAAATCATAGTGGTTAACCCCTACTGTGTTTACAACCGAATTTTCTCATACTCTTCTCCAACTCTCCTCCTCTTGCCAAATGACTTAGCCTGAATCAATAATTACTCGTCATCAGTGCAAGACCAGCGTTCAAGTCTCCAGCTTAACGGGATGATTCAACTCTTACAGTTACCTATGAGCAAGATCCGCAGCAGACACGGCCAGGAAGTGAACTACAGGCTCTTATAGGAAGCTTGTGTGACCGCGGTCCTGCCGTCTTCTCCGTTTTGTCCTATGTGGTTTTGCTCATGGAAAGGGTAGTTACTGGTGTTTCCTGGATGCATGTAAGTGATCCAAGTCACTCAGCATGGCCTAATTCAGCTCCTATGAAAGTGGGTCAGCTGTGTGTGTGTGTGTGTGTGTATTTGTGTGCTTCAATCCAGAGTTGGGTTTCAGGCTCAGCATTTTACCAGCTCAGCATGTCAGATGTATTCTCACTTCTTGCTTTTGTGTCTGGATAGAAAGTGCCTGCTGGTTCTAGTCACCCGGTTTGCACAATAAATACAACTATTATGTTTAAACGTCTGCATAGTTTGCTGCGATATTAGGCCTCACCAGCACGTCTTTCGCCCAACTTTTGCTCCCTTAGCTTTATTAGTGGAGCAAGAGGTGTAGCGGTTCACTCACAATCTGCTTCAATTCATAATGATTCACAATGCAATTTCAAGATTTGATTTTGAAAGAAAATTACATTGCACCAAAATTCAACATTCCCCAATTTTAATCCTCTTGTTAAACTACACAAGACACTTTTATTTGATTTCTTAGTAACTAACAATGCTCATTAATGTCATTTAGAAAGGCCAATGTTTAATATTGTAGATTAGTTGTTTTAGTAAAATGGAGGTTAGGGCTGACTGCTAATATTTTGCAAATATTTCTTTTTGTCCTTTAACTTGTCTTCTTATTTATGTGTCAACACGGGATGCCAAAATGATTACACATATTTATGTAAACGTGGCTACACCCATCCTCAGTTTCAGTTTCACCCGTACCTGCATTCACCATTCTGTAGTGTAACTTCTGCGTGAGTTGCAGTAATTATTTGCTGATGGCTGCATTATGAGATTATGCGGTCAAATAATTACTTTCTTCACAATTATTTTTCTTAGTATTATTTTAAGACATGCTCTTTGTGATTGAAGCAGGCAAATCTGGTTGCAGCTGCAGATAAGCTCTCAGACACTTTAGCATAAGTACATTTAGAGATTTTGCGGTTGAGTAATGTTTTATCATCAGTGAGGAATTTAATATGGAAGCCGGTGGAGTTCTGATTTCCACTTCCATACTTCAGATCGTCCTACATTTGAACAGCGATTTATTGTTGCACAATATATGTATTATTTTCATTCCTGAAAACTATGTGATTAACTCATTTCCATACTAACTGTTTCCAAGCCAAGCATTCACTGTCCTGTTAGGGAGTGTCCGAAAGTTGGCTTTTCCCTCCCCATGCCTTTCTGAGAGTGTTTTGTCTGAGTGAAGAACGTCAGGGCTTGAGGCCAATCCGGTCGAGGCTCCGCTGGAAAAATATTCCCGTCCGTTTCTGTGGTATGCCTGGAATTCCTCTGCCGCTCTGCCCCGATGCAGCCCTGCGGCTGGGGTGGGAGTGGGTTTGGAACCGAAAGGCTTGGCAAAAGGGAAGGATGGAGAAAGGGGGGGAAAAAAGAAATATTTGCCCAACCTGAAATAAATGGGCGTTATAATTGCAAAGCCAGAGGCGGTTTGATGTATTGAGTGAGTGTTGTGTTGCAGACCACTGCGGCTCCTCAACCAGTGTTGGGGAGTAACGAGTTACATGTAACAAAATTAGTAATTTAATTACAAAATAAAAGTAACACTAATCAGTTACATTACTTTGAAAAAAATTGTAATTAAATTACAGTTACTTTCAGGAAATATTGAGGATTACAATTTCAGTTACATCTCAATATCTTTTGCAGAAACATTGGCTATATGTTTAATAATATTATTGTTTTGCCATTTTTTCTTGTGCACAACATCCTCCATTTACAGCTGAACGTCTGATACTATTCCGATATGTCTAATTGGTTCTCTTATCATTGAATTTGCAACACCCACTTGCTGCTGGATCTACAGCCTACAAGCGGTCTGAGCTGCAGTTGCGAGGAAGCCTGCAATGCCAGGTAGGAACTTCAATGCAGGCCTAGCCCATTGCAGGGAATAAAAATGAGCTGTAGTCAGCAGACACTATATGCACAATCAGTCCCACACGAATAGACAACTGCTTATTCAGTGATGTTCGCCCAGTGATCAGAAGGTTGCCGGTTCAAATCCTAGGACCGGTAAAGTTGAGGCACTGCCCAAGCGCTGCCCATGTCAGCTGCCCACTGCTCCTTCACGGATGGGTCAAATCCAAAGGTCATATTTGGTTGTGGTGTACTGTGTGCTGTGCTGTGTTCACAGTGACAAATAATCACACTCTTTCTCAATGCTCGTAAACGTCGACACTGCTTGCCTTCACGCAACCTAATATACCAAGTACTTTTGTTTCAAGTGTTGAATTCTGCTCTTCTACCTGTCTTTCTTTTTCTCTCATGCACACTTATGTGTGTGGGGAAGTGAGAGAGAGAGGGAGAGAGAGAGAGAGTTTCTCACAGGGGTTAATGGGCTGAAGCTAGACTTCCTGTAAAGAAGACCTTACATCCTGTCATGCACGTAATGCTGAGACACAAGAGGCAGACAAAAAGTCAAAATGATTAAGTGAGTGATTACTTGACATTGTGAGAACACCACAGCACACGGTGCACCACAACCTAATCTGCGTTTAACCCATTCGTGAAGGAGCAGTAAGCAGAATTATGTTTATTATATTGCACACCACAACTTAAACATGTACAGGTATATATTTGAATTTATTTAAAGCATCATGATGATGCAATCGATCAGTGGAAAAACAATGCAAAAACAGATTTTTGGATAAGAATAACTTGACATTTTATTGGTCACTGTTGAAGGTGTCATCAATATATAAATCATAAAAACTGAATTCTGAATCCGATGCAACCGGGAAAAAGTACGGAGCTCCCTTTGTTGACTCACCGTGTAATTTAAACTGGAATAAATGTTAAGCATGTTTTAACCCAGATAAACTGGGCATTTTAGATATAAATACCTGACAGACCACACCTAGCTGGCAGCTGAGCAGAATTTCTGCTGTGTCACATTGCTCGAGCTATTTTAAGAGGGGCAGTTGGTGGCGTAATGGTAGGGTGTTCACCTCGTGATCAGAAAGTCGCAGGTTCGAATCCAGGACCAGTAAGGTTACCACTGAGGTACTCATGAGAAAGGTACCGTCCCCAAGTACTGCTCCCTGGGTGCTGCCTTTGTTAGATGCCAACCAAATGCACAGGTCACATTTGGTTGTGGTGCAATGTGTGCTGTGCTGTGGTGTGTTCACAATGACAAATAATCACTCACTTTCAGGTTGGTTATATTGTGTAAGTTATAGGTGTCGACCGATTATTGGCCTGGCCAGTTGCAGATGCCGATACTTTTTATTCACTTCATGAATATACTTTAAACTGAAAACTTTATACATTTATATAAATAAAAATTGATGTATAAATACACTACTTTGGCTCTGATAAAGACAGCAGAAAGACGAGTGTTACTAAATTGGGCCTGTTAATTGATAGACTTCAAACATATTTTTAAAATTATTTTATTATCTTATATCTTATTATCTTGTATATAAATATATAACGTCAGAGAGCTATTTGAACTATATAAAAAAGCACTTTTTGATGAAGACACAATGTTTATATTAATTAAACACACACTAAAAAGCATTTACATTAAGTTTTGTGTTGAAGTATATGTTTTAACACCAATTTCCATTTTTACAGCAGGCATATCTCCTTGATGAGTAATAATCGGTATTGATACTGAACAAATCACATCAGTTGAGCTCTACTAGGTAATATACTGATATAATAGTGTCTGTCATTTCTACTCTTAGCAGCACAACACACTATCAGCTGAATGTCACTGCTGTATAGAGAGTAGAGATGTAGCCGATCCGATATGTGGATCGGTATCGGTCCGATAACGACTCAGACGTCTCTGGTGGCATTGGGCCGTTCTACAGAGCCAATCTGTAAATGCGTGCACGCTCAATTCGTTATGCATGGGAAGTGGCACTGCAGTAAACTAGAGCTGAAACGATTGTTCCAATAACTCGAATAATTCTATTACAAAAAACAGTCGAGGCAGTTTTTCTAGAATCGAAGATTCGTTTAATTCGTTTTACTTGCTAGAGCAGCTCCACTTGTATTTCACACGGACGCTTAATAGTGACGCACAACGTTTTCAGTGGCGCGATCAAGACAAGACCTGATCCCTCTGTATGTGAAAGTATTTGTGAGATGTTCCTGCACTAAAATAGAAGTAAATGTATAAAAATGCAGAAATGACATTTTTTGCGATGTAAACACAGGCGCTGTGTTAATGCCCGCGCCCATGAGCGCCGTTACTCGCTAAAACGCTCCAGTTCGGTCAAAATGTCCCCTTTATGACAGACACAAACCATATTTTAGCTGATAAATAACCACAACAACCAGTGTTCTACTCACAATTCTGCCATTTATTTAGATTTTCCCATAGATTTTCCATCGTTTATTCTGGAACAGAGGATTGTGGGAAGTGTAGTTCTCTGCAAAAGCAGCTCATTTTATGGGCCAAATTGGTTCAGAATGACAGACTTTAGTATTTCAATTTCAATTGATCAAATATTTTTGAATTTTATAATGTTATAGTGTAATCAATAAGAAAGAAGAAATATTTTTATGCCTAAACGAACAATTTTTGAGAACAAATAATTTAGCATATACGTGTGTGTGTGTAATTATTACATTGTTTTAGTTAGGAAAACAGTATTTAAATTAAGCATTTCCTTAAGCATAACAATAATCTGAGTCATTATTAATCTCAGTCAGATATTTTTAAAGCATTATTTTATGTTTAAAAAAAGACTCAGAGACCGTATCGGATTTATGTTGTATCGGCAGATATCTAAATGTACAATATCAGTATCGTATCGGACATTTAAAAAGTGGTATCGTCCCATCTGTAGTAGAGAGTGATAAATATCAGTACCGTCTCAACTATGCTAATAAATTGACCGGAGGAGTAGGGTTGAGGTTGTCTGCAGTGCAAAAAAAAACAAAACAACAACCCTGAACATGTGCACAGATGTATTTTATGAGTTTGTACCTCAAAAATGCGACCCTGTGGTAGAGTGCAGGTCAGACTCCTGTTAGTGCCTCAGCAATGTTCCTGGTTCATGACCATGTTGACGTGGTCACAAAGGCCAGTGGACTAAAATGACCTTCTCCTGACCACTTCCACCGCGCCCTTTAGCGATAACCTGACCTTTCCCTCTTCAGCTCCTAGTGCTCACGGTCAAGATCAAAATAATCTTTGTCATCTCAGTTATATACAAGTATACAGAGAGACAAGATAACATGACTCCAGTCTCTACAGAGTGCAAAGAATATACTGTACGCAACTATAAAACTGTAAAAACTATAAAAATGTCAAATCTAAAAAGAAGTTACATTAGATATTGAGTAATACATGTGCAAATATTGCAACAGTCAAGTGGAGAAAAAACTACAGTAACAATATTGGGATGTACTTTTGCACATTAAATGTGCATAAGATCTAAAGCAGTTTGATATGAGTATACTAAATACAGCTGATAAATTCATAAAAGTGTGCTTTATTTGGTTCTGATGCATCCGCCTCTCTTAGTCTGGAGTCACTATTTTAGCCGATCAACACAAAAGGTGAAGGCATTGAAACAGATGCCTTTTTGACACAGACGCTGGGAGCTCCCTGCACTTTTTTGTGTTTATAATGTAGAGCTGTAACTATCGATTCTTTTTGTAATCGAGTATTCTATCGATTTTCTTATCGATTAATCGAGTAATCGGATAAATTAAAAAAAGACAATACATTTGTTTTTAGGCTTATTCTAGTGTGTGAGTAGAAGTTAGCAATACGTGCTTTATGGTGTTGAATTTTGGACGCCCTGCACTACTCATAGTTTGATGTGTAAATGCTGACATAGTTATAAAATCAGCACATTTCTGATGAAAGCTGACTCATTTTTTTATCTTTAGGCCAAATAAAAGAACTGAAAGAACAATGAAAGAACATCGTTTAATGCTGAGTTTTTATCTATTATTGTCTATTTATTATCTGTGGCGTAACATTCTAACACTTCTTTATCCATTTGGTGTCCATCAGAAAATAGAATAACATTTTTTTGATAAATACATTTTCTATATTTCTTCTTTCCTATTTATTACACTATAACATTATAAAATTTAAGTTAAAAAAAATCTGATCAAATGAAAATGAAGAAATACTGAAGTTTTTGGTCATTTTGAATCAATTTGGCCTAGAAAATGTGCTGCTTTTGGCTTTTCTGGGAGAGAACTACATTTCCCACAATCCCCTGCGCGCTGCTCGGGGACGCGTCATAATAAAGCGTTTAGCGTGCGTTACGGAATAAACTATGGGAAATCTCTGAGAAACTCAATAAACGGCTGTATTGTGAGTAGAACGCTGCTTGTTGTGGTTATTCAGCAGCTACATGTGCGTTTTGTCTGTAATGAAGGCTGCGTTTAAACTGAGCGTTGTAGCGAGTCATGACGCTAACGCGCGAACACAGGGCGCGTGTTTACATCGCAAAAATGTCATTTATGGGTTTTTACGTATTTACTTCTGTTTTAGTGCACAGAATATCTCACAAATACCTTCACATACTGAGGGATCAGGTCTTGTCTTGATCGCGTCTCTAAAAACAATGTGCATCATTAATAAGCATCCGTGTGAGATACAAGCGGCGCATGCACTAGCGAGTGAAACGAATTAAACGAAGCTTCGATTCTGGAAAAATTGCCTCGACCATTTTTTGTAATCGAATGATTCGAGTTATTCGAATAATCGTTTCAGCTCTATTAGAATGTGATAAAAAGTTCTTGGAATTAAACACAGACTAAAAGCACCCATCCAGAACACTCTCCTAGCGCATTGTTACGTGCGCTTAGATGGGATGTGTGTTTGGTTTTCTCTAGTGAGTAACAAATGAAGATTGACAATGGCATCAGCGAATCAGCTGGCGGATTGGGGCGGTTCTTCGCATTTATCCGCGTACTGGAGCTGTAAGACTGCCGTGGGGAATTAGGTTACGCCGGGCATTTTGCTGTGCATGCTGGTTTTTATACCACCTAATCACTCGTCCGATGGAACGGGGTAAGTGGAGGAGATAGCGAGACGTATGCATACATTAGAGAACTATCACCCTGTATAGACACATTAGGGTAGCAGGAGAGCACCAGTCCTTGTATGTTTTTAAGGGAAATTTAATATAGGTAGCTAGCCTGTCATTCTAGAATTTTGGAGCAGACATGTTACAGGGTAAGTACAGTATGTTTTATTAAGTTTTTGCTTTAGCACCATCTTTTCATTCCTCCACTCCTTGTCCCTTGTTCCGTTCTCTCCCCCAAAAACTTGGACACGTTTCTTGCAGTTACCTGGTCTTAAGTGTGTGATTTTGCGTGCCTGTTAACCTGTTGCGTGTTTTGTCCTGGAAGCAGAAGAAAGCAAGCATGCAGAGAGAGAACTGAATATCCACACGATTGCACATTAATTGGAAATGGAAGCGAACGACTTGGTTCCGAAGAAAAACAGCACTGGTTCTATTTTTCGGTGCACAAAAACAGAAGTAAACGCGAAAATGTGCATAAATGGCATTCTTCGTGATGTAAACGCGCTGTACGTAGTTGGTTGCTCACGACTCGATGCAGGCGCCTGCGATATGGCCATTACCTACAAAACTTCCACTTTATTACAGAGAAAAAACGTATATTTTAGCTGATAAATAACAACTAGCGTTTTACTGACAATATTGCTGTTTACTTGACATCACATTATTGGGACGCGATGTCGTGCAAGGGATTGTGGGAAATGTAGTTCTCTCTCTCTCTCTCTATATATATATACATGTATACACACACACACACAGTATATATCTTTATCATGTATCACAATATCGCTTAAAAATATTGTGATATCATTTTTGTTCCATATCGCCTAGACCTATTTCATTGTGGCACAATGTGTTCTGTACTATGTTGTGGTGTGTTCATAATGACAAATAATCACTCACTTTACACGGAATCAGCCCTTTCCTGGAAGGACCTTGGTGGATATTCCTTGCACGTTGTGAAATTTAAGTGTGTATTGGCAGGTCTCAGCTGCTGGTGTGTGGTCTCTGTGCCAGGTGCTGTGCCATGTGGACATGCTGGAGGCGGGAGGCAGTTCTTACTGAGGTTGTTGATGTGTCATAAAGAGAAGCTCTGTTTGTGTCCAATTTTTCTCTCTTCTTCCTGTGAGACCACCACAGCCATTATGAGCAGGCTTGGGATATTGAATTGAGTTTGTAAACGCTACTGATGTGAGATTGATGAGCCAATATTTGTGTGTGTGTGTGTGTCTGTGTGTATGTGTGCTTCTGATTAATCAGGTTTGAAAATGATTGGTGTTAAGGAAAACAGGGGAAGTGTTTTTCTTTTCTTTCTCAAGGCTTCCTGTTTATCCTCAGGACTGTCCTAGAAAGAGAGAGAGAGACAGCCCTGAAAGAGAGAGACAGTGAGAAAGAGTGAGACCTCAGCCGAACCTTCCCACGCCTGCTCCGTGTTTGCTGACTGTGTGAAAGGTTTTATCAGTGCTGATGCAGCTCCCATTCAGAGCTGCTAACTGTCCTCTTAACTACCACCACCCCCTTTTAATTGCTCCCTCCTTAACCCTCGACTGCCTCTCCTGTAACTGCCCTCCCTGCCGTGTCACCCTGCTGTACGCATTCCAGAGCTGGGGTCAAGACCGTATCAGTGGAGCTCTCCTGCTGCAGATAACGAGCCGCAACAATGCGTTTTATTTACACAACATCTTTCATAGGTTTAGCACGTCTGAGAGAGGTCCACTTACTCATGTTGCAAACCTTGACCTTTGATGTACGTGGCACGCTCCCTTGCACGTGCTCAGTGGACTCTTCATCGCTTCCGAGAATTTGTCATTAAACAAAATTAAATAGCAGTCTGTTATGTTGGGGAGTGTTGCAAGGGTATTGTTTATTAATCGTTATTGCACCATCTGCCGTTGCACTTTACCTAGATGAGATCCCTTTAATTTTCATTGTGTTCAGTGAGTAAGAATGAGTGATATGATGATATTGCTTAGTAAGATGTCCCATATCACATATGGCATGCTTTGTGATGATATGGCAGTAGTGTGTACATTGCGTTCTGAGTCTGGCGAGAATGTTTTGTCTAGTCTAAGAGAATCTTCGTGATTTTAAAATAACTGAAGGAAACACACACACCTCTAGTGGCAGACTGGACGGTGTTGCATGTAGGGATGGACAGATCCAATGTGTGCATGGGATATCAGTCCGATAATAGCTGGATCAGGTATCGGTGGCATTGGGCGATCTATGGAGCCGATATGTTCAATGAAATTGTAGGTTTTTCTATGTTTGCGTATGTGCACACTAGGGATGCAACGATATAGTGTAATAATGTAATACAATGATGGAATCTACACTACAAAATATCACTAAATGGCTGTATTGTGAGTAGAAAGCTGGTTGTTGTTCTTTTTCAGCTAAAATATGAGTTTTGTCTGTAGTAAAGGGGAGATTTGACTGAACTGCAGCGTTTTAGTGAGAGCCGCGAGCGCTCAATCACACTGCGCACATGTTTACACAGCTGAGCGGCGAGCCTGCATAATCACCGTTTAATAAGTTTGCGATGTGCACCCACCTCCACTCGCATTGTAATTCTCATAGATCTGCTTTTATCTCAAATATGCCTTTGCCTTCGATTGACGGAAGTCTGTCACAGCTAGAGTCCAATGGGCGAAAATCCGTCGTAGTGACGGAGAACTTTAATCCCTGAGAATGCGTGCACAATGACCACGTTTTAAAAATGATAGTTTAATGTCGGGCGTACCGACCTATCGCGCTTCACCTGCGTGTACCGAACTGAACAGGGCATACAGAACGGAAAAAACATTGTGTCCCTGGTGCACACACACACAGTTCATTATGCATGGGAAGTGGCACTGCGTTAAAGCTGGTTTATTGTTGTACATTCACACTAATTTGTACATATTGATATGACAGTGATCACAACAAGCAATGCAACACACTACAACCCCAAAAGCAAGTCACGTGATTATACTGTTTAATTTCCTTAACACCACCAGCTCTCGCTCACAGTCTTTGTGTTCCTGATGGTTTTAGCGCCGCAGGATTAGGGCCCGTCACAGTTACAGAACTGTGTTTAAACAAATAATTTTTGACTTGTTATTTTAATAATAAATAATTTTGCATATACATGAGTGTGTAACTATTACATTGTTTTAGTTAGATAAACCATATTTTATGTCAAGTATTTCCTTAAGCAAAACTGAATAATCTCAGTCTCTTTCTCACCGAGAAATGCAACTTATTAATTAATAACTGGTATCAGATCGTTACTCCGGATCAACCAATACCCAAAGTATCAGTATTGGAACTGAAAAAGTTGGAATGGTGCATCCCTAGTCACGTGACAACGTAAAGGCAAGTATGTTTTTAAGAGGACAGTTCTTGATCACACACTGGGGAGAGTATGAACAGAATTTCAAAAATACTCGTAACAACTGACATCGGCAAGATTACACAGATTAGACGTTCTCAATTAATTTTGATGCATGTAGTCCGACGTACGTATGGCTCAGACGTCCTCCTCCTGTACTGTATGTGTATTTGTTCATTCTGCAGCAACGCACACTGCACTTTAAATACATAGTCTCTACTGTATATGCACATATACAAAATGTTTCTATATTTTATTTTTACTCTTTAGTTTTTTTGATTTACTGTGACATTTTTAACATGACTTGTCAACTTATAATGTCTATATTTTACTTTTTTGGATTTGCACAGTCTTAGGATTGTAAAGGGTGCACTTCTCTACGTGTTGTATAACTATGTATGTGAGAAATATCTTGAATCTTGAATCGGGTAGTCAGCGGTAGTGCCAAAGTACCTTCAACTTGCAGCCACATGCAAGTGAATTCTGAGATAATACCAAAACCGCGGCACACGTCATCAAAAGAACATGGTTAGGACATTGACAAAAACTCCCGGTGCAAGATGTGCTGCTGAGCGGCATCACCTAATAAGATACCGTCCAAATATGAATATGTTGATTTTTTGTTTATTTTTTAATGAAAACATTTTAAAAAATTAATTGGTATATTTATTTACTCCATGTGTATTGGTGATAAATATCAAGATCGAACAATAGAGAAAAAATATCATGATAATATTTCTGACCATATTGCCCAGCTCTAGTGTATTGTCTCTATCGTGCTCCTGCATACAGGTTGTGTGAGATTAAAATTTTAGGACAGCAACCCAGTTTAATTTGGTCAGGCCTGTTCTCCAGGATGTCCAGCTATCTGGTTTAATAGGTGCACAAGACTAATCTCATCTCTCTCTCGCTCTCTCTCTCTCTCTCTCTCTCTCCTCTCCGAAGAGGAAACGGTAGGCCACGCTCTAGCCCTTTCGCAGAAGCGCCTTTCTTTGAACCCTTTCACATTTCCAGGCTCTCTTTTAGCCGGCGGCTCATTGCGCAACACGGATGCCCCTCCCACCCCTCCCCTACCCTGAGAGGGGCCATGAGGTCTTGAAGCCTTCCGTCGCGCTGGCTGCAGGTAGAACCCAGCCACTCCACCTGTTCAGGGAAGCGTTTCTCTTTCAGTTAGCCCGAAACACGGCCTCGATTCCAAGAAGCAGAGGAGGAACTGAACGAAGCCAAGCGTTCGGCTCCAACTTCCTATTAAAGATTAACTGCTGACAATCACACATCACATGTGTGCGCGCTCACTCACTAACCCCTCACACGCACACACACACCCACCCACCCTTAATAGAAACCCCAAGAGGATGGATATAACATTAGATTATCTCTATTTTTGATGCAATCATTAGATACTGCATGCACGCACACACAGACACACACACACACACTTTACACGTGTAGAGAAGAAGAGTGGGTGCATTAATGCATGGCTGTACCATTAGCTTTATTTTTGGTGCGCACATTACACATTGCATGCATGCACACACACACACTCCCCTCATACACACATAAACACACACACCAACAGAGACACTCCAGAAGCATGAGTGTTTTAGTTCATGGTTATACCATTACGTATATTTTTGATGCGCACACTATACATTGCATGCATGTACACACACTGTGCATAAACACACAAACACACAACAGTAGAGAACCCCCAGAAGCATGGGTATTTTAATGCATGGCTGTACCGTTACCTCTATTTTTGGTGCAAACATTAGACACTGCATGCATACACACACTCCCCATGCACACACAAACACACCTTTATGGAAACCCAGAGACATGAGTGTTTTTAATGCATGGCCATGGCCATACCATTAGCTTGATTTTTGGTGCACTCATTAGACATAGCATGCAAACACACACACACACTCCCCATATACACACAAAAACATACACCTTTCGCAGTGTGCGAGTTTAAGCGAGAGTAAGCGAGACGTTTAAATGCAGAGATGTTTAAATGCATAGCTTTCTTTTGATGCTCTCTCTCTCTCTTCCTCTCTCTCTTTTTCTCCCCTTTTTGAATGTGTTTTTGTCCACAGTGGGCAAAGGCGACAATGAAGAAGCTGTCAGCAATGTGTGGCAGTCAGGTGGTTTCTGATCAGGCCTCGCAAGAGTTCAGAGAATCCAACAGAACTTCCTCTTACTTTTTTACCACCTCTGCCTATCTGCAGAGGTCAGCTCGGCCCCGTATGCAAATGAACTCCAAGACATGTGCGCACTCTCTCTCTCTTTCTCTTTCTCTCTCTCTCTCTTGCCCACTTTCTTTTCTTTCTGTGCTTAGAAGGAATCCTGCCAGTAGACAGGACAGAGTGCACTTGTATTTTTTTTCTCTCTCTCTCTCTCTCTCTCTCTCTCTCTCTCTCTCTCTCTGTCTTCACGCACGCACACACACACACCCTTTCCCACATTTGCACAGCATTCCTTTTATGGAGAGAAGTGGGAGCTGGGGTGATTTCACACTTCTCTCCCTCCCTCTCGGAGTGTCCATAATGCTCTTGGTGATGCCATGATTAGATCATTTCTCCTCCCTCTCCCGCAACCAACATCCCACCCCCCCCTCTTTCTTTCTTTCTCTCCCTCACACACTCGGAACAAAAGCTTGTATTTTTCACCTGCGTCAGGGATTTTCCCCACATCGCAGCAAAGTTTTTCAGCTTGTTGGGTTCTGTGACTCATGCATTATGCGCTTTGGCGTCTGGTGTGCTTGTTGTTCGCTGTGTAAATTGTTTTATAATGATCTGGGCTTGTGTCGAACACAAATGACTCTTTTTCTCCACTTTTCTCTCTCCTCCGTCCCTTCTGCTCCGGCCGAGTCCAAGTGCGTGTGTGAGTGTGTGTATGGTAGTGGGTGGAGGTGGTGTGTCAGCATGCTATCTGGGGGAATGAGTATCGATCATGAGGTCGACCTTTGGGGATGCAGGGACTTTTCTGTGCATCATTTCCTTCTTCTGTTTCTCAGGTTGCATACAATACCCTTTTTTATCGTGACTTTGTGTTTGTTTCATGGATGATAATGTACTCCTAGTTTAGTCAGGTCTGCAAGCAAGTGCAGCAGTGCATTTTGAGTCACTACTCTTGTATGTCAAGATGTTTTCTGCTAAAAAGATGTTGTGAGTTGGGTGGGATTCAGAGTCTTTGAGAGTGCATCAGGTCAGTTGCTCGAGTTCAGCGGTAGAATGAGCGTCTCAGGTCAGGTCTGATGATAATATTAATTATGATGAAGGTGATCACGAAGGCATTGTGTATATTAATGCAGAATTTAAAAAGCATAAAAAAACACAAGCATACATTGGATATTTGAATGAATACGTATTAAGATGTAATGCATTAACACCATACGAATAACATAAAGCATAGTGAAAATACGGCACGCTGGCGCAGAGGTTCGCTGTGTTGCTTCACAGCAAGAAGGTGGATCCCCAGGTCGGCTGTGGGACCTTTCTGTATGGAATTTGTGTGTTCTCCCCTTGTCTGCGTGGGTTTTCTCTGGGCGTTCCGCTTTCCTCCTGACGCATTTTGGTAGATTGGCTACTCTGAAAGTTTCCCAGGTGTGAGTGTGTGTGTTTAGATGGTTGTGAGTGTGTCTTTGAAGGTGAGCTGCTGGGAGAATGTATGTTGTGTGCTGCCACTGTTCCCTAGGATGTCAGAGTGTATGCTGTATCGAATTCTCAAGTGTAAAGCGCTTTGGGTATGAGGAATAGCGCTATAGAAGTGTAAGGAAGCTCTTACATTTCTCTCCCCGTGTTTCCTCCGGGTGCTTCGTTTTCCTCCCACAAGCAAAAGCATGCACTGTAGGTTGATTGGTGACTAAACTGTGAGTGTGTGTGTGTCCTGCGAGGGGTTGGCGCCTACCCAGGGTTGTTCCGTGCCTTGCGTACATAAGTTCCTGGGATAGGCTCTGGTCCCCCCCGACCCCAATTGGGATTAAGCGGTTTGGATAATGAATGAATGAATGAATATTGAATTATGATAAAACTTGAGGTTTACACATCTCTGTAGCATCTTCTTGTGGCTTTGTGCTATTCCTTCTGTCACCCTTCTCTGTCTGTCTCTCTCGAAGGTCACAGGATTACCCCTTCTGTAATCGTAACAAGCATTTGCAACTCAAATGATGTTTAGTCTCATTCAAGTTGTGCGTGTTTGTGTGCACTGGTGCTCACACGGCTGTGGGAGTGTGTGGGGTCTGCAGCATTTCCGTCTTTTAGAATATTTGTTTCTTAGTAGAAACTGTATCTGCTTAAATGGTTTGCATGCCAGCTAACAGACAACACATTTGGTTTTGCTTCCTTATCATTTTAACTCCTTTACCCAATTGCAGGAACGAGCCTCAGGAATGCCGAAATCTTAAATCTCAGTTATGCACCACTTTCATGTTCTGTGTGAACATCTTTCCGTCGGTGAGATGCAAAAGAATGCATTTCATACATTTTCACCATAGTTCAGGTTGCATTCTCCCGTGCTGTTGACCGGTGCTAAAGTGGCAGTTAACACGTAAGTGTGAAATTGTGCAGCAATCCGCTAGAAAACGCTCGTTGCTCCTGCCTTTTAAAGGGTCACTCCACCCAAGGACCTAAATGAGACCGAAATAAAATCTAATGAGGACTTGGGAGTGTTAAGCTACTTGCTTCCAGTTTTTAATTGGCAAACACAATGTGCAAAAGTCTTGAGCCACCCCTTCATTTCTTTACATTTTGCAAGGAAAATGAGACAATATGTTCAGTGCTTTATTGCACTTAATTGCACTGCTTTATATGTGACCCTCCACAGCAAAACCAGTCGCTTGTCGCAACGGAGGTTTCCGAGAAAAACGAGCGTTTATGTTGCGTGGGGTAAAATTTGGGATTTTTTGTTTTTAGTGTTTTGAAACAGTGGAAGGTCTATACTGTACTGTTGTGAATAAATTTGGCTGGAAAACTTACCCTTTCCATCCTAAAAACGTGACTTTCTTGAGGTGAGGAATTCAATTCCAGCAGAATGTTAAAAGTTTCTGTTTTGACCGCTCTACTTCAATATTTACGGTAAATCCACTCATTGACTAGCGTGAAGATATTTCTCCGGAATCCATCTCCGTCTCCCGAGTTCAGTTAACCTAACGCAGGCAGGCTATCCATGTGTCTGTGAATGCAGCGTAGGCTACCGTAAATGCAAACGTAGCCGCGACCGCACCAAGCGTCTGTGAGTGCTACGTTGGTAGTCAACTTCAAAAGCAGATTTGTCCGTTTCTCACTTGGCGTGACAGGAGAAACCCGACTCCTTTGAATGTTGATATCTCAGTCATATGTCGTCCGATTCTTTCGATATAGGTATCGTTTTGAAGCTTGATTTATGCCCTTTCATGAAAACATAACTCAATTTTGAGAATTTGCCGTGGAGGGTCACATATCAAGTAGGTTTGCAGCTGTGCAGCCTCATTTGCAACAAACTTCACTGCACCATGTGTCCTGCTGACACCTTTCTACTAGAACAAGCATGAACATTTTCAGCAGTTTGAGTTACACCATGGAGCTGCCTTCACTTCACAGTCTGGCAGTGTGCATGTGATGGAGGAATGCACAGTGCATGTAGTTAGTGTGGCCTCAATAGCCCTGCAGTAAGTAGTGTGCTATGTGCATGTGATTGAGGAAGAGCATAGATACTTATCTGTATTTGCATCAAACCTGGTTGTTGTAGCCAAGATTATCCCACAATATATATTTTTCAACTATATTTTATGTTCCCAACCTTTAACTTTGTAAACTTCCAGTTAATTCCCATAAATTCCCATAGAAAGTTTCCAACTTTGAAAATTCCAGGAATTTTGCAACCCTAGTTGTAACCAAGTAATCACTTCACCCGACGGTGGTCATAATGTTATGGCTGAGCGCTGTAAGTACTACATTCAAAACAGAATAAAGTGTTGAAACTTTGGGAGCATGGTATGAAGAAATGACAATCACAGTTACTAAATAAATAAGAAGAGCCAAAATGATGTATTTTATTCAACAAATACCATGCAATTAGAGCACATAGCTATTGTTTTGCCAATACAAGTCCAGGGCAGTTCTTATGTAATTGCAAAATTGTTTTTGACTGGTAGAGGCTGGATTGCTGAGTAGAAACTAGAACACTGACTGAACTTGGGTATCCTGATTTAGCTCATGCAGCTTTGTCTTGGTTCGCACCCAGAGCTTTATTACACACTCTACCCAGAGCGATATTGCACATACTTTTGTGTGCATTCACCCAGGCATAGACACGATGATTGGGTGCACACACACAAAAACCTTACCGCTCTTCCACTATGAGTGTTTATAGAGAGCAGAAAATGTTTGCAAAGAGGTACTAAAAAAATAAGTTTCACGTGAGAACATGAGAGCTATATTCATCTGTGCACAATGTGTTTATGTTTGCACAAGATATTTTTTCATGAGCATGAAATGTTTTTATTTTAAAAAATATTGGTACACAATATTATTTCTGGTATTGAAGTATCAACTGCATTGATTGCATCCGCAATTGCTTTAGTCTAAGATTTTACTAGAAAGAAATAGTTTGTATGCTTGCGCAAATTGGTACATAATTTCTGACTGTGATTTAGAATGATTTCTGACATGTGAAAACATCTCCTGAGCATGCGAAAACATCTGTGAGCACGCAAAAAAAATCTCCTGAGCATGCAAAAACATCTGTGAGCAAGTAAATAAAATCTCCTGAGCATGCAAAAACATCTGTGACCACGCAAAAACATCTGTAAGCACGCAAAAGCATCTCCTGAGCATGCAAAAACATCTGTAAGCACGCAAAAAGATCTCCTGAGCATGCAAAAACATCTGTGACCACGCAAAAACATCTGTAAGCATGCAAAAACATCTCCTGAGCATGCGAAGAAATTCTCATGAGCATGCGAAGAAATTCTCATGAGCATGCGAAGAAATTCTCGTGAGTGCGAAAACCTCTTCTGAGCATACAAGAACATCTGATGAGCATGCGAAGAATCTTGTCAGAATGTGAAAACCTCATGAGCATGCGAAGAAATTCGCGTGAGCATGTGAAAACATCAGAGCATGCAAAGCAGTTGTGCTCACACAAAACACTTTCTCACTTGTCCTTTTAGGGCCTTGTTATCATTCAGGTTATCACGCAGAACTGTGCATGGATTTCATATCTGCACCTCCAGCACTATTTAACAACAAAAGGGGCACAGTGAGGTTTTTGTGGCAGGGATGAAGGCTTTGACAGTAATAAGTGCTGGGTTTGGCTTGTGCCTGCAGGGTGTGGAGGGAACGTAGGCTTTAGTGCAGCGCTGAGGGGCTGTAGCTTTGCCAGATTCCACTAAAATGAGCTCAGTCTAGTCTGCCGTCTAGACGCGGACACACTGGCGGGGGCCTAAATGCAGTCATTCGTGCAGTACAAAAATACCCCGTCCCAGAGATCAGGGCTCCAGGAAGTGTGTGCGCGTGTGTTTTTGTACGTGTTTTCAGACTCCCCTTCCTCCCGTTTCGCCTCTTCCCCTGAGTTGAGAGCCCTCACCCATGGGCAAGGCTGTTCTCCATGTTCTGCTTTGCCATGCCATGTGGGGGCGCTGTCAACAAACCAGGGCTGCAAAATATAG
The DNA here is from genome assembly GCA_032718565.1 of Distichodus sexfasciatus. Taxonomy (NCBI): domain Eukaryota; kingdom Metazoa; phylum Chordata; class Actinopteri; order Characiformes; family Distichodontidae; genus Distichodus; species Distichodus sexfasciatus. The sequence continues at coordinate 247,545 of JAVGVS010000003.1, read as the reverse complement.
TTTCAGTATCATCAACACATGCATATGTGGAACAGTCACGTTGAAGAATGCTTTTGTCAGTGGAAAGGGGAAAACTCGCCCAGTTGTCATGTACCATGATTCATCTACAAGATTAGCCTTTTTACTCATAGGTTCTTGGATACAGTGTAAAAGAGTGGTTCACACTCAGAAAAGGTCGGAAATTGTTATTTTCAATGCAGATTCACTTCTCAATCCAAAGAGAGCTATTCAAGTCCATTTCAGCTTTTATTCACTTTATTCCCATAGTGCTGTTTACAGCAGACCTTGTTACAAAGCAACTTTGCTTGACAGGAATCAAAATTCATGAGTGAGGAAGAGAGTGATTATTTGTCATTGTGAACACACCACACCACAACGAAATGTGACCTCTGCATTTGACCCATCCGTGAAGGAGCAGTGGGGAGTTGACATGCAGTGCCCAGGGTGCAGTGCTTGGGGAGGGTACCTTCTCCAGGAGTACCTCAGTGGTATCTTTACTGGTCCGGCGACCTTCCGTTCACGGGGTGAAACCATAAATGATTAAATAAAAAGTGTAAAAACTGCCCCCCAAAGTCAATGCCATGTGTGTGCACAGAAGAAAAAAAATAGAATATTTAAACAGCATATATCCTGGGAAAATATTAGCGTTTAAGCAAAATAACCTTGCCTCCTGCTTCGATGAAGCAGAGATTCTGTGCAGGGGAGCAAATGCTGCAGAACTGATTTGTATTATAGAACAGTGTGTTTGTGTAAATTCTTCACTGAAGGCCGCTGGGAGGGTTAGAATGGATGGAAGTCTTGTGGCTTTTTTGGGTCAGCGCTGATATTTCACACAGAGCTCAGTTACAGTCTGGCCCGTCCCCCCTGTCACCATGCAACTTTTCCTGTAACTCTCTCCTCTTTCCACTTGTGTTGGTTGCGTAATTTAGTCTGCAAGGAAGCTAACAACTCGGTCATATCTACATCAACCTGCAGTACGGAAGTCACTTTGCAGAAACTCTCTGTCTACCAGACATGCCACATCCTTGATCGAGTCAAGAACGCAAAATCTTCCGTCTCGACTTAAAATCCGTGATGACGCCCTCTCACACACTTGACTGGTCATGGGTCTGCGGTCAAGTGACGTTTCTGATTCCGTCACATAGCATATTAAAATAGGAAGTTGAACTGATTGTGCCGCCCATAAATCTAACTTGTTCCGACATGCGTCTGTGCTTTAGTATTAATATCATTTATGGTAACAGTTGTATTGTTGTTTCGTAGTTTTAGTAGAGACTTGTTTATTAGAAATTCACTTCTCACACCCATTGTGTCAAACACTGAGTTTGCCCCGGTGCAAAAACCGGTATGGATTCCATCGGGTGCGGATGCATTCCTTTACTGCATTCCTCTCACTGTTTATGGTGTTTATAAGTCATGTGGTTTTTAGGAAATGCCTCTTCTGTGCTGTACATTGAGCAGTGCAACATGAAGCTGGGTGGCGAGGTCACCGCCGTCTGCTTGTTTGTGCTTTTGGAGAGCAGACCTGCTTGCAAACGTTAATTTAACTAGAAAGAGAAAATTAAGTCTGCAGATATCAGATTAAAAAAAACAGCCCAAACTGTTGATACTGATCTCAGTGGCACTTGCATCTTCCACTTACTTCATGAACTTCTTGTTCGCTCTTCTTCATTCAAAGCAGTTGAGTGGACAGCTGTAAATGAAAATATACAACATGGAAACAGCGTGTAACAGTGCACTTCTTACATCCTGTGAACTAGTTGTGTGGCGATGGCAGAGTCACTTAAAACTTAAACTAAAATTGGATATCTGCCTTGAGTGGCTGGAACTTTAAATCAGAAAGGTGACTATAGCAGTGACATACCGTTTCTTCAGGCAACAGACTCACTGCGTCTAGACAATGACCCGAAGATATAACATTTACTTGCTTCGTCAAATTGTGAACATGCTGTAAATGCCCTCATCAGCAAGAACACTGGGACTCGTTCATCAGCTGTTCTTAAGCTGGACAATGTTATTTTAGGTAAAAATAAGCGCTCTTCTATACACTTTATTGCATGCCTGTGTATGCAAAACATTAACTTATTCAGTTTCCTTAATTCTATTGTTGCGTCATATTTAAAAGGGAAAGAGGCTGATTGAGAGTATTTTAGTAAATATTAATTAAGTCACATACAAATGTAGAAGTGTATATTGTCAAAAAAATCTGATGAATGCATCTCTTGTTGCTGTCACACTTTTATATGATAATTCCAGATTAAATCCGTGAATCAGAAGAAAAAGGAAAGTTTGGCATAATTCAGATAAGTGCATAAAACCACAAAAAGACAGTTCAGGAGTTGTCTAGTGGCATGAAGCATGAAAATCAAGCGCATGACGCATGAGCGTCTGAATGCATGAAAGTGAGTTCTTTGTAACACTGCCGTCTGGGTCAAGTACACATCTCGACATGCAGCCGCCCGCTCGTGCTCGACTGCGCAGAGCCGACTGGAGCCTGATCGTCCTCGCACCACACACAGAGCCCCTATGCAGCTCCACTTTGTGATAATTTGCAAAATAGCAAAACAAAGCCGGTCTTTGTGCGCGCCTCGTTCACGGCTGCACCGCGCCAGCTGGACGTATAGGTGAGGAGCGACGCTCACACAATAAAGATGTACAGTTCCTAATCGTCTCCATCTGACTCACCAGCTCTGCCCTCAGGCTTTGATCTCATCAAAGAAAACGTCCGAAATAACAAGACAGGAAAGTGAACAAAAGAGGTTTTTCAGGGGTGGGGGTCACACCGGCAGCTCTTAGGAAGGATGGGGTGGATTTAGGGAGAATGTATCTGTCTTTGGTCTGTCAGCAGATCGGCTGACGGCGCAGGATGAAAGAAGGCGTCTCTAAGCAGCACGGCGGGTGGCGAGATGACCGCGTTTGGTCTTAAAAAACGCTCTAATCCCACCTCATTGGGGCTGGGCAGTTAATTGAAAATGAATGAATAAATGAATTCTGAAACTAGCGTCTATCACTATTATTTCAAGTATTTTTCATTCTGTTTATACTGTTTCATAAGTATTCTGTACCAACTTTCCACAGTGTGTGTTCATGGACCGTCCCCTTAAAATATATACTTCCGTGTGTGTTGTCATGTGATTCCCGCCCCGTTCAGTCTGGCTCTGCGTCTGTGTTTGTATCCTTCAGTTATTTCAAAATCACAAAGATGTGACCTTTTCCAGTTAGAAAAATATGCCAGCTTTAATAGTTGAGGATATTTACAGTACAAAACTTGCCTGTGAGCTACAAAGGCAAAAAATATCAAAATAACCGTTCATTAATTGTTATCGGTGCCCTGCGGTGTGTTGGCGCCTGCCCAGGGTTGATCCCCGCCGTGCGCCCGTCAATTCCTGGGATAGGCTCCGGTTCCCCTGCGACTCCAGTTGAGATTAAAGGGGTTTGGAAAATGAATGGCTGAGTGATTGAATAATTGTAATCGAGGATCATTTAATCGTGATATCGAAAGTACCACATCTCAGCCTGATCTCACATCAACTATTCTGCCCTCAATGACCAAGCCAGAGAGGCTCACAAAATGCTTTTATCCTCCGTTTGGATACTTCATAAATTTTTGCTAAGCGTGCAATCAAACACTGCAATTTTCCTCTTAGGCCTCGTCTACACAGACGTTCGAAATGAACGCCATACGCGTTTTTGCTGCGTTTTGTAGCTGTGTTCGATTGGCGTTTCACTGGCGTTCGCAATAGCGTCGTTTTCCTCTCGTTCGTCGGGATTTTGTCGGCAAGAAAACATTGCATGCAGCGTGTATTTGACGCCACCCGAAAGCGCAGCCGGCCGAACGCCGGTGCTGAACGCCCGTGTGGGCGCTTTGATTGGCTCCAATGAGCAGAAAAACGGTCGGCGTTCAGTCGGCGTTCAGTCGGCGTTCAGTCGGCGCTCACCTGGCGCGACGAACGCCAGAAAAACGCCTGGTTCAGACGTCCGTGTGAACGAGGCCTTAATTTACTTCTTGAGCAATACCATATTTTTCAGGGCTGATACAGATACCAGTTATTACAAATAGACAAATAAATGTTTTAAATATGTTTGTGATAATCACTTCTCTGCACCGTGGTCACTCGGGTCAACTTCTTTTCAACCTTCCGTTGACATTTTTTTCATCTCGTTTTAAAACTCTTTTGTAGCATTTGTGTGTGGCTAATTGAATCGTTTTACTGTAAAACTGCCTGCTTATATTTTTAAGTGTGCTTTTACTTTGTTCATTGTCTTAGTTTGTATATCAGTTTGGGTCGAGCGCAGTTGTTTACGTCTGCTTTAGAAACACATTAGACTTGATGAGTAGGTTTCCTTTCTTAAGTGCTGTTATATAATCATCACATGTAAGAGCTTAGGGGTCATGACCTTTCTCTATTTTTGTAAAAATCATTTTTGCACGTTTATAATGCTTCTCAAGTCGTTCACTGTCTGGCACTTGTATAAGTAGAGTCACCCCCAGCCTGTTGCAGAACACCGGCCTTGCACACAGCTCCACTCAGACCACAAGCCTTTTTTTTAGCCACGAGTTAATGAGCTTCAACAGCTTTGCGTGCAAGACGCTCTTTTTTGTTGCCCAGCAGCTTCAAAGCAAATGGACTTCATGCGGCAGGTTTGCATGGCTTCAACCGCTCGTTTATCCCTCTCTCCCTCCCTCTCTCTTTCTCTCTCTCTCTTTTCCTCTGTGTATCTTCTGGACTGAGGGTATTAATAGAAACAGATGGCAAGTTGTCTCATTGATGTCACATCTGGACGTTCCCGAGTGCGTTCCAGACGTAGCGCTCTGCTCTGGCTCTCGTGCCGCTCCGACTTCCTGTCCCCACCGTGCCTCCATGCAAATCGCCCTTCCCAAAAAACACAAACAACATCCCACTTAGACATGGGCCGGTTTCCGCTTTCAAATGATGGCGCCGTTTGAAGAAGTTACGGTCAGTGTTGGGGAAGTTACTGTTAAACGATAGATTGTTTACAGTTTTAATAATTTAATTATCTACTATACGCCATCCTCCGACTCTGACTTCCGCCCCATGCCCAGTATCGCCCCCTTGTTTAGCTGCCAGTCCTCATCTCCTCCGGTCGGCTTTGCCGCTGCCGCGCAGATGTGGAGTCGCGCACGTGACGAGGCCGGAGCGCTTCAAACGCCACGCCGAGCTCTCTGATCTCGCTCACCTGGCCTCTCTCTGTGGCGGAATTTGTGCACGGGCCGCTCGGAGGAATGTGCAGAGGGAGGGAGCGAGGGAACGAGGGGAGGGAGAAAGGGCTCTGATGTCTGGCGGCTCAGCTGGTGACTGGTGGGAGCTCACACACACACACACTTGGCCTACCGTCCCTCCTCTTACTCATGTGTTGACTGGATCGTACAAGCGAGCGAAGGGAACAGCGAATGGATCTTTGCCCTGAAACCTGAAAGTTCTGGAGAAGATCTGTATGGAGGAGTGGGCCAAAATCCCTGCTGCAGTGTGTGCAAACCTGGTCAAGAACTACAGGAAACGTCTGACCTCTGTAATTGTAAACAAAGATTTCTCTACCAAATATTAAGTTCTATTTTTGTATCAAATACTTATTTCATGCAATAAAATGCAAATAAAGTGTTTAAAAATCATACAATATGATTTTCTGGATTTTTTTTTTAGATTTTGTCTCTCACAGTTGAGGTGTAGCTACGATGAAAATGACAGATCTCTCCATTCTTTGTAAGTGGGAAAACTTCATCAAATACTTATTTTCCCCACTGTAGGTCTGAGCACGAGGACAGGCGGATCTGAGTGCACGTGGAGTGTTTGGAACGCGCGTGTTGGCAGAGTTGAGCACAGATATGAGATAGGATATAGTGCATTTCCTGCAAATTCAGCTCTGGAAAAAATATGCTGAAATATGGCGGTGCTTTTTACACCCTTTTTACGCAGTTGAAAACATCGCTGTAGCGACTTGTGCGACTTTACAGTGCTCTAGTAAGGTGCCTTTAAGGCAGATCGCGGCACCTTTGTCATTCCATAGATCTGAGCACGAGGGCAGTAGTGTTTTGAGTGTGTGTGTGTAGGCAGAGTTGAGCACAGATATGAGATTTTGCTTGTGAAAGTTCCACTGCGCGCTCAGAGTTAAGGCACCAATATAACGCCATAGCATTCTCTGTGACTACATCCACGCGGTGCTGTGGTGACTACTGCAAACCCTTATCCAAACTATGAACAAATATTGCTGCAAACAGTGTATTTTGCCAAATAAACGATATAATATGAAACAATAGACATTTTAATTTCATCAACTGATATACACTACCAGTCAACTTTGGACACACCTTCCCATTCAATGTTTTTTCTTTATTTTCATGACTATTTACATTGTAGATTCTCACTGAAGGCATCAAAACTATGAATGAACTGTGTTAGGGCTATTTGACCCAGAAGGAGAGTGATGGAGTGCTGCGCCACATGGCCTGGCCTCCACGGTCACCTGACCAAACCCAGTCGAGATAGTTTGGGATGAGATGGACCGCAGAGTGAAGGCAAAAGGGCCAACAAGTGCTCAGCATCTGTGGGAACTCCTTCAAGACTGTTGGAAAACCATTTCAGGTGACTACCTCATGAAGCTCATCGAGAGAATGCCAAGAGTGTGCAAAGCAGTGATCAAAGCAAAGGGTGGTTATTTTCAAGAATCTAAGATGTAAAACTTGTTTTGGGTTATTTCACACTTTTTGTTTACTACATAATTCCATATGTGTTCATTCATAGTGCCTTCAGTGAGAATCTACAATGTCAAAAGTCATGATAATAAAGAATAAAACATTGAATGGGAAGGTGTGTCCAAACTTTTGACTGGTGGTGTATATGTACATATCGTCGTGTCGCACAGCCTTAATTTGATCTGTTTTAATTTAAGCTAATATTAAAATGTGAGCAATAAAATTTGCATTAGAGCGCGCTTTAGCAGCTCGGCTCTTACCTAGGAGCTCATTTTAAATAAGAAAACATTACCATTGCCATGTCGTAATTTTTGAGAGAACTGCGTAAGTGGGTTTTAAGCACAAATTTCTTCGTAAGAACGCTGGTTGAATGAGGCCCATTGTTTGTCCAGTATGATTTGACAGTTGGCATTGCCCTGCCTCTGACCCTTTATTTCTTGTCGTATCCTCCAGGATGTGTGCAGGACGTAGCCGCGCGTTTACGTCTCTATCGTCATTGTCGTCTCCTCCTCGTCTCAGCCAGTGACGTGACAGAGACAGGCAGGCTGTGACTCAGAGACTAGGTATCCCGGTCGGGATAAAGCAGTCTCGAGCTAAAAGCCGCATACCTGCTGTTTGCACACACCAATCTGTCATCTGTGTTTTTGATAATCTCTGGCAATTATCGCCAGCCACATTGCCACCTCACAGCTCATAGTTGGGAATTACTCAAAGTAAACTCTTTGGACTTTTCAGCCGTTATAGATTTGCCCAGAGGGTGGGGAGGTGTCAGCTGTCTGTGTTGTTATCTGACTCTCTGCTTGTCTAGTTGCAGATGAATTCATTGCCATGACTGTATCGAGGCCTGTAAGAAAAGTGATTCAGGTTCTTATGGCGTGTAGGTGTTTGTTTTTGACTATTTTGGGGAACAAAAGTCAAAGTCGAACCAAACCTTTTTTGTTTTATGCCTTGTTATGAGGAACTTTAGATTATTGTTCTTAAAGAAGTTTTATCTCTCATCCCAAATGCTTCTTCAGTTCTGAACCGTAGCTGTCTTCTTTTAGCGTCTTGAACATGTTGATGGTGGGCCGAGAGGTCATGCGGCTCAAATCTTACTTCAAGCACTACTGACATTGGGTCCCTGATAGGGGTGGCGAAATTAGGGTGTATTCACATCAGGAAAGTCTGTTAGTTCACTTGATTTGGTCCAGATCAAATAAAATGTTTGTTTTTCGCTTTCACATGGTAGGCCTTGAAAGTGGACCAAAATTTGTAAACAAAACTACATGTGCACTCCTGTCGTTCAGCCATTGGACAGAAACGGGAAGCGGGAAGGCCAAAGTGAAAGTACCCAATCAGGACCGGTGCTAGACATTTGGGTTCCCGTAAACACAACAGCTTTATTTGTGCCGTCATTATGATTATGATGATTTTTCATTAGCCAAATTTTTGGTTCCCGCTCCAGGACTTGGTGCCTTACGTGTGGTGCGTGATGTGCGTTATGGAAGCGTCGGCCCTCAACACAATCATGAAGATTTTGCGTGCTGTTCTCTTTATCCTTACAGCGATATAGTTTATACAGTGACATAAGTTTGCAGAAATATTTGAGAGTCGAGAGCGTTTGATGCAACGTCAGTTTTACAATATGAAGCTAGTAATTTTGCAACGGCGAAGACATGCTGCAAGACGGCCGCGAAGGAGAGCTCTCCTCGGAGCTCCATGTTAACCCATGGCTCATTTCTAGCACTGGCTACGCATGTGTGTGTGTTGTGTAGTTATCCTAACACTTATTTCCTATAATGCGTTAGAATGACGGGAGCCTGTTAAATCCAAAAAGGTATGCTTGTTGCAACTGGGTCAGATCGAGATTGGGCTGCTTTCACACCTTAAACGAACCGTACCAGCGTTCGTTTGGGACCGAACCGAGACCACCTCTTCAGCTGGGTCTCGGTACGCTTTGTTAGGTATTCACACCTGCCCTAAAGGCCCAAACCAAGGGAGGAAACAAACTTGGGTTTGTTGTAAGTGAACTAAACAAGGCAGGTGTGAATACACGCTTAGTCACATCATCGGGGCATCGCGATACAGACGTGGACGATTCTGCATTGATGCAGTGGCACGCCATAATCGATTATACCATAATGACATTGCTTGGTGATTTTCTGGCATAAAAATTCTAGTTAAAATGAACATCCCGGTAGTAACTATGGCTGCTCGACCAGCAATTCATGCCCAATCTGGATGCAATGTGAAGTATTGTTGAAAAATTGATGGGATGCATCGAGATATGGCATCAAATTAAGTTGTTGACATGATAATTTGAATCGTGAGACCAGTGCAGGTCACACTTCTAGTTCTGGAGCGAGGCTCTGAACCCAAAGAACCCTCAAGAACCTTAAAGTCCAATTCCCTTTGATTCAAGCTCTAAAGGCTGCCATGTCCTGGACGGCTGAGAACATACACAGACTCTCTTTCTCTTGTTCCGCTCCAACCCCCCTAGACCGGTTCCTCCTTGTTGAGAGAGCTCGTCCCGTCTTCACCCCACGCCTACCCGGCCTTTCCTCCGTACAGTCTGTCTGTCTGATAACATCGGGCTGCGTCAGATTAACTCTCACGTGCTCTTTCTCTTTCCCCCCACTCTCCCCTCCGTTCTATCTCTCCCCCCACTCCTCCCCCAGCGAGCTGGAGTGTGTGACGCCGCTGATAGCACCGGCCTCATTGTCCTCCCGCTGCACTGCATGTCCCGAACTGCCTCGTTGTTGCTGGTTGTTTTGTAGGGTCAAGACATTCGGCTTCTCTGTTGCTAAGCAGTTTGCTGGTGTGAATGAGAGATATCACAGCTGTCTGTTCACACTCTCCCCCCAACCCCCCGCCCCAAGAAGAAAAGAACGCCTCAGAACACCACCATGGAGGAGCAGATAAAGAATTACTCTCATTTAATCAAAAAGAATCAGCCAGATCCTGAACTGCAGGTTCCCACCCTGCTATTAAATGACGCCAGACTTGATTTCTTGCTTATATGGCATGTTTGGAATGGGTTTAATTGCATATGTTTCACTTTTTTTTAACACATGCTTTTTGATTAGCGATGCTGCTCAAAGCTAGCGTTGTTCTTTAGGGATGAGAGCAGTCGTTGTTGAGGATCTGCAGGTGAGATGTAAAAATCTGACAGTACTGTGGGTTTAAAAACAGTACCCATTACTGGTAAATGTTGAGTGATATTCAGAGTTCTTCCACTGTTGCATTCAGTTGCAATATTGCCCACCACACCTTAAAGATGTAGCCAGAACACCATGAGAAATGACAATCATCACAAAACATATTTTCATATTAGCAACACACGACAGCGCTAACAGTTAACAGTAGCGTCAATTACGAACCCTATTCAACAACAGTTATTTAAGTTACAAGGAATGTTGAAAACACCTCATTTTCGCAAGACACAACACCACAGGTCGATTATGTCAGGAATGACAGTTTGCTCAAAACAATTCTTCACATTTTTGCACGTGTTAGAGGTGGTTGACAATATATTGATCACTTTGTTAAAAGTGAATGATTGTTTTTGTCATTGTGAACACGCCACAGCGCACCACAATGAAGTGTGACCTCAGCATTTAACCCATCCGTGAAGGAGCAGTGGGCAGCTAACAAGCACCAGGGGAGCAGTGCTTGGGGACGGTACCTTGCTCACGAGTACCTCAGGGGTAACTTTACCAGCCCTGGATTCAAACCTACGACCTTCTGATCACGGGGCAAACGCCCTACCGTTACGCCACCAACTACCAACTGTTGCAAATGAAAAATTTCAAACCTATTTGCTGCTTGAATGAATCTTTACTCTGATTTAAGGGTAAAGTTCATGAAATAAAAGGTAAAGTTCATGAAATAGCAATGCTCTTTCAGATTTGAGAGTACAATTTTATTTGCTTTGCATGTACATACCCCAGTCCTTCCAGAAGAATTCATCCTTTTCAAATAATTCAAATACATTTTTTATATTGCGATATGCTATTTTTAATAATGTGAAGTCTAAAACCAACCTTCATCTCTTTTTATTTTGCTTCCAATGAGCCTGGCTTACTTGTAGTTTTTAATATTGTCTTGAGGGATAGTACAGATGGTTCCCGAGTTAGGATGGTTCGACTTTCCGATCTTACGATGACAATACCAATAAAACAAAATTATTAAAGTATTTTAGTTCTGCTCAGCAGGCAAAAGCAGCAGCATATGCAGTTCAATACGTTAAGAGGCTGCCCGGATGTAGCCTACATGTCTCCCGCCTTGTGCGATGCCTCACTCTCGCCAGTGATTGACAGAGTTCATTTGTCTCGATGTTAAAGTGAGGTTTTTTTTTGGGTGTTTCAACGCTCAATTTTAGTGAAAAAAAAGCACGTCTTCTAAACACCCAAGTATCGACTTACGATATTTTTAAGTTATGGCGGCATAATCGGAGCGCATCTCCATCGTAAGTCGGGGACTACCTGTATTTACATATATGTTTGCACACAATGCAATAAATCACTATACCTATTGTCTCATTGTCCCAGCAAAATCTAAAGACATCAGGGGTAGCTCAAGACTTTCTGCACGGTACTGTATAGGAGTTTTCCCCTGGTATTGTGCAGCCCTTATCTGACCGTTCCCCCCCCCCCGTGTCCTGTGTCTTCTGGCGTTGGTGCTGGAAACTGAAATGCCAGCTGTGCACGTACTCCTGAATCTCATTCGACCCGGTGCTTCCTGGCACGAGCCATGAATGCGTGCAGTGTGGAATAATGAATAGCGTAGTGTGGCAGTTCTGCGCCCGAACTTTCTAAACATCTGCACCAGTTACAGCCTTGAGTCATAAGAGCTGGACTTTACGTGAATGCACAGTGCCAGCATCTGCTGTGCGTTCCCCAGATTGGTTTATAAAGGTGGACCTCACAAAGTCACAAAGATACGACTTTGATTTCCTTTGTCAGCAATCAACAAGAGACAGTATAATATGCTGATTAAACACTATCGCTTCCATTCATATCAAATCACAAAAAGCAACTAAAATATCATTTGACATTTTTATTCCTGAGCCCTGTGCATATGAAAGCTTGTGCTTGCTGAAGTTATTTTAAGTTGTTTTTGCCTTTGCAACTTTTATGTTCCATGGGCTAATTGATTCATGAATCATTGTGTCAATGTAGATCGATGTATCGTTACACCCCTAGTGGTCGATGCAGTTATCTTTTATGCAGAACTCCGAGACCTTAGGTTGTTTCAGGGTGCGTCCTGCGTTCCTGGTGGTCCCGGTTTGCTGTGCCTCGCGCTGGAATGCTGCTATTCCTGGAGTGCATGTGTGGCCAGTGGAACAGGACGGTCCTGGAAGAGCGCCAGTCAGGTGGAGAGGAAGAGAGTTGTATGTTCAGGAGTTCGGAATTCAAGCAGGCTGGCAGTTGTGTGGGTGGGTGGCCCACATGTTGGTCCCTACTAGGGCTGGGTAAATAAATAGAAAATTCATCAGAACCTCAAATCGACGTGATGGTTATATTGATTAATGTGATGCAGAAGAATTCGCAGAAATGATTTAATGCACATGTAGGACTGGGCAATTAAATGAAATTTTTGTTAATACTTGAAAAATGGTAAGTAGTTTCCACTTTAAAAAAGTGCCCAAACCAGTGTGGATGTAATTAAAACTTGGTCAACACTGATCTGCATCGACCCAAAATGAAAACATTGACCAGATATAGGACTGGGCAGTTAATCAGAAATGTACTAAAACTGGCATTCAGAACCTCTAATAGACGTTAATGTTTATATTCTGTTAAGTTCATTTTTTAGAACTCTGTTAATACTTTCTCCAGCGTGTTTTCATGTACTGTCCCCTTTAAAATACGGCTCCGCCCCTTCAGTATGCCACTACATTAATATCACAAAGATATGCAAGTTTTTACTTGCAAAAACATCCGAGCAACTTTTATAGTTTGCCATATTTGCAGAACAAACCTTGTCCGTGAACGATGAGGGCAAAAAAAACTACAAAAAAAACCCTGACCACAAAATGAATGTGTTTGTCGTAATTGAGGTAAAATATTCAGTTAGTGGGGCTGCACGGTGGAGCAGTGGTTAGCGCTGCCGCCTCACAGTGAGAAGGTCCTGGGTTCGAACCCTGAGGTCGGCTGTAGGGCCTTTCTGTGTAGAGTTTGCCTGTCTCTCCTGGTGTTCGTGTGGGTTTCCTCCGGGTGCTCCAGTTTCCTCCCACAGTGCAAAGGCATGCATTATAGGTTAACTGGTGACTCTAAATTGGCCCCGTAAGCGTCTGCCCGGGGTTGGTCCCCGCCTTGCGCCCGTAAGTTCCCCCCGCAACCCTGGTTGGGATTAAGCTGTCCGGATAATAGTCACTACCCAGCTCGGGACTGCCACGAGGTGGTCCACCTTCTGCCTTTAGGTGGTCCTCTTTGCTCCCGCACATTTATGAGTTTGTGAGTGATACTTAGCGTGAGTCATACACTGTAAACACTGCATGATGCTATCTGCACCTCTCTCTCTCCTCTCGTCTGCACACCTTCAAAGAACGACAAGGATCAGCGTGCTCAGATGAAAGAGTCATTGTGCCGACCTTTCGCTTTCCGTCTCGTTTATCTCCGGTCTTTTGTCATTGTTTGATGGGCCGGTCTGACCTCAGAAGACCAGCGCTACTTGGCGTCAGAGAAGGTTGAGGCGAGGATAAAAATGAAAAATGGACAGAGGACTCGAGGGCTGCTGCACCCCCTTCAGTGTCCATTCCAAAATCTGTAATTACAGCAGAGATCCCGCTGCTCGAGTGCGGCTGTTTAGTCACACGGTCATATGAGGGCGCCTCTGTTTGACCGCCGCACCATGCCGTCCGCTCTCCTCTTAGCTCCGGGGTTACTGCAGGTTTTCTTCTTAAAATCAGTTGTTGCGTAAGGAGCAGAGGTCGTGTGCCACTTCAGGTGTTTAAGTGACCCTACAGGAACTTGCACAGAGTAGAGTGCTGAGCTATGGATGGCTGAAAAGAGTAGAATGGAAGGATGTGTCTGTGTGGGAGGAGTAACTACACCAGGGTTGGGTTGCCTTTGCTTGTTTTTAGGGCAAACATATTTTATGCAGGTCTACTTTTTAATTGTTTAGCAGTTACATACAGTCCGTGTGCGCAGGAGATCATTCATATGCTAACAACTAGGGGTGCACGATAATATCGGAATCGTATCTGAATCGGCCGATAATTGCTGGGTTTTTTTTAAGTCATCAGCATTCGAATCGCTGCTTAGATTTGTCTGATACATCCGATATTTGATGACGCATTTATTGAACATCAGAAAGGTGTCATTTATGCCAGGCATGTCCAATGTCCGTGGTGGGATTTTATACGGCCCACGCCTTCGGTCTTAAAATGAATCCTGTTATTTTGTGGCAACGTTCTGAGCATGCAGTGTGCCTGCACGCACAAAAATGTTTTAACTAACTAAATTGGGTGTTTCCCTCACTTAGCGAATGTGAGCTCGTACATGGGCTGTGTCCCGAGCCGCGTACTGCTGCACTTAATAGTATGGTAGGTAAGGCGTTGTCATCATTCTTCTTCTTTGTGGTAGTATGCATCTCAGGAAAAAGCCAGGGTTGTAGCTTAACGGCTACAAAATGCTCCGCCCTCACTCGATTCTGCCTTCAAACTTGCTTGGCGCTGTGTTAGAAATGTCAGAATGGGGTTATATTCGTGCCAAAATTCGGAGCAAATTATCTTAAATATATCTTGTCTTTACACGCTCAACCCGGCATCGATATCGGCATTGGCAGATATAAGCATGAAAAATATCGGATATCGTACAATTGTCCCATATTGTGCATCCCTTCCTTATAGCATATATGTGTGTATATATGTATATACAGTATGTGTGTGTGTGTGCGCGCGCCCACAAACTCAGCTAAGAGTGGTTCACCGTCTCTGCTTAGCTCTGATCTATAACCCCGTTGGTGTGTGGTGGTTGTGCCGGTGATGGTGGTGGTGGTGAGTTTCCGGCTGGATCTCACTCCCCCTTTCATCCTGTTCCTCCTCTATTTTTACACTCGCACACATCTTTTAATCATTTAATACTGTCCAGGGCTGGAGAAGAAAGGGATGCAGCTTCCTGCAGAGGGAGAGCGGAGAGAGAGGAGTGAGTGAGTGGGTTAATGAAACGGATGTGGGCCTCTCGCCGACTCTCTAAGCTCGCCGCCGCGGCAGTTACTCACGCTGTCACGCAGCTTCCGTCTCGGCACATGTGAGCGTCGGCACGACCGGGGAGGGGAAGGGAAGTGGAGACGGACTGACCTCACCCAGGGGGTCGGAGGGGCTTTAGAGCGTGGGTTTAGAGTGGGAGTGAGAGGAGGGTTGATGTGCTTGCCCTTCCTTTAGGACAGCCTGCTGGGAAGTTGCAGCAACCACAGAGTTTTGTTAAAAAAAACGTGACTGAGTTGAGTCAAACAGCAGTTGTTGATTTGAAGCCCACAAATCGCTGACGTACTTCAGACTTGATAAGAACGTCTGCTAAAGACTGCGAATGTCTGTACTCTAAACACAAAAACAAAACACTGCAATATGATATTAATGTAATGATCCCTGATCACGAAGCTGGAAGACCTGTACTCCCCTGCCCAACCCATGCACCACTGCTAAATATCACAAAACTTAT
This sequence comes from Distichodus sexfasciatus, assembly GCA_032718565.1. NCBI lineage: Eukaryota > Metazoa > Chordata > Actinopteri > Characiformes > Distichodontidae > Distichodus > Distichodus sexfasciatus. The sequence continues at coordinate 232,188 of JAVGVS010000003.1, read as the reverse complement.
TTTACTTTTCACAATTTACACATCGGTCAACACATAGGTCAAGCCGTATAATTGATAATTACTGCACGTTGCGTGAGGATGACTCCTCATTTACGCTGAGGCCCTCGTTTCTGTGCGTTAGTGTGCTGTGAGTGTTGGCCATGTTGAGGATGATATATTGCAGCTGCTATTCCCTAAAAGTGACAAGGAGAGACAAGCATTAGATAAAATAAGTGCATCTGTTAAGCTGAGCGGTTTTAAGTCAGGTGTTACGTTAGGTTCAAGATTCAGGATTCTTGATTTGTCACGTGCATAGTTATTCATAGTTATCCTCTTTCTTTAGACTGCGCAATTTAACAAAGAACACAAGTTAAAAAATAAAAATATCATTTATAATACAGATAAACTTATTTACAGATTATAGGTTGAGAAGATAAATATGAAATATGATTTAAGACTGGTTTACAGATTACAGATTTAAGATGTGCTTTAGAACTGAACCACATGAAGAAATGTTATCACATGGGTGGTGGTGGTGATGGTCTAGTGGCTGGGATGCTCACCTCTGGATTAAGAGGTTCGAATCCTATATATCATATATATTTTGCAAGTTTGCATTGCCGGTAAGTCAGTTATTGAATATATATATACAGTATATCTATATCTATCTATCTATCTATCTATCTATATATATATATATATATATATAGTATATATATATATATATATATATGTATATTTTATATATATACAGCTAGTCATTAACTGACTTACCGGCAGTGCAAACTTGGCAACGCATCCTAACAAGATTAAGTCAACTGCTACAGTAACTGAAGTAATATCTAAATATATGTTACTTAAATTGTTGGAACAGTTGACGTAATCTCGTAATTACGCGTTTCCGAGTTTGCATTGCCGGTAAGTCAGTTAATGAATATCTGTCAGTTCTAAAAAGAAAAAAACAGTGTCCGCGCTGGAAATGCATCTGCTTGTTCTGAACTCCTCTGGTACACTTCCTGGAACGAAGCGTCAGCTGCCTGGACGACGCTTAGACTTTTCACAAAGCTCTGTTCTGTTCTGTTATCAGCAGTGCACATTAGATCCTTGCACATTGCAGGATGACCGTGCAGGAGGACACACACTGCTGACACATTGTATCATAATTCAGACATCCCAACCTGCAAAAGCCCAACCCCCATTTGGTTTTTTGGGGATTTTTAATGTTTGGTTTTCATGTGAAAACACAAACTCACAGTCACTCACACACACACACACACACACTGTGTGCAGACTGTGGAGGAGTCTCTGTTAAAGTCTGCTGAGGGAGTGCCCAGATTATTATGACAGGAGAATATATGAGGCCGTCCAATCAGCTTTATCTCTTCCCTCCTGCCTCGAGGCTCCCCTTAACTCCCTGTTTGTTTCAGGGTGTGCCTCTGTGATTAGAGACAGAGAGACGGAGGGAGAGATGGAGGGAGAGAACAAGGGGGCTGCTCGAAACTCTTCCGTTGAATTCCTGATAACCCAGCGCCTGTTTTCTTAGGACGTGGGATAACAGCATGTGTGTACTGTGAGCGTTGTCAGAACATCTGCTATCTAGTTTAGTTCCTCCAGTGCTGTGCATGATAGCAATATTAACACTCCTCTTTTTTTATCAGGAAAGTTGTGCCTTCTTTTTCCCCTCTCTCTCTGGCTGTTACTGTCTCTTAAAAGCTGACTGTGCAAATCTGTGGCCAACATCAGGAATCTCTTACTGTTAATGTGACGCAGTAGGGTTATACATAAATTGGCAAATATGCATAAATATGTGTGTGCATGTAGGGCTGACCAATTACCAGCATTTAGAACCTTGATATAATCATACCCATGTTAACTATTTTGATTATTTTTGAAATTCTCTTAATACTTTAAAAAAAAAAGCTGTTTTCATGAACTGTCCCCTTAAAAATTCGAACGTGTGCTGTCACGTGACTCCACCTCGTCAAGTCTGTCACTGCATCTGTGTGTGTTTCCTTCCATTATTTTAAAATCACAAGAGATATGCACTCTTTCATTAGATAAAATTCAGCTTTAATAGTTGATTTATAGTACAAAACTATGTTAGTGAACTATGAAGGCAAAAGACAAACAAAAAATTTAATCATTCGTTAATCGTAAACAAGAAAAAATGTTCAATTAATCGTGATATTGATTTGAGGTCATATCGCCCAGCCCTATGTGCACGTGTGTATGTATTAGTGAGCGGGTATGCGTACATGTGTGTAGGAGCATGACTGTGTACATGTGACAGGAGTTTACAGGAAAGTAAGACCAGACTAAAGCTGCAGGAGCCACTTGGCTTCTCTTTAGAACCACTTAGCCTGTTGACAGACAGACACACACACACACACACACACACACACACAGTGTATGTCCATTTGCCAGTTACCTCAAACAGCTGCTGGGTTTCCGGAGCCTCACTCTCTCTTGACTGAATGACTGTACACTGTTAAGCCTCTTTTCCACCAAACTAGTGCCGGAGCCCGTTCCAATTTTAGAACGGGTTCCGTACATTTCCACCAAAAAAAGACTGGTGCTGGCGCCAAAAAAGCCGGGACCGCCCGGCTCCACAAAACTGCGGGCGACTGTGGGCAGGGCTTCTGGCATTTCTTTGCTGGCACTCTGGGCTTCCACAGAAATGCAAGAGAAACTCTTGTCGGAGGAGGTGTAAAATCTAAATAATGAAAGAACACGTATGTGTTAAATCAGAAACTAGTAATACCTGCCATTGCAATGCTTCTGCATCAAAACCGTCACAGATTTTAAGTAATTACAAGGTGCACTACCGTGGCTCCACTGCCGTCTCTTCTCTCTGTGCCGTTGGCTCTCGATTTGATGCTTCATTCAATGTCCCGCCCACAACAGTCTCTGATTGGCTGTCACATGAGTAGTAGCCAGTCAACACTGAAGCCTTGTTGTCACTCACACCACACTCACCCATGAGTGCAACGTGAAATGCCGAGAAGAAGGAGAGGGGAGAGGAGAGAGTTAACTGAGCTTGTTGTTTGTAAAATTAAAAAAATTTGACAGATGTCCTTTTTCTTTTGCATATTAGTTCCAAATATCTGTTATCAGCCCTGTTAACTAGCAATAATTGGTATCGATATATCAGCCCTGAAAACCAGTATTGCGTTGACCTCTAGTCTTTAGACGACAATGCTTGTTAGATCTAGTTGCATTTTAATCATTTCTAGGGTTAGGGTTTCATTAGCACTTAAGCTGACACTGCCGACCGTCCGATAACACTCACTAGCATCCTTGATCTGTTTCTAGCAGGTCTTATCGTTTCACTTTGCGGTTATCTAACTTAAACAGGAGGTTGATGCGCCTTCAAGTAAAGCCACTTCATTTGAAACCATACCCAAATCTCTCCATCTTCCATTACTACAATGCATTTTGTCTTGTGTTCTAAAGTAAAAGTGAGTGGCTATTTGTCATTGTGAACACACCACAGCACAGCACACAGTGCACCACAACCAAATGTCACCTCTGCATTTGACCCATCCGTGAAGGAGCAGTGGGCAGCTAACAAGCCCTTGGGGAGCAGTACTTGGGGACGTTACCTTGCTCACGAGTACCTCAGTGGTAACTTTACCGGCCCTGGATTCGAACCTGCGACCTTCTGATGACGGGGCGAACACCCTACCGTTACGCCGCCAACTGCCAAGTGTGTCCATAAATGAACAGCCGTGTTGCTGTTCACTGTTTATATTTTATCACTCGGTTGTGGGTTTAGAGCATCAGTGTCTGTACGGCTGGAATTTCATTTGCACACATCCCTCAAACATTCCAACCAATCACAGGGCGGCATTACTGAAATATTTGGATAGACAAACTATAGATGCAAATTGAACATCTGACAGTCTACCAGCTAACATTTTAGTAGCAAAAAAATGTGTATTTTGTGCATGCATGTTCAAGAGCGTAGAGGGTCTTCACATAGCAGCAGTTGGTAGCGTAACAAAAGGTCACCGGTTCAAGTCTCAGACCGGTAAAGGTACCACTGAGGTACTCATGAGCAAGGTACCGTCCCCTAGCACTGCTCCCCGTGCACTGCCCATGTCAGCTGCCCACTGCTCCTTCACGGATGGGTGAAATAGAGGTCACATTTGGGTGTTGTTCTCTGCGTGCTGTGCCGTGGCGTGTTCCTAATGACAAATAATCTCTCACTCTCTCAAAAGGCTTAGACATTTTGGTAGGTGCGCACAAAGGATAAACTCAGCACAACATAAACAAAACTCTGCCACAGCTGGGCAGTCCTGTCCCCAAAAAATGATAAAATGTTCTGACCTAGTCCAGATCACAGCTTGGGCAGTCTTTTTTGTCCTGCAGTTTCATTTGAAAATCATGATGAGCATCTCTGTCGCTCTAAAAAGAAACTCTGCTTAAGCATGCTTGTTTTTGTACAGGACTGAGAAGATCGCCTGAAGGATGTCGTCAAAGATGCAGAGCTCGTATAACATAGCGCAGGCGAGGAGGATCGTCCAGCAGCTGCGGATAGAAGCCAACATAGAGAGGATAAAGGTAAAGACGCTGAAGCACAGGAATGCCATTAGATATTGAAGATGTTTGGGGGGAAAAATGTGTGTGGGTCACAATGAAGAGAACAGACCACCCAAGAAATGACTATTTTTATTCAGATTATAAGGGGTATAGTATGGAATGTTTGTTTGTGTGTGTGTGTGTGTGTGTGTGTGTGTGGGGGTAAGTAGCAGTACGTAGATTTTTTGGCATTTGTGATGACTTCATTGTCCCAAAAACCATAGGAAAATCTAAGATTATCCAGGAATTACCCTCAAGAAGAAAATGGATTCATACATAAGTTTCAAGTTTTATAAAAAAAAAAAAAAGAAACTGGAATTGTTTGCTTTTGGTTACTGAGATTAAAGTTTTATACTGCAATTTTGAAAAGAGACCTCTGTAACTTTGCCATAATTTTGGCAAATGTTGACCAGTTTTCATAGTCTTTTCACTGTTGCACTCAACAACGTTGTTGTCTTGCTGCAGTATCTTACAAAACCCCCATATTTTTAAGTTCTGGTCGAGACAATCGAGCAATTGCAAGTGCCACTTAGTGCCTGTGCCTGTGCAAAACACTCTTGGCAATTTGTAACTGGAATAAACACATAATTGTTTGTCACATATTGTTCACTGTAAAAGTTGACATGCATTATTAATACGAAATTGTTAGTTTGTGTTAATTGCAGTTTCACAAGGTACACGTTTAAGATAATCAGCTTGTTGAAAATTTACCAGAGTAAATTTACCAGACAAAAGTACAGAGGTCCATAGGTCCATTTTTAGACTCACAGTGTATGTATAATTTACATCTAGTCATTATGTCATTATAGGAGTGAATGGAACAACCTCACAAAGATCTCTCTCTTTCTCTCTCTTTCTCTCTCTCTCTCTCTCTCTCTCTCTCTCTCTCTCTCTCTCTCTCTCTCTCTCTCTCAGGTTTCCAAAGCCTCTGCAGACCTCATGCATTACTGTAGCGAACACGCCAAGTACGACCCTCTCCTCATGGGAATTCCAGCCTCAGAAAACCCCTTTAAGGACAAGAAGCCGTGCACTATATTGTAGTGGGACGGCCCCCTCCCAAACCGCATGACCTTTAACATCTCCATTTTATTTTTGTTTAGTTTTTTTTATAGAGAGAAAAATTAAAAAGTTAAACATTCATACACCAGTCGCCTTAAACCCCGCTAACCCCCATCTTCAGTCAACTTTTACGTTTTACTTCCCTCAAAGCAAATTTCCAGCAAACCCGAGAGCAAAAACAAACACCCTCTTTTAGAAAGCAACATTCACAGAGCAAAGTCAGTGCTAGCTGGAGATTAAGCCACTGATGTTCAGCACCGATGAGCCTCTTTGCTGTGACTGTACTGTCTGATGTGGTCTAGACTCTCCCACTCTGCAAATAAAGGCCAAACTTTCATTTTTTGGGGGTGGTGGAAGTTCCCAAAACTCCCTTTGATGGTCCCTGTCCTTTTGAGGCGCTTTTCGCCGTCTCAGCGACCCATAAACGAAATTGTCATCCCCATCCGTAAGCACGCAGGAGGGAGGAGGGAGAATTCCACCACGTGGCCGAGACGTTGACGTCGACGTCGTTCTGACGCGGTTCCGTCTTCGTCATTGCCACCGTTCCCTCGTTAACTCACGGCGACCAAACAATGGAGGACCTTTCCCGGGTCAGTGAAAGGTCACCTCTCCCCTGTGAGAGCACTAAATCAGGAGCATTTACCTGTCCTCCCCCTCCCAGTTCCCTCTTTTTATTGGAGAACTGCCTCTGCTTAGAATTTGAATGTGAGGAGCGCGCCAAGCCCTCTCATCCACTTTTTCCATGGCAAGGTTTAGAAAGCAGCTCGTATTATCATCATTAAGGCTATTATATGAGCTCTCAACATTTCAGGTTTGCAGTTGAGGGTGTCTGGTGCCATAAAATGTTGTTTATTTTCCCTGTGAGAATGAGAAAAGTCTCTTTCCTCAGCTGTTCTGCAGTGTTCTTTAACTGTCACACCTCTTTTCCACTGCACTCGTGCCATTAAAAATCCAAACCAGCAGCCAAAACTTTGCTGCTCATGAAGCTCATAGACGCTCATGTTGAAAGACAAAGAAATGCTAAGGGCAATGGGCAATCGTATTACCAGTTACCTCAAATCAATATCACGATAAATTGACCAGTTTACCTTGGCCGATAATTAAGGTCACAGTACATGAACACCCACTGGGGAAAGTATTAACATAATTATTTTTAAAAGTATTGGTCTTACATTTGCAGCATTTATGAGACACCCTTATCCGGAGCGACTTCCATTTCTCTGATTACAGGGAGAGTTTTCCATGAAGCAAGTTTGGGTTAAGGGCTTTAAAGAGGGGCCCAGTCGATGGTGGTAATGCTGGAGGCAGGATATAAACCTTCAAACTCTCCGTCCGTAGGCAAGTCTCCTACCACCGCTATCACTATCCCGCCATCACGACTCCAATATGACGCTCATGGGATTTGAACCCACGTGTGAAGAGCAGAACGTACTTTACTGTGTCGTCCCTAAAATTGTTCTCATGGTTTTGCAGTGAGACTTAAAATATAAGACAAAAGGGATCAAACCAGTTAGACAGAAGGTACATTGAATACACTACCTGAGAAGTAACAATGATCCCCCACCAAAATTAATATTAATAAGTACTGACAGCCCAGCTCCCTAATCTTGCGTATAATTGTTATTAATACTTGTTTAAATGCATCCTCAAATCTCAAAGCAGCTTCTGTAAAGTCTAGATCTAGTTTTCCTCTTTTGTTGCTTTGTGCAGTAGGTGTGGAGTTAGGGCTGGGCAGGTAATGGAAACTTAATCAAAACCGTCCTTCAGAACTTCTAATCGACATCATTTTGCCCGTGTTGATTTTTTAAAATTATTTTTGGAAACAGCATGTGTAGGTTTTCAGTGCCTCAAAACATGTTACCGCTTGTGCTGGCAAGTGACCCTGCAACTAAATCTCTGTGTTAAATTCATAATGATAAGATATCAAGGTAAAATGTCAAGTTGATAATGATATTTATTTGAAGTGATATTACCCAGCCTTTAGTGGTTTGTGATGAGTTTGCCGTGTCGTCATTGGACTCTTACGACTTTCTTAAGTTGATGGAAATGCAGGAAAGGATCTCGCAGTACCGGCCGTGCTTCGGCACCTGTGCAGTGGAGAAGAGCTAACAGTGACGTTCCCTTCCTTACATGGATCATATTTCATACACCTTGCCAAAAGCCTTTCTGATAAAGCATATGACCCAAATTCTCCTCAGCCTGCAGAGTTATTGCCTTCACCTCGGAGGAACCTCGGCCTTGTAATCACACCACCATTTTATAGTAGATCCAGTAGCAATATATTTAATTGCTGATCATGGTACAGTAATATATTTTAACCCTTTAATGATTTCCATGCCTTAATGTTGTGTAAACAATGCTTTTTAACATTATGATTTTTAATGATCGTCTGAACGACAAGGAAAAACGGGGAACCTGTGTGTGCCATTCTTTCATGTTCGGTTCGCACCGAAAAGAAAAAAGCATCACTGTGTTAAAGATGTGCTGGATTTTTTCCTTTTTTATGACAGTAGTGAAGTGAAGTCCTGTAGGGTCACTGCCAGGTCGTCATGCGATTCTGCTCCTCCTCCTCCTCCTCCTTTTCCGCCGCCGCCAAGCAAACAAGTGTCTTACACAGTTAACAGCGTTTCTCTCGTTTTCATTGCTGAAGTGACTGTTATTGTGAAATTTTGACATTCCATGTTTACAACAAGCCTTTTTGTGTGCTTTTGTACGTGATGGGAATTTTTCTTAAAAGACTATGTAATATGTTTGCTCATCAACAACTGGCAGATAACAGCCCAGAGACTGAACCAGCTGAACCAGCGATGGCCTTAAAATCACGTACACCAACTTAACACTCCAGGGATAATCTGCCGTAGGAGCGCACATCTCCGCTCCTGGAAGGCTGGACTCCCAGTACAGGGTAGTATTTCCTCTGCTTAAAGCCTAAAGCTGGTGCTTGAAGGGGCACAAACCCTCAGAGATGTCATTGAGATGTTTGGAAACTAATGACAGTAATTACACTGTGAGTCAAAAAAGGGGAACTATGGGAAATGCAGATTTTTCTAAACTTTCACTGTTGCATTCAGAATTAAAGTTGCAACAGAGTAATTAAACTGTTGCCCACCACAGCCCAAATGGCAAGTTACAATACCTTGGAAATGATAATTACACACAGTGATATTTTCATACTGATAATGTTCAAAATGCCCCCTTTTCGCACAGACACAACGTTTTGAAAGTTAATGGTTGATCACATTGACACTTTTGTTTCAGACAATTTAAAACATTCGTATTGTTTAGAAAGCTACTGTAGCTATGTGTTTAAAGTCCGGGTCAGTATGGTAATCATTTTGTTGCAGTCTTTATTCTGAATGCGACTGTGAACACATTTACTGGGGCCCCTTTTTCGACTCACAGTATAGTCTGTGTTACTTGGACGTTTCAGGTAAAATGGTGATTTGATGCTTTTCCAGGTATTTCCTTGTCCAAGAGCAGTTAAACATCATAAATTACGAGATAGATGTGTACATTTGGTACCTGTGACAGTTTGTGTTTTACATGTATAAAGGGCCAATGTTGGGGCACTTCTTTCATCTATCACCATTCATCCTCCTTGTGACGTCTGCACCTCAGACCCCAGTGGTGGGCATTTCCGGTTCTAGAGCGCCAGAATCCAGCAGGATTTCCATCATTCTTGACTTCAGAACATTCACACCTGATCTTAGGTAGATGCTCATCACAGATCTGTAACCAAATGGGATGGAAAACCTTTAGGAGCACTGACTCTCCTGGACTGCAGTTGTCCATTCCTGCAATACAGTTTAAAGCAGCAGCAGGAGTTGCTGAGGGACTAGATGGAGGAGATGGGGGAGGTTTGTGTCCCTTTTGACCAGTTTGCTTATTTGGGCATGTTTGTGTTTGTGCAGGACAATTAACATGTACTGGTTTCCAGTCTTCCAGAGACAGAGTTTTAGGCTCCACTGATCTACTGTGAACTAGCCACCTTCAGTCTTGTTTACCACTGTGTATCTCGACCTGTGCTCCATCAGCACAGTGACTTTCCTCAAAACTCAAGACAAGCGTCTCAGCACAGAGAAAGTGAAGCCTTTATTATGAATAGATGAATTGATAAAAGCAAAGGAAGAACGTTAGAATGTCTAACATGTAGGGATCGGACGATATTTTCTTCCATAATTAATACCGATACCGGTTATTAACACTCAAGGAAGACTATAACCAATTTTTTGAACCAATATGTATCTGCAGTAAAAATTAAAATTGGTGTCAAAAGTTAGAATAACTAATATTGTAACGTTATTTTAAATGTCTTTATGCATACGATTAAATCTGAGAACGTTTTATCCTGTTGTTAACACAAAGTGTAGGAAGCTTCTGGCTGCAAATTTTTCTCAAGTTAAACAAGTAAATAATAAACACATGACAAATGAATAAATAAATAAAATTGAAATTTGAAGTTCGTCACTTAGTTAATAGTCACAATTTAGCAGCACCAGCAGAACTTTGTGGTGCTAACAAAGAGGAACACGACCTTGTCAGGGCCAACCTGACAAATGTTTAAATCCTTATATTTTATTGACATATTGATTTTAAAAAAGACTGAAATTGAAACCCCAATATTGGTGCCACAAATCGACCGGGCTGATAATCGGTCGATCCCTACTAACAACGAAAGGAAACTCTTAAGGTACAGCAGGCCTCACTAGCTTTGGGGATTCATGCTTTTCTGGTATGTTTGGTGAAATCCACCTTTACAATACACAACACCTGTCAGTCCACCAGTTGTGTTTTTTATTGAGCAATCACTCATGAATTTACAGTGGATTAATATATTTTAATATAGGCTGCAGTCACAAATGTATTTAATGACACAGAATTGTAATCGACTTTTGATTCTTCTAATCACTAAGCGTCCTTGCTTTTGTCATGTTTTTGAAGTAATATTTTGTAGTGTTTCCCTTAGATGAGATTTTGATGATTTTTCTTACCATGGCCTTTTCTTATTGGGTCACTGAAGACACAAATGCTGATTTTGCTATCAGTGAATGGAAGCTCATTAGCTTTCATTCATTGTTATCTACATTAGCATCTTTAGGTGGACTTCCCCTTTAATTAGCACATCCTGTACAACGGTTTGCCTCCTGTTAATGCTGTTAATGACTCCCTTAATCTCTTCAGTCTTTACACTTCGGCATCATTTGAAAATCTTTTTTTTTTTGCCTTTAAAAGAGAAAAAAGATTGTTTTAATATGAAGTGCACTCATTCTCACTGTTTGTGTGGATTGTTCTAGAAACTTTTACCTGTGAAAAGCACCAGTGACTTGATCCTAAATTCTGGTGTTGTAAATGTCTGTTTTCCAGCTAAATATAATTATATTCTCAATATATTTCTGGCTCATCGTGTTTTTTCTGCACACATCCACTCATAAACACATACACACACCACATACAACCTGAGAATATATTTTGCTAGGATATTTTTGAATGTACTCTTTGTGTAGAGAGGTGGATGTGGGTGTAAAGGAGTTTTACTTTATCCTGGTACTCGCAGGCCAAAGCTCTGCCAGGTCACGGAGATGGCAAGAAATTGGGGAGATAAGAAGGACTGGTGTAATGCAGATGGTCAGTGACGTGAGTAAAGCTTCAAAAAAAAAAGAAGAAAACAGCTACAATAAAACTTATCTTTGAATAAAAAATTTAGCAGAACCAAAGTAACGGTGTTATCAAATGTAAGGTACAAACAAAGTAATAATTACAATACTACTATCAAAGTGTTAAGTGAAAGTGAGTGATTATTTGTCATTGTGAACACACAACAGCACAGGACACAGTGAACCACAACTCAGTGTGATCTGGATTTGACCCATCCGTGCAGCTGACATGTGCAATGCCCAGGGAGCAGTGCTTGGGGGTGGTATCTTGCTCAGTAGTACCTCAGTGGTACTTTTACTTGTCTGGGATTCAAACCGGCGACCTACTGATCACGGGGTGAAAGCCCCTAACCATTACATTAACAGGTGCCCCAACTGCTGATAGAGCTGTCCACTGCTCCTTCATAGATGGGTCAAATACAGAGGTCATATTTCGTTGTGGCGCACTGTGTGCTGGGCGGAGGTCTATTTTCATTTAAATGTCTGTTTGAACTCAGACATAATATTGTCAAATGATATTGTAGTTGCTTTTTGTGATTCGATACAAATTAATAGAATGTCCAATGAACATATGTTGTCTTCTATTTATTGCTAGCTCCTGAACTCAATCGATTTGAAATTGTATCGTGGGCAGACTTTTTGTGAATGTTGTTCCTTTAATCTATACAATATTGCATTGTGTTGAAACTTGTGATTTATACCCCTAACAGTTACACCGCCACTGCCCCAGTTACTAACATCCAGACAAGTTGATGTAACGATGTTAGCTTCAGTCTTGTGCACCACATTACACTTTATCCCTATTATCCAGCACAAATATCCAGTGAAAATCTTAGCGGGTCAGGTAAGCGTCCGCACCAGCACCAGCTTTTTTTTACGCAATGATCCCTGATCATGCTCCATGTGGCTTCCCTTCTCTTCTCCTCAGCCAGGTTACTCCTTAAATCAGGTCAGGCCATCCATACATGTTGTCCCACATTGATATAATCAGCCACTTAGTGATGAGCCAGGCTTTGTGGTCTGGATGCCTTCACCGATCGAGTTACTCGCCTGCTTGGGGAGAAGAGCTCCAAGAAGACAACTCCCCGGTAATTCCTCATGCGGTGTCCCACCTATTTTTTTTTGACGATGCTAACATAACTACTTTTACTCATTTTACAGAATGACACTTTTCTCTCAGGGCAACTTGGTGTTAAGGTTCTTGCTCAACGACCCAATGATGGTTGTGCTGGAGGTAGGATTTTAACCCACAAACTCTTGGTCCAGATCCTAACTACTAGACCAAAACCACCCCACTCAGTAGCTGATCAATAGCTTTAAAAGTAAGTCCTTTTTTCCCTCCAAAATATCGATATAGAGCAAAATGCCACATGTGAGTGAGTGACCACACCAAAGCAAAGCACAACACATGGTGCACCACAACGAAATGTGATCTCTGCATCTGTGAGGAAGCAGTGGGCAGCTAACAAGGGCAGCGCCCGTGGAGCAGTACTTGGGGACGGTACCTTGCTCATGAGTACCTCCGTGGCATCTTAACCAGGCCTGAATTTGAACCTGTGACCTGCTAATCACGGGGCGAACACCCTACCGTTACACCAGTGCACTCTTGGCACCTGCGAGATGGAGTCCAACTTGGCGATGATGACAGCAGCCGTTCATGCATTTAGCTTAGCTTCTTTTAATCTTCAGTAATGTGTAGCTTGAGAAGCTACTGTTTGAAATTGACTGACTGTCATCTTTTGACTTAGTGTCTAATGTTAACTGATCTACTGGGATAAACAAAAGCACAGCACATCATCAATGCAGCTGAAGACTACATTCCAGTATATCATGAACTACACCAAGAAGTCACTGCAGTTTAAAACCCGTTTGACGTTGGGACATATTTGACCTTCACTTGCACCTTGTGGTAACAGAGGATTTATTCTGTGGTGGTGTGGTTCGTCTTCCAAAAACACAAATTCATGAGCGTGGGTAAAGAAAGTTCAACTGAAAGTAAAGTTGGGCTCGCAAGCTCACGGAGCTGGAGTTTCCCAGATGGTGAAGAAAAAAATATTGTGTTCTGTCTGTAGAATTGGCTAGGAGACGGATTGTTGTTTTTTTTTTACCTTACATTGTGCTTGGATTAAAAAGCACAGAATATTTTGTGCATATTTGTAGCATTTAGAAAATTTTATCAGTGAGTCAAACTCACTGGTCCTTATACTCAAACCATTCTTAAGAAGAAATTTGTTCGTAAAACCCACACAGTTTTCATGTTTTCTCATTTAAGATTTGTCCTCAGGTAAGAACGCAATCTACGAATGCTAGAGAGAATGCTATTGCGTGCATGTATGGGCAAAACAAACTCATTGGGGTTTTTTGGGTTCAGTTCTAAATTTGTCTAAAACCGTACTATATAAATAGTATCACTGTGCATAATAATTTTTCATTTGGATTCTGGTGCTGCTGGTGTGTTTATAATTACGTTTAGGCATTTTCTGTCAGCTTCACATTACAATTTGTGTGTGTGTGTTGGGGGGTTGGCACGACTTTGCTGTATCTTGCTATTTTATTCTAATTTATGGAGCGTTTAACATTTCAGCAGCAGCTTAAGAACACGTCACTTCCTTAGGAATAATTTTAGGAAATAACTGTAGGAGATATTGTTGAATGAGGCCCATTAATTTCACCTGCTGAACCTGTCCAGACTCCCTGCCTTTACGCATGTGGTTTCCAGTGACCCAGTTCTTGTTTCGGGGCTGGAATTCCAACCCGGTGGCAGAGCAAGAGACGGGACAAGTAATAAAGAGCCTTTAAAACCCCATAAAATATTTGCCCTCTTTTTAACTCGCCAGGTCGTGTTGCGATGACCTTTGCATAAACTGCGTTCTTTCTTAAGAGGCCACTCGTGCTGCTTTACTGTGGACGTTCGCGGTCTGATAGCTCATGGAATTTCTCCATGCCAACCTTTTCCTTTAAAACTCCAACAGGAAGCGTCCGGCTTGTTGTTCCGAGTTATTTTTAGACATGAATGGCCTTGACTCACTCAGTCCACCTCTGTCAGGGCTTTGTCCTTTTTTTAACGGTCGTTAGAGATGACTGTCTCTCTGCTAGGAATTTTTCAGTTTTTTCCTCTGTTTCGATCTCCCCCTCCCTGTGACCTGCTGCTATTTTTGGCTCAGTGAGAGCTCTTGTTATCTCGTGTTTTGTGTAAAGACTCAAGCCCTCGGGAGGCCCGATCGCCAGGAGTACAGCAGCTGCCGTAGGAACCGGAACAGAATTCTCTTGTTGTCAGAGCACTTGTCTATTTTTGGCAGGGCTGGAAAATCAGGGTGTGGGTCTGTTTTTTGCCGAGCACGATGTCCTTGCTGTACTGCTGGCAAAACAAAGGAGGATGAGCGCTACACTACAGTGTCCATCTGTGGAGTGCTTACTGTACGAAACTTTTGCTTATGGTGCATTTTTTTTCTTACCCAGCAGTAGAACTGCAACGTCAAAACCGGTTTGTATCTCCCAAAAAGAACTGGGACATTTTGTTACTTACACTGTTGATGCTGGCTCACGCTGACCTGATTTACAACAATAACAGTATCATTGCATAATTCTGGATCTTAACGATTAAGACAGCTAAAGCTGCCATTTTTAAGTACGGTTGAAATGTGTTCTTGTGCTGGTTTTTTTCATTCAGTATTAAAGCCTTTCTTCATGTGAATTACTTCCCTTTTGCCGTTGTGTTTATTAATAATAATTTTTAGGGCTGCACAACTCTGGAGTCGTGATTCATGATTTTTTGTTTAGACTTGAGACCACAAATCTTATTAAAAAATTTTTTGTAAATGAACCTGCAAAACCGTGATGCACTGTAGCAGTCGAACGCAAGCGTGAAGGCAGAGCGAATAAAGACAAGAGATTTTGCTTGCTTGCAGTTGCGCAGAATTTTAGCACAAGAATGTCACAGAAAAGTAGCAGCGCTTGTGTTGATACAACTGACATAATAAAATGTAGAAGAATTCAGAAATGAGAACGTACGGAGGTGTGAATCAAGGTCATGATTTTTTTTTTATTATGGTTAATCCTGCAGCCCTAATAAAGATTTTGATTTTGAGCAATGTAACACAGTAACAACATGAGAAAGGAAATTTGGGGTGGCTCAATGTATGGCTGTGTACACATGCAACACTGTACGCAGTGTGTAAGTCTTGAGCCATGACATTTCATTTCTAGGGTTTTTCCCATTCTTATATTGCAATAAATCACTGTGCATGTTGTCTCATTTTCCTAGGTTTCAAGACAGCACTGTATATATGCAATATTTATATAACTTTGCATAAATATTGCATATATATTGTTTTAAATCCACCAAATTGAGCAAAAATATATACAGAGACAATCCCAGTGCAGACGTCAAGTGTGGCCATTTGTCAGCTACCGCTATAGTGACATCACCGTGTACAGGATAAAGCCCAATGTGACTCTGATCATAGCAGTGTGACCAAGCACAGTTAAGTTCACTGATCTGCACCGGTGCCAACAACTCCAATCTGGCAAAAATACTGACAAGTAATGTCTCTCAACTGTTTTATTCATTTCCTCAAAAGTTCAGTACAGAAATGTGCATTGTAATATAAATACAGTTCATTAAATTAACATGGAAAAAAGGGCAACATTCACAAAATGTTAAGGATTTAACGTTTCCTAAACCAGTAAGAACTACTTCCCTTTTAAATAGAACAATTAAGGACAAATATTAACATCATAAGTTAAACTTCCAAAGTAGTTGTGAAACAAGTTTCGCTTAGAACTTAGTCAGCAACTCCATCTGACAATCTGGTCACGCTGAGTTGTGCTCAGCCCGGTCCAATCTGGCTCGGTCCAGTACGCTCCGTTCTCTCTTTCGTACTGTTCCGCTCCTGTTCGCAGAGTGCAGACGAGCACTCACATGATTCACTTTTCCGGTAGTCTTATTGTTTTCCAGCTAACGGCAGAAACTGTCGTTCCCTGCTGAGTCATGCTTCCTGCTCCCAGTCGCAACTGGCATATCCTTCACTGACTCGAAAAGAAAAATCCACACTCCTGATCTTTGTTGTTGGATCATATTTCCTTGTACTTTTCATGTAGTTGGCTCCCTCGTCCTGTCACTTTTCCCTCAAGGCAGCGTAAAGACTTAATCCAGGGAGATTGGTCCCAGGCGGTACACAAATACAGTGCAGTAGCTTGTGCAAAGTGTGATGTGGTGAAAAAAAATGGCCCTTTTCTTCATCGTTCAGGCAGGTTGATGACCGGAACCCACTGGTCAAGACATCGGCTGTCTCTGCAGAAACGGTTCAGCTTGCTCAATGCTGGATCCTTGCAGGCAGACGACTGCGGCTTCTGCAAAAAACAAATACAAGCATTGATTGGACAGTTTCTTTCCAATAGCTGTGATCTTGCACAATGACAGAACATGGAAGTTGTGACATTGTAACACTACAATTCACAGCTTGTTCCAATTTCAATACCAAGTCATTTCACATTTCTATTCTAATTGTATTTGTAATTCTGCACGTTAAACAACTGCACAACTACTTTCTGTTCAATGCACTGCCTCCCTTTTACAGTCAGCTGCCTAGGACATCTAGAGTATATTTATATATTTAGCTCACACCAGTATTTTCTTTCTTGGTGTTTATTTTTGTATTTAATCATTTGATTTTTGATACTGATTCATGGACTGATTAGAAATAAAACATGACACGAGTTAAATTTGAAAAGGTGCATACACTTTCTGTAATGCAGTAAGTAGTAGCTGAATGTCACTAAGAGGCTTGGCCCACACAGCAGGTTTGGCAGCGAGCGCCTTTAACAGCCGCCCACGATCTTGCAAGAGGTTGTTTTCACTAAAAAGCCCTTTTTAATTTGCAAAAGGTGGTCACTTCACAGTGTTTCTTTTTTCTCTCCCAGGAAGCCCTGTTTGCACAAGTGCCCCTGCAGGAAGTGCTGTGAAGTCTGCCAAAGGTAGCCACAGTAGCTCTGTTAAGTGGAGTCAAATCGCTCTGTAGGCTTGCCAATTTACTGCAGGCCCAGACTGACTGGAATTCCACATCACAGACAGTCAAATGGATCTGGGAACTTTTAACTACTCCGAGCCAGCCGTCTTCAAAGGTCTTGGCTAAACTTACAGCTCTCAGTCGAGGTTTTGGCACGAAACATGCTCAGCCTCATAAATTTGCATCAACGGCAGCCAAAAAGCAATTGTGACAAACCTACAGAATATGCTTAAGAATCCACATCCGGACTCTTAGAAGTTTTACAGGAATATGTGTTTTTTTGTGTGTGGAGCCTTAAGGTGTGAACAAGCCCCATAAAACAAAGCCCGGCTGAGGTAACAGCCTCTGAAAAACCTCTGCATCTCAATAGTTAATGTGTTTTACTGATCCGAACCCCCCTGCGGTTAGTGCAAGACAGATTGCTCAATCAGACAGTGACACATACGGTGACTAATATGCAGTGTAGGTCCATGGGCTCGCTTCCCGGTTTAACACCCTCCAGGATCTCAGCCAGACGCCTCATGTTGTTCACACGCAGGATATTGATGTCGTTCTCGCAACAGAACGCCTGGATCAAGGTGAAATGGATCTGAAGGGCCACGTCTTGGACATCTTCCTCATCTGTGGCCAGAAGACACAATACCACGTTGTCTGGATCTCTGGAAAAAGCAATGAAAGTGTGAGAAATTTTAATAAAGTGGCTGGCTTTTTTTTTTACCTGAATGTCACTATAAAATCAACACACTACAGTCTCAGTCATCACATGCTTTTTTTGTGCACAGAAACCAATTGTGAAGGTTAAAAGTGCATTTTTTCAGTGTTTTTATTATCATTCCCATTTTCACATGCTAATTCTAGCCCCATATTTTTAAATAAGATATACAGCAATCCATTTGATATATATTTTTTGAAAATAAATATTGCAATGCCATTTTTCCTTTGCAGCCCAGTTAGTCAGAGTGTGCACCTGGGTTTGCAAGACAAAAATATCTCCACTTACACATTTAGTGATTTGGCAGCCTCATAAACTCCCACCGTGATGCAGCCCTGAGGCAATGCAGCAGTCAGGACCTCCTCTAGTGCCTTTGCCACAGAGTCCATTCTGGAAAACGTGGAATCAAAAAAAGTGTTTAGCTTGCTAGGTCACAGTCTGCAAACGTTATTCATTAGAGATGACGTTCTGCTATCGAGTAACGACAAGATACTTTCAATAAAGAAGTATCTTAACCTGTAATCACAAGGTAATAAATGCTTCACACGTCGGTGCCATCTGCAAACGAAACGACTCGAGGTTGTGAGGCTAAGTAAAGACAAACGTGGGTTTCTCAGCGACGTCTCAATGAAAACTGATTGAAAAGCGGACAAAAGGAACTAATCTTGACCATAAAGTGTCTAAGTGAGTATCTAATGGCGTTTGAGAACTCGTTTTGCTGAGAAACGAACTTTAGAAAAGGGACGCATATAAAAGCTATAACGGGCGCGTGCACCACAATCAAAAATGTAAAGAGATCATAAAACGAACGCCTTTTCCATGCAAACTTCATGAAATGATGGAATGCAGACGCGCTTACCTGTCCGTGGCGTTTTCCCTGCAAAACTCCTCGAATGTCATATTGCACATCAGGCAGATTTGCGTGAGGCCGGACGCGATGAGAGGTAATCCTGCAGCTCGGAGCAGCGACAACTACACTACGTGT
Organism: Distichodus sexfasciatus; assembly: GCA_032718565.1. NCBI lineage: Eukaryota > Metazoa > Chordata > Actinopteri > Characiformes > Distichodontidae > Distichodus > Distichodus sexfasciatus. Next base: position 213,210 of record JAVGVS010000003.1, on the reverse strand, counting down.
GCGGCGTATGAGGACCATGAGGGAAGAGAACAGCTCTCATACCACCCCGATATTTACATACTGGCTTCCTATTGGTTGACTGCGAAAACGAGGCTCTCTTTGGGCGTGTCTTGTTGCTAAGCGTGTTGTTATGGAAGTTAAGAGCTACAGCGACACCACGCGGCTTAACAGAACAGAGCACATTTAATAAAACTTTTATGCACAATTTGAAACGATAATGCATTTATTAGAAGCATCTCAGCATGCCAGAAATTTACCGAGGTGCTTAATTATTCATCATGGATGTTAATACGAGAACAGCTGCAATAACTAGAAATTTTACAAAAAGGCATGTATGCAGGCTAACGATGTATTATTTCATCTTGAAAAAATAAGTTGCAATATTGTGGAATAATATGTGACCCCGCCTGTGAAAACCCGGCTAAATTCGCCAAATCTAATTATGAAATAAAGAGCGTCAAAGCAGTCACAGCGAGAAAAATGTCAACAATATGCCATATGAGTTTATTGCAGTAAATGATAGATTATGTACTGAGGTTTTCGGATGTAATGTTTGAAATGTAATTCCTAACAGGATAAATAGCGAAATTCGTGATTTTATTCACCTTACGTTTCCATTTTCCACCGGAAAATCCCGGAGGTTGGCTTCGTAAACACTGCTTTTCTAACGTCTTTGGGATGACTTTATGTGCAAAAACAGCTGGTGCTTTGGGTGTTACTCGGTTTAGGAACTACTGTTCTATCATTATAAAGTGCATACAGACATTAAGATCGATGTGTATCCGCGGCAGTCACGTCAGGTAAAGAGGAGGTAGAAAATTTGCGACTTTAGCCGGGTGCCGCTTTGTGTGTGTGTTGCTTTGTGTCACTGTGTACACATCAGAAATGGTACTTTGTTTTCGGTAGATGAACGTTTTGTCAATCTAACCAGGCTATTTCATCGACATTTTATGCTTGGTATCTCTCTCTCTCTCTCAAAAAAAAAAAAAAAAAAAAAAAAAGACTTCGACGCTAACTCTGAGGTAATTCTGAGGTAATTTTTTTCCATCCCCCATGGCGGCGCCAATAAGCAAGGAACAGAAAGTAGCCGAGTGTTTAAACATGCTTTTTCGCCATGCATATCATAATAAATAGACCCATTTTCCTAAAGTATCAGAATCTTTCCATAAATGTGTCATATATCACTTGAAATGGGAGAATGTAAGCTTTAATTTGGTATATGACACACAGTCAGGATAATTATGGTTCAAAGATGCATCAGTGTTGAAAATATGTGTGTTTTTACATTGATATTTCTCAAAAACCTGTTTTTCTGAGCCTGTAATTTGCCAAATCTTTGACATGGCCTTACTTGGTCAGTATTACAGATATCAAGGTGAAATTTTCAGAAAATGTTCTTTAAATTATGTAGAATTATTTTATGTATAAAACAGAGAGTTGTCAAAAAATGACTTTAGCTGGGTTATCATAGGCAGGGTCACATATGGTAAGGTGAAGCGTATGCAAGATTCAGGCACACAGCAGAAACCAACTACATATGGCAAAGTATGAACAGGTCTACCTAATGCAACCATAAGAGGTCACAAGCCAGTGATTCCTTGTGCCGGTCCCAAGTCCGGATAAATGCAGAGGGTTGTGTCAGGAAGGGCATCCGACATAAAACCTAAGCCAAATCAAACATGCGAATCACAAACAGGGATTTCATACCAGATCAGTCGAGGCCCGTGTTAACAACGACCGCCACCGGTGCTGTTGACCTACAGGGTGCCGGTGGAAATTGGGCTACTGTTGGTCGACGGAGGAGAGGAGGAAGGCATGTGCGTAGGCAGAGAGAGAAGAGGAAAGGCAAGAGTGTGGAACTGAAAGTAGGGACTTTGAATGTTGGAACTATGACAGGTAAAGCTAGAGAGCTGGTGGACATGATGCAGAGAAGGAAGGTGGATATACTATGTGTTCAGGACACCAGGTGGAAAGGTTGCAAGGCTAGAAGCTTAGGAGAAGGGTTAAATTGTTCTACCATGGTGTAGATGGAAAGAGAAATGGAATAGGAGTTATCCTGAAGGAGGAGTTTGTTAGGAATGTTCTGGAAGTGAAAAGAGTGTCAGATAGGCTGATGAGTCTGAAGCTTGAAGTTGAAGGAATAATGATCAATGTTGTTAGTGGTTATGCCCCACAGGTAGGATGTGAGCTAGAAGAGAAGCAGAATTTCTGGAGTGAGCTAGATGATTTTATGCAGCATATCCCCAGAGTTGAGAGAGTGGTAATTGGTGCAGACTTTAACGGACATGTTGGTGAAGGGAACAGAGGTGATGAGGATGTGGTGGGCAGGTTTGGTATCCAGGATAGGAACGAAGAGGGACAGATGGTGGTAGACTTTGTGAAAAGGATGGAAATGGCTGTTGTAGATACTTTCTTCCAGAAGAGACAGGAACATAGGGTGACTTATAAGAGTGGAGGGAGGAGCACACAGGTGGACTACATCTTATGTAGACGTTGTAATTTGAAGGAGATTAGTGACTGCAAGGTACTGGTAGGTGAGAGTATAGCGGGACAGCATAGGATGGTGGTCTGTAGGATGAAACTGATGGTGAGGAAGATGAAGAGAACAAAGGTGGAACAGAGGACCAGGTGGTCGAAACTGAAAAAAGAAGAGTGTTGCGAGGTTTTCACGGAAGAGTTGAGACAGGCTCTTGGTGGCCAGGAGGTGCTCCCAGATGATTGGACAGATACAGCTAATATGATTAGGGAGATGGGTAGGAGGGTACTTGGTGTGTCATTTGGAAGGAGTAAAGTAGATAAGAAGACTTGGTGGTGGAACGAAAAAGTCCAGGAGCATATACAGAGAAAGAAGTTAGCTAAGAAGAACTGGGACACTGAGAGGACTGAGGAGAGTAGACAGGAGTTCAGGGAGATGCAGCGTATGGTGAAGGTAGAGGTGGCAAAGGCCAAACAAAGGGCGTATGATGACCTGTATGCTAGGTTGGACAGTAAGGAGGGAGAGAATGATTTGTACAGGTTGGCGAGGCAGAGAGATAGAGATGAAAAGGATGTGCAGCAGGTTAGGATGATTAAGGATAGTGATGGAAATGTACTGACAGGTGCCAATTGTGTGATGGAAAGATGGAAAGAGTACTTTGAAGAGCTGATGGATAAGGAAAATGAGAGAGAATGTAGAGTAGAAGAGGTGACTATTGTGGATCAGGAAGTAGCTGAGATTAGTAAGGATGAAGTGAGGAAAGCTTTGAAGAGGATGAAGAGGGGAAAGGCAGTTGGCCCTGATGACATACCTGTGGAGGTATGGAAGTGTCTAGGAGGAGTGGCAGTAGAGTTTTTGACTAGGTTGTTCAACAAGATCTTGACGATGCCTGAGGAATGGAGGAAAAGTGTCCTGGTTCCGATTTTTAAGAACAAGGGTGACGTACAGAATTGTGGCAACTACAGAGAAATAATGCTAATGAGTCATACAATGAAGCTTTGGGAAAGAGTGGTGGAAGCTAGGCTTAGGTCAGAAGTGAGCATCTGTGAGCAGCAGTACGGTTTCATGCCAAGAAAGAGTACTACAGATGCTATTTTTGCTTTAAGGATGCTCATGGAGAAGTACAGAGAAGGTCAGAGGGAGCTGCATTGTGTCTTTGTAGATTTAGAGAAAGCATATGACGGGGTGCAGAGAGAGGAGCTGTGGTATTGCATGAGGAGGTCTGGAGTGGCAGCAAGACAGAATACATGTGTGTAAATGAAAGGGGCACAAGTGGAACAGTGATGTTACAGGGAGTAGAAATAAAGAAGGTCGAGGACTTTAAGTACTTAGGGTCTACGGTCCAAAGCAACTGAGAGAGTGGAAAAGAGGTGAAGAAGCAGGTGCAAGTAGGTTGGAATGGGTGGAGAAAAGTGTCAGGTGTGATGTGTGATAAAAGGGTTTCAGCAAGAATGAAAGGAAAGGTGTACAAGACAGTAGTGAGACCAGCAATGTTGTATGGTTTGGAGACAGTGCCAATGAGGAAAAGACAGAAGGCAGAACTGAAGGTTGCAGAGCTCAAGATGTTGAGGTTCTCTTTGGGATTGACAAGGACGGATAGGATCAGGAATGAGTTCATCAGAGGGACAGCTCATGTTAGATGTTTTGGAGATAAAGTCAGAGAGGCTAGACTGAGATGGTTTGGATATGTCCAGAGGGGAGACAATGATTACATAGGTAGAAGGATGCTGAGGTTGGAGCCACCAGGCAGGAGGCTGAGAGGAAGACCAAAAAGGAGATTTATGGATGCGGTGAAAGAGGACATGAAGTTAGTTGGTGTGAGGGTAGAGGATGCAGAAGGTAAGACTAAATGGAGACAAATGATTCGCTGTGGCGACCCCTGAAGGGAAAAACCGAAAGAGAAAGAAGAAGATGAACAGGTCTACCTACTGCAACTGTAATAGCAGTATCAGTGTAGTGAGTGATTAGTGTATTACTACTATTCTTATTAGGGGGCCATGCAGCGGAACACTGCGTGGTACCCTATTGTTATTGTGCCGATTTTTTTTTAGTTTTTTTTTTTTTTTTCTGCCTTAAAACGCGTTGTGGAGAAAAAACGGTAAGACCTACAGCTTTGAAATTTGGCAGGTAGGTCCGGTACCTCACCCACTACTCAGGCAAAAAAAATTGCACCAAAATAAGCTATTTTGCAATTTTCCAAAAAAAAATTTGCATTTTGCCGAATAAATGTTTAATCGTAGCTCTGATTTTCAAAAATCTTATATCATCTTATTCTTTGGTTTAAGACGAATTTTTTAGACCCTCGCATCTATTTCTGCCGTATTTGATTTTTCGCTAATTTGCATAAAATGAAATCCCATCTTTTTCAAACTTGTCCCTGGATTTTTGTCCAATCTGCATGCTACTGGTATCATTTGAATCCCAAGACACTCTTCTTTAATTATTGTCAAGCACATTTTTAATTTAGGTCTTCATTTTTATGTAATATGCAAATAAATGGGCTCGGCTTGGCGTAGGACTGCAAACCCATACACCGAGTGTCATAGAAATTCGGCTCTGGGTGGGCTACAGCTTTGAAATTTGGCAAGTAGGTCCTTGACTCTACTGAGGAAATAAATTTGCGCCATTTTGCCCATATTTCAACAGTTTAAACCTCACGTACTATTCAGGCAAAAAAAATAATTGCACCACTCTACCACTTGGTGGCGCTAATAAGCTATTATGCGTTTTCCGTAATAACTTTTGAATCGTAGCTTCGATTTTTAAAAATCTTATACCATCTTATTTTTTAGGTCAAGACGAATCTTAATAAACCCTCATATCTATTTTTCCCATATTAAATTTTTCTTTAATTGGCATAACTAGTCAACTAGATCCTGGATTTTTATCCGATCTGCATGTAACTGGTATTATTTGAATCCCAAGACATTCTTCTTTAATTATTATCGAGTATATTTTTAATTTAGGTTTTCATTTGGCTGTATTTTTTTTTAATAAATGTGCTCAAACCTGTATGAAATAATGCAATGCCACACACACTAAATATCATAGAAATCTAGCTCTGAGTGAGCTACCACTAATTTTCATAATATGAAATCGTATTTTTTAAATCTCAGCATATTCTTCTTTAATAGTTATTGAGCACATTTTCATTTTATCTATTCATATAGCTATATTATACAAAATCCAATACTTTAGAAACAAATTCCTTAAGACATATGTTTGAATAAAAACTTTACTATAATTTACAGTTTTTAGACACTCTCTTATAATTATTAAACCCATTTCAGGTATTTCTTTTCTATATGGCTTTAGTAACCACTTCCGTCGATATCCCTTACTGGTATATAATAAACTATTTAAGTGAGCCTAATAAGTTTGAACGTAAATCGTGAAAAAAAAAGATGAAAGATATCAAATCTCCAACATATATCATGCTTCAATTCATTAAAAAACTGATAAAACTGCAAACTGCATAGCCCCGTAATCACTGCTTTTGATTATATTTGTCCTACAAACTAGTACTACTATTAATAAACTGTATTCAACGAATTGCAATAGCCAAATCACGGAAATATACAGTACTTTCAAATATGATAAAGAAATATAGAATTAATTTGAAAAACTACTAATAGGAAATTTTATATAATAAAATTATTATTATTATTATTATTATTAATATTATTATTATTAATATTATTATTATTATTATTAGCAGTAGTAGTAGTAACAAAAACAGAAATTCGCAACTAAAATGACCAAATATTGTGTCTAGAAAGATTCGAATTGGTTTTGGAAAAGAGAGGGAGCAGTGTTTACTTTAAAGGTTAAATTATTAAAATGATGTTTATTATCCAGCGTGAATTATCCCTTCGCAAAATGGCGACAGTAGGATTCCACCAACGGATGGAGTCTGATGTAAATATTCCTACCCCTCCCGCTTCCTATGCGAAATGGTTCCGCTCAACGTGGCAGTTCCGAATATTCCAAATATGGGGCTGAGCTCAAAACGAGCGCGACAGTCACATTGTTTAAGTCTTGTAAGCTGTAAGTTACACTTTAATTAGTTTATCACATACGTTACAATACACACACAATTCTAGAAAGCATTCGATTATGTTTTTTTGGTATTACATGTAGTTCTGGTTATTTTGTTTCTATTCAGATAATTAACTGTCCAGCTGTTGTCACCGCTGCATGGAAACAGCTGTTGCACGTGTAAATACAGAGTTTTCTGCTGTCTTTCGGTCCGCCGTATGTGTACATGACAATGTCTTTTGCTCTTGATAGTTCTGATATACTGCAGAGGTAAAGCAGAGTTTGTAGCTGCTGTGTGTGTTTGCACTTTGATTCTCTGAGTCCATGGGTCAGTGTGATTGTTGTGATTTGCAGTGATGTGGCAGTTTGCACTTTGAGACTGAAACTAGGAGCGGCGTTTGGTGGATTCGTGAGTGTAAATATTGCAATTATGATTGCTCTTAATAGTCTTAAGAGTTCTTCCATGCTCTAAAAATCTCTTATGACAAATTTACTAATGACTAATAGACTAATTATACATTTTGCTGTTATATATTATATACTGCATATTTGCTTGACTTTTCTCTGAACATAGCGCATCAACAATCATTAGAATTATGCAAAGGTTCCTGATAATCCCAACTGGAATTTAATTATTTTCTAATAGAATAGATAATAAAAGATAATAATAGAATCTTAAGTGTTTGGATTGTTCATAATGGGCCGTTTTTTGGTTTTCTGAAATGAGCACTGTTACTAAATCCATTATAGAAATCATTGTGTATTTTTCTGATGTTGTTGTTTAATATTTTTCAATAGTGTTAATTATTTTGCATTTAGTTTGCATTTATTTTACTTATTGTGTAACAAGTAGTAATATTACCAGACATTTTTTTCATTACATATTTCCTTCTTAATTTCCTATGCATTTATTTCCTGTCTGTATTTTCTCTTTGTCTATTTCCTTCAGTTATCCGTTATGTTCCTAATATTTGACTGATTTTTAAATTTGGATTAATTTCCGATAATTCCAGATTTCAGGTTTGTTCTGTTTTACAATCACTATTTATCAAGTAATAACACTACCTGACAATTTTATTGCATTTTTCCTTCTTAATCTGAGTGCATTTATTTTTCTGTCAGAATATTCTCTTTGTTTATTTCCTTAAATTCATTGCATTTGTAATTCATGTTTTATGCCTTAGCCTATTTTAGTGTATGCATATGAAAGGATGAGATTGAATGATTTTGCCATGAGTATTTGCCATAATGTCTTTGAGTATTAAATATGAGATACAATGTAAGTATATTAAAAGGAGTTGTTTCTGATCTTTTGTCAGATCAATAAAGCACTGTTTCTGTCAGAGACAGCTGATAAGAACGCTTTTTAGAATAAATCTTAAAGCTTAAAGCTTTATTCTATTTCTGCTTTTTTCTATAAGGACTGTGCTCTTTAACACTCTAGGCTAATGATGGCATCGAGAGAGCATGATTGGTATGGACCCGGACCACAGTACCAGCCCTCGGGTCAAACTCACACACAGCACAGAGACCAGAATGACCCCTACAGGCCCCATCACCCGGGTCACAGGTTTTACCTCCCTCCGGACCCCAGAGAACGGGAGAGGCAGCGGTTTGTCCCAGACCCCAGGTACAGACACTACATGAACACTCCTCCGCCCAGATCTGAGTTCGCCCCTGCGTACAGCAGCACTCCTCAATCAGGACCAAACCGAGCTCGACCTCATTCTAGGTGAGTACTTATGAGTGTGGCTTTGTTTCTGTTTATTCAAGATTCTACATTAGTGTAAATGTCTATTTTCTATATATACTTTTTCTAGTTTTAGTTTCTTGTAATGTTTATTTAACTTAATCTTTGTTAATTTCTTTTTTGATTTGCACAGTCTTAGAAATAAATCACAGCACATTTCACTATGTGTTATACAAGTAGACTGTGCAAATTAAAACAGAAATAAACTAACATTCTGGCGGCACCTCACAGCAAGAATGCCATCCCCAGTTCGTCTGTGTGTGGAGTCTTTCTGTGAGGAGTTTGTGTGCTCTCCCTCTGTTTTCTCCGGGTGTTCTGGTTTCCTCCCACAGTACAAAAGCACATGCTGTATGTTGGTTGGTTACTCTAAACTCTAAGTGTGTGAGTGTGTGCCCTGTGGTATATTGGTGCCCTCCTAGGGTTGGTCACTGCCTCGCTCCAATAGTCCCAGGATAGGCACGCATCCCTGTGACCCTGATTGGGATTAAGCGGTTCAGATAATGAATGTACAGTATTAATTAACTAAGATTCTTCTTAAGATAGATTACAAGAAACTAAAAATGGAAAATAAATAATAGAAAATATACAGAAAAATATTTCCTAAAATAGACATTTATACTGTAAAGAGTAACTGTACTTCTGCATATTAAGGTATAACTGTGGATATTTTGGGAAGACTTTAGAAATGTCAGTAGAAGGTATCATTACATCCATAGTCTCAATGCCACGCTCTGTTCAGACAGGCGCCTGATTATCCACCTCAAAGTTTCTGGGACTACAGGGATTACTATGGTCATTATGATTACGACTATTACAGAGGGCATTATGGATACCCTGGTATGTATTTACAGTTAAAGTTTATAGTAGAATTATTCATATTTATTCTACATGAAGGCTTAAAAATGTTGTCATTGTATTTTAACATTTGTGATTTTTGATATTTGCTTTTTTCTGCGACAACTACATTAAAGAAACAGCTTTCAACCTTTAACTACATATTTAGATTATTACAATTTTACCCCATAATGCCAAATAAATGTACAGTCAATGTCAAATGTGCTGCTGATATTTTTTTAGATGCCGTTGCGTGGTCAGTGCAGGATGGTTGGAGGTCGGAGGGGTATCAGGGCAGGGGCATGGCGCAAGAGTGGGCAGGAGCTACATTTACAGAGGAACCTGGGTCAGTTAATCTCTCTATCTCTCACTCGGACACCAATTACTCCCAAATACTCTCAAATGTATGTACAAGTTTTCCTACAAATAAAACTTAAATATTTATTTCCTTAGATATGCCGCCAGGAGAGATAGTAGTCAGTACAATTACGGCATGTCTGGGAACGAGCAAAGAGAGAGCATGGAGACTGGATATGGAGATGGAGAGGTTCGCTGCATCACTGTTTTCATCCTGTTTATAAGGATCTTATTCTTTTAAGCATAAGCCACTGCCTGCTTAAATCTTATTATATACTGTGCCTTCTCCAATGAGAGATTCAAGTGTTTTTCTAAATCATGCAAAAACGTAAGTGCAATGGAAATAAAATGTACATTAAAAGGGTAAAAGGGTACATGCATACATGTAATAGCAATTTTAGAGACTACTTATTGTATTCATTGTGCAATAAGCACAAAAATCTCTAATATGTATTTCATGTGGGATTTTTTGAATGAATGTGGCCAAAATCATATACTGTAAGAAAACCTACCTTGTTGCAGCGAATATAATAAACCTAAGGGTTTTTATCATTAGGCATATTCATATGACAGCAGTTTAGTGCGCAGTGCATTAGGCCAGTATAGGTGCTAAGAGTGCTGAGTTAAATCTAAATGTTTGTTAAGCATTACTAGACACTGGAAACTAGACAGGACATTTTTTGAAATTCAGTTTCCCAACCTCGGCACAGTGGCGCAGTGGATAGCACTGCCGCCTCACCACGAGAAGATCCTGGGTTCGATCCTCAGGTTGACCGTTGGGCCTTTCTGTGTGGAGTTTGCGTGCTGTCCCCGTGTTCATGTGGGTTTCCACAGGGTGCTCCGGTTTCCTCCCACAGTCCGAAAGCATGCACTATAGGTTGATTGGCGACTCTTAACTGGCCCTGTATGATGTGACTGAGTGTGTGATTGTGTGAGTGTGTGTGCCCTGCGGTGAGTGGGCGCCTGCATAGGGTTGATCCCCACCTTGCACCTGTAGTTCCCGGCATAGGTTCCAGTCCCGCCGCGACCCCAGCGGTTCGGATGATGAATGAATGATTGATTGAATGAGTTTCCCAACTTTTCAGCTGTTGTGCTGAAAAGTTGTGCTATGTGTGTGTGTGTGTTTGTGTCCGCATATATTCTTGTATTTCTTGTCATAGTTTTAACTGGATTGTTGTGTCCTCAACAGGCAGGAGAAAACGGAGTCCTAGCTCGATCCAAAGCCTCTGGTCTGTCTTCCAGCAGCTATGAGCTCAGTCAGTATATCAACGGGACAGAGCACAATGACACTGTGCCTGTGTATCAAAGGGGTAGGTCAAATACATCAACCATATTCAATTAATTTCAAATCAGCTTTATTTGTACAGCACGTTTTCAATTAGATATTGTCACAAAACACCAACAAATCCCTTTGTAGTAAGTAGGAAGAAACCTTGAGCAGAACCAGGTCCCTGCTAAATGTCATGTCCTTTAGAACACAGGTGATGGTGCAGTCGAGTAGATTTACATTCACATTTAGGGCATTTAGTAGACATTCTTATCCAGAGCAGCTTTAATTTTTCTAATTTCCAGGACACTCTCCTCATAGCAACTAGTGGTTAAGGGTCTTGCTCAGAAACTCAGTGATGGTAGTGCTGGAGGTAGGATTCAAATGCTAACCTTTAGACCACCACCAACACCTCTAAGCTAGAATTATTCCCCTAAACCAATGAGCCTACACACACCAAATACCACGCCAAGATTGTACATCCAGCTCATCTGATCCTAGCTCCTAGTCCTGATTTTAATATGTCTATTATCGATTGGTCATATCAGCTCACAAATTATCTTTTTTTTTTCCTCTCTGGCTTCTCTTTCTGCCTAAAGAATCTAAAGAGATAGTGCCACAGAAGTTCTACGTCCCCCATGTGAGTGTGAGTTTTGGCCCTTCAGGGCAGCTGGTCAGGGTCTGTCCTGCTCACGCTTCTCAAGGTGAACCTGCTCAAGTGGAACTCCACAGCCTGGAGGTAAAATGCAAGCACAAGTCAACTGTTCCTGAAGCGGTCAGACAGTTCTGAACCTCGCAAAACTCTGACTGATGTAAGATGTAATGATGAATGCGAGTGACTGAGTAAAAAAAAAAGTTAAATGGCAGGATATCCTGCCTGATGCTATCAAAGTTAATCAAAGTTATCAAAGTTAATGTGTTGGTTATGTTTTCTTGTAATTAAAGCTGTAGTTTAATTTTGTAATGTAATTTGATACTGGGCAGTTGGTAGAGTAATTGCGGTTAGGGAGTTGGCTCTGTGATTGGAAGGTAGCCTGTTCAAATCCCGGACTGGTAAAGGTACCACTGAGGCACTCATGAGCCCCCCGGGCACTGCCCGGTGTACTGTGTGCTGTGGTGTGTTCACAATGACAATCACTCACTTAAAAAGAAGGGGAAAAAAGGATCTTAGGTTTAAATTAGTAACATAGAAATAACATAACATAAAAAGAATGTGAAATTCTTAATATAAGTAAATATTATTATATTTTTGACCATATTGTCCAACTACAATGATATTGTTCTTATCGTTGCGATTTTGTAAATTGATTGTGGAATAAGCAACAATAGTCAGAAAGTGTGTATACAAATGTTGGAACATTATTTTGAGAAATATTAGTGGGGTGATGATGGTATTCTTTAATATATGCAGGTTATTTTGAGCGACTCAAAGGAACAGCACGATATGAGAGCATTTCCTGGACCGCTAGCGAGGTAGGACTAGTGGAGAACACTGAACAGATGTCAAGGAAGCACAATTAGTTGTATTGGTTTTGTTGGCTTGCGTAGCTCTTGTTAAGTTTTGTACTTTTTTTGGTTATAGGGAGGATCTGCATAAAGTGGATGCCCTTAATTTCGCCTTGCAGATGGCTGATGCGTGTGTGAAGGATGAGAAGCTGGGTGATGCTTCGACAGCTGCCCTCCTGTGGCACCTGCTGGTACTGCTGTGCAGACAGAATGGGGTAGGGGCTCCTACAGACACTTTTTGGACCGTCTTAAAAACCAGAGAATTTCCAACTCAGATTTTAGAGAGGTGCAGTGTTTTGTCAGAATCTTTAAAAGTTATTTTAGAGCAATAGGTCCAAAACTTTACTATATATGAATCCACACATCTTTTTTACTTCCAAACTCCACTGAAATTTATCTTAAGCAATAAGCAAAAAGTTACTTTTGCTGTGGGATTATTAGAAGTGGTATGCAACACAATTCTTACAAAACAGCATTCATTGCTTTCAAAATATATTCTCCTGTCAGTAACACTGGCAGTAAACAATAAACAGTGGCAGCAGTGCAAAGCATTCCTTTATTGAAACACAGCAAAATTAATAGGCTTGATGGCAACTAAAAATGAAACTGAAAATTTCTACTTTTATCAAAAATACACAGCTATTTCCTACAGACTGTGCATCTACAGTCATGCTACACCACATCGCCCTCCAGTGGATGTAGAATGAACTGCAGTAAACCACATTTTAGTATTGTTTTCCAGACGTAATGCAGGAGTCGTGTAACACATTACAACTCAGAGTCAGTAATATTGTAACGTAACCAATTATTTTGAAATGATAGAAAACAGTAATCTACATCTTTTACATTTTGGAAGTAATTTGCCCAACACAGGTGCTTTTGTTTTTTGTATGTGTGTGTGTAGAGAATCGTGGGATCGGACATTGCTGAGCTCCTGATGGGAGACAGACGGTGTTCAGGAGTGTGTGAGGATGGTGGCGAGAGTGCAGATGTGGGGAGTCTCATTGACCTGAACGAAACGCCAAGCTCAGAGACGCAGAGTCTGAACACTGCAGACCTGCTGACTGGAGGAACTCTCACTGATGAAGAGACGTCACAACAAAACCTCCAGAATTACACCAAGCTGCTGCTGGCTGGCAGGAAAAAGGTCACAGCTTTCTCCATCTCTGTCTATACTGTCTCAATATCACCATTCATTCCATCCTCTCATTCTTTCTTTTAATGACATTCTTCTACTGCTAATACACTGTGAGTGAAAAAAGGCAAATTTGGCAAATGTGGATTGATTTTTAAATTGGCAACAAAGACATCATTTTATAAGTGATTATAATATTTACCACCACTCCTTAAAGATGTAACTTGCAAATACCTTGCAACCCTTCAATATATTTTAAAATAGTGAAAAAGTGAAAAGGAAAGTGAAAGTGAGTGCTTATTTGTCATTGTGAAGACACCACAATACAGCACATAGCGCACCACAACGGAATGTGACCACTGCATTTGACCCATCCGTGAAGGAGCAGTGGGCAGCTAACAAGGGCAGTGCTTAGGGACCTTGCTCATGAGTACCTCAGTGGTAACTTTACCGGTCCTAGATTTGAACCTGCAACCTTCCATTACGTCACCAATAGCACCCAACTGGTATCGACTATGCAATCGACCTTTGTGCCAGTGTCTGTGCAAAAGAACTTATGTTGTCATGTTCATACTGCCTGGCATCAAACAGATCAAGGAGGCACTGGCAGAACATGCCAGGTTATTGAATAAGAACAAAAACAGAGCACAGTGGCCAAAAATCAAAGCAAAAAAATTCTCTTTTTCAAAAGTGTACACACAAAACACAGCCAGAAGGAGTTAACACAATGATAAACGGACGCAAACACTAGGAAACCATAATCACTCTTTTAATAAAAAAGAGAAACAAGGGCCAGGTGTTAACAATGGACAAACCAATCAAATAAACAAGAACCCTAACAAGGAAACTGAATAGAATGCCAGTAACTTAACTAAACAGGGTTAAACCAAACAGGTACAGCTCAAACTGATAGCAAGCAGTAAACTGCATCAAATGACCAATAGGACCAGTAGACAGGTGGAACCTGACAGTCATGTATCAGTTATACAAAAATATCTTTGTTTCTTCAAACGGAACTCTGCAACAGTGAAAATAATAGTTATGGCCGAAGGTACAAAAATGTAAAAATCATTAGATTTATTTTAAAATAAAGAAAAAACCCGTATTAACCCTTTAACCCTTATTATTGTTGGTCCAAACCCCTAATCGCTACTTGTCGCTATATTTTAGATTGAATATTACAAGATAATATTTCGATTGAGATATCATGAATATACTCTGACTTGCTCTTCCCCAAACTGTGAGACAGGAGGCATTAGAGTCGGCCATGCGGAGCGGCCTGTGGGGTCATGCCCTGTTTCTGGCAAGCAAGATGGATGGCAGGACGTATACCTCTGTACTAAGTAGGTGAGTAGTGCCAAAATGTGACACCGCTGCTGGCCTGTTCAAGTGACTGTCTCAGTCATAAACCCAAGCTCCGGAAACTGGGGCTCTGTCCATGGCTGAAAGTGCCATAAAGTATGCCCTCAAGTGCTTCTTGGGGTTGGCTGTGTTCTTCCCACTTCATTTGAAGCTTCAAGTGTACCTCCCTCACAAAAACAAAATGTTTGCGGCAAATTTGTGGTTGCGGGTGGAGTTTGCCAGAATATGTTGCCACAAGTCTGCCATTGTCAGCCACTAGTGGCAGTGTTCTGGCAACAATGAGAAATTTCCACTAGGGATAAATGTATTTGCCAGTGATTGGCAAAACAATTCGCTGGTAATGGCAAACTTGTAGTGAACTTTTGGTGACAAATTTGCCAGATGCACAAAGTTTGCCAGGAGTCCATCACAAGTTTGCCACAAACCTAATTTGCATGTGAAATATCACCAAATTTGCGGCAACATTGCCAAAGGTTAACGGCAACTAATTAGTAAAAGTGAGTGATTATTTGTCATTGTGAACACACCACAACCAAATGTGACCTCTGCATTTAACCCATCCGTGAAGGAGCAGTGGGCAGCTAACAAGGGCAGCGCCCAGGGAGCAGTGCCTGGGGACGGTACTTTGCTCATGAGTACTTCAGTGGTAACTTTACCGGACATGGATTTGAACCTGCGACCTTCTGATCTTGAGGCGAACACCCTACCGTTACGCCACCAACTGCCCAAGGCAACTAAGCCTAAAATTTTTATAATTTATCAATACAGTGCATGTGTTCTGGCCAATTCTATGCAAAATGTGTCCATAAATCGAATCACTTATTTTGTGGTATCGGACCATAAAAAATCCTATGTCAACCTCTTATTAAAAAACAATATGTCAAAGCATACGAACTGCCAAGTAACATTGCCAACAGCAGAAAGCGTACCGTGTTTCTGTCTAAAGTCCTCTATTTTACATACTAATAATACTGATAAACATACTTGTGTCTTAATTTAATTTGTGTCACTTCTGAAGTATAAAGTTATAAGTTTTGTACTGTACATGTCTCAATAGCTTATGAGCTTTATCCAAGTAATGTCAGCAGCACTGACATGAGGCCAGAATTACTCCCCCTGCACACCCCTCCCTCTCCATCTCTTCAGAATCTCATGTATCAAACTGGGTCTTGATCAGAATGACCCATCCTGGAAAAAAACGGGCAGCCGTCCTTGTTGACTGTGAAGAGGTAATGCGATTCCTCTGGATCTTAGCTCACGATCTGGCAAACTCAGCACTGTGTGTGCTCCGGGTCTCTGAGTGTGTCCAAGTGACGCGTGAGGAGCAGAACCTGAGCCCAGTGCTTTTATTTATAGGTGTTCACTTTGTCGTGTTATTTTTTGTAACCCCTGGTAGTGTGTTACTCCGTAAATAGCATTACTCTTTCCAGAGGTCCAAGGGAAATTTAAACCGTATGATTAACTGTAGTATGTCGAGCAAATAGTGGAGAACTTTGAAGGGAAACACGGTGTGTTGCATTAATTGTTTGGTGTTTTGTAAGGTTTAGTTCTGACAAACTGTCTTTTAATTAGGGGTCGACCAATATTTTATACGAATACCAATCATTTCTACAGTTTATTTATAAACTCTGAAATGACACAAAACAATTCTGTATTTACTATATTTTTTTCTCTTAAGTTCATTAGAGACCGATATGTTTTTTTCAGGACCGATACTGATACTGATTATTACAAATTATTATTACTTATTATTACTAAGAAGGAAGACAAATTAGTGATATTTTGAACCAAAACATGTCTGCTGTGAAAATTGCTGTGAAAATTCTTTTCTCAATTTTATCTGCATCTTTATGTAAAAAATGACTGATACCGATAACCATAAAAGTGCTAAATATCAGCCCTGATAATTGATCGACCTTTACTGTTAAGAACTAATAAATATTTGGATTTGAGTCAGTAAAAGTCAAGTGTGTGTGTGTTGTTAACAGATTTACAGGCAGTTTGTCTCCCAGTGATCCACTTCAAACCCTCTTCCAGTTGCTCTCTGGGAGAGTCCCAGCCGTTGCTGTGGTAATACACAACTGCTTTTTCTCACAACTGCTTATGCACCACCCATTTAAACTAAACGTAATACTCATATCCACAGCCTCTTGTCCTCCTCTTCACCTCTGCCCTTATCTTCTTTTCATCTTCCCTTGCCTGCAGTCCTACAGCAGAGAGAAGTGGGTGGACTGGAGGCCGCATCTTGCCGTGATGTTGTCCAATGATGCAGGAGATTGTGACACGCACCGCAAGTCCATCATCACCATGGGAGACACATTAGGTAGGAAATACAAGCTGTGAGTTAAGAAAATCCTTTGTCCATAACTGTGACCGAAATGTTGACCGATTTAGAATTAAATTTGCAACACAGTGATTGTTATATGACCTTAAACTTGTAGGTACAACATTTTGTAAAACAACAGTTATCACAAACACTGATATTTTCATATTAACAATACATTTTGACTTTCCCCGTGAAGGAAAAATGTTAATTTTATGACCAAATTAACAATTGTCTGTTTTTGCATTTAGGCACAAAGTCCCCAGCACCAGTCAGCCATGTTGTCATTGATGATTTACTCCATACAGTTTTTAACATTTTATAAAGTATGGTATAGCATAGTTACTAGACGTTTAAGTTGTGCAGTAGAATAGTCACTTTGTTGCAGATGTACTTCTGAATGCAACATGGAAAGAATTTTGACTCACTTTGAATTTCTTCTTTACTTTGAAGAGAATTTTCCCCCCAGAATTGTAGCACGTAGTGTTCTAAACTTGCTTATCCAGTTATGAGTGCTATAACACTGCACAATTTAGAGCTGTTAATCCTAACATCATTTTTGCTAAGCTGTGATTTCTGTGTAAGTCTCCAGAGGCCTGCTGCACGCGGCTCACATCTGTTACCTCACAGCTCAGTCTGGCTTTGGCTGTTACACTGACAAGACCCAGCGTCTGGTGCTGTTAGGAAGCAGTCAAAGGTAAGGATTCCACATATAAAAACTGTTTATGATTCGCAAGGTGAAATGCAACACATCTGTTTTCTCACTTTCTCCTGTTCATTCAAATCTGCAGATCTTCATTTGACACGTTCTGCCAGAATTCAGCCATCCGCTGCACAGAGGTGTTTGAGTACTGTCAGAGACTTGGAGACCCGTCCTTCATCATACCTTCTTTTCAGGTAAAACTTTATGGCTTCTCCATCACTTCAGCTCACACCTGACCTGATGCACACACTTAGGGCCTGTTTACACGTATGCAGATATTTTTATACGTTTTTTAATTGCATTTGGTTAAAAAAAGGCCTGTTTACATGATATCTAAGTTAGTATTCATTTAGGGCCTGTTAGCACGTATGCGGATGTTTTTAAAAATGCATATTTTTTCCATTTAGGCTTTTCATTTACACGTATAAACAGAATCTAGCATTTTAAAAAAATCTTCACTTTGGAGGGTGTTTTTAAAAATCTGCATTGGAGGTGGCTAGATGAAAGGCCCACGGGCAGTTGGTGGCGTAATGGTAGGGTGTTTGCCCCGTGATCAGAAGGTCACAGGTTCGAATCCAAGGCCGGTAAAGTTACCACTCATGAGCAAGGTACCGTCCCCAAGCACTGCTCCCTGGGTGCTGCCCATTTCAACTGCCCACTGCTCCTTCACGGATGGGTCAAATGCAGAGGTCACAACATTTCGATGTGCTGTGCTGTGTTGTGTTCACAATGACAAATAATCACTCACTTTCACTCTTGAATAAAAAACAATATCTCTAAAAGGTCTAAGCTAGAAGTAGAAAATAAAGATTATATAATATAATTTAATTATGTGAGAAGTTCAATAATATTACATGCAAGTCTTACAACAGCAGTTAAGTGGAGAAAAAATTATTGTTAAAAATTAAACTAGAAAGGGCATTTCCTGGAGAAAATGTCTGATTGCTGTGTGATAAAAAACAGAAAGGGATAAAATGTTGAAAAAGTTAAAAAGGAGAAATAAGAATAAAAGGGCTCAATGGGATTAAAAGTCACTATGAGGTCATAGAGTAATATGAAATATTGACAAGATGACAATTTTTTGCAAATTTAGTAATTGGGGAAAAACAGATGAATAGGGAGAAAATATAGATGTGACTGGACTATTAAGAAGAGAAGTAATAGCACACTTCTCCACTGAGAACAGTTGAGAGGTGGAACTGTCGTTTTACCTATAAACTTTGGCAGTTAAATATCATAAAGTGAGAAGAATAAGAAAATAATACGTGTAACTTTTTTGTTTTTTCCTGCAGGTGTATAAATTCCTGTATGCCTGTCGGCTGCTGGATTGTGGCTTGGCCTCTCAGGCTTTTCACTACTGTGAGGTCGTGGCCAAAGCTCTGCTGAGGATCCGAGACCCACATCTAACGTTGATGGGGGAGGTTATCAAGGTATTAAACATACACACACACATTCATGCACACAACACACATGATAGCCCATATGTTAAACAGTGCTTTCTGTTTGCATTAATAGCTTTCGGACCAGCTGAAACACTCAGAAAGTCAGCTCAGTGAGACAGGTGCTGATCACAAAACACTGGACCCTGACTGGTTAATTCTGCTCCACCGACGGTTCAGAGATATACAGGTGAACTCAAGCTCGGCCCGAGTCATCATGTCCTGTAAAAACGTTGGCAATAAACTTTATTCTGACTTTAATTCTGATTCTTGTTCCTTTGCTATTTATTTTACACATGCCATTAGTTTGAAAGATATGGGCCTGAATTTGATAAAGTTGTGAAACACCAAAGTTTCTTAAAAGCATGTGTTATGTACAGATGGGGAATTACGATTGCAATAGTACACAACCGTCAGAAGTTAAAGACTGGATGCAGGAGGAGAGCAGGGAATATGCAGGTAAATTCACTGTGTATTGCTCTCTTATCCACTAACTTCTTGGTCTCGTAGATGGGCATCCTGACATAAGCCCTCACCAAAATACAACAAGCTAAAATAAGACATAAAACATCTGCAATGTGGAAAGTAAGTAAAATGTGGAGAATAGCAGGGGTGCTGAAATTACATGCATAATCGATGCATCGCGATGCAGACATGGACGATTCTGCATCAATGCAATGCAATCATTGCAATTATAATGGAGGTTAAAAAGTAAATACAAAAGCTAAAAAGTAATACAAAAAACACTTCCTCCCACACTCACACTGCTTAGTCTGGGTGTGGGCCCCTGGGTGTGGGCAGAAGCAGTTGAAAACCCCTGGAACATATCATGACATTGCTTGGTGATCGTCTGGCTACGGCTTAAAAATTCTAGTTAAAAAGTACATCCCGGTAGCAACTATGGCTTCCCAATCTGTGTGCAATGTGAAGGAATGCAGAAAAAATGATGGCATGCATCGTGATACCGTATCGTATCGAATCGAATCGTTGACCTAATAACCATAATGGACTCATGAGACCAGGGAAGGTTCACACCTCTAGAGAATACTGAATGTGCAAAAACTGCAGTATTATACAATCTGCAAAGAGGAGGTGTGTATTAGTATTCATTTTGGCAGCTACATTAGATTTAGTCTTAATCTTTTCAATCGTATTTTAATCATTTCTAACTGGCACAGTTTTAGTCTAATTTTAGTTACATTTAAGGCGAAATTTAGTTTTTATTTTTAGTCGGTATGTGTCCTCTCTATAAAATTTTGAAATTACACAAAGTCACTAATAAATTGCATGTAGTAAAACTTCTTCAAGGAATTACTTATCATTAAAATAGTGTTATTCAAATTTAGAATATCAAAGTTTTCAAGATTAAAATTAAGCGATAACACAATCTAACTTGCTACTGGCCTTAAACTAAGAAATCATACACAAATTGTTGTGTAATGTGTGAAATTACCATTTGACTAGATAGTAATTGATGCAATTACTATACATTTGTGTATAATTAGTATAATACATGTGTTTTCTCTTTATTTTCTTTGAGATGGCCCTAGTGTCAGTGAGGAAGTGGCAATGCCTCCAGATGTCAGGCACCATGTACCAGTAGAGGAAAACTACATTCAGCCTCAGTTTGGAACACAACAAACTCATTCCTCTTTCCCTTCAGATGAACAGCCAAACCTCCAGCCAGCTTCTTACCCCTCAGAAGAGGCACCATACACCACCACCCTCCCAGAACAGCAGTCACACCCCCACTACACTTCACATGAACAGTCTTATCCCCCAGTTGGACCACCACACCCTGCGCAAGCACGCTTTCCCCCGACTTATGCTCCAGTTCACATGTACTCTCAGCATGGGCATTTGGCAGGTGCCCCTGCTCAGCCCCCGGCCATATCTGGGTTTCCTCCAGAAACAGCAGGACAAAACGGAAGTAATCCTGCTGATGTGCCGTACGTTCATGCAAACGACAGTGTGGGTTTGAGGAGCCGGAGCAATACAGGTGAGAATAACAGCCGAACTGGGCAATCACCCTGTGTTATCTTTCAGTTGCTGGCCCAGTTAATTTATATACAGTAATATGTCACCTTACCTTGTTAATTGGTTAATTGGTTCCAGAACATGCAACTTAAGTAAAAAAAGGACTTAACTCAAATAAATCCCCCCCAAAAAACCAAAAAGGTGACCTAGATCCCTATAAACACAAAAAATGCCTTTAATAGCGCTGTCACATAGATATACAACAAGGCGTTCAGTAATGAAACTCTTTCATACTTTTTTGGAAAAATTCTCATCTTTCTCTTAAAAAAATATACAGGTAGTCCCGACTTACAATAGAGATCCGTTCTGATCGCTGGTGAGAGTGAGGCACCTCACAAGGTGGGAGGTGTGTCCATGGATGTGACGGCCAATGGATTTTCGTCTTAAATTGGAAAATCCAAAAACATAATCGAAACAAAAAACAAAAAAAATGGTCGTTTTTCGGTTTTGCATTTTCCAATTTAAGTCCATTGGCTGTCACGTACATGGGCCGAGAAGGTTACATCTCGACAGTGTCCCCAACGTGTTGTACAGCATATGCTGCTACGGTTGCCTACCGCGCCAAACTTAAAATATATATTTATTTACAATTTTGTTGTATCGTTATCGTCATCGCAAGAACATATCAAACAATATATTAAACATTTCATTTAATGATATTAAATGAAATGAAAACTATTCAGTGATTTTGATAGAATTTTATTCTTTTGAATAAGCAAAATAACTTTGAAAAAGACATGTCGAAACAACGTAAGGCAAGGTATTAGTATACATTGTTAGCAAGCACTGGGCAATTTGACCTCAAATCAAAAATCAATATCACGATTAACTGAACATTTTACCTTGATTGCAAATAATGAGCGATTAAATTATTAGCTAAATCAGTTTAAATAATGAAATATAAATGCATTTACATAGTGAAAATTTAATTATTTTGTTTTTGTTTTTTATAGTAGTTCATAGGTTTGCAAGGTTTGCACTGTAACTATGCTCAGCTATTAAAGCTGAGAGATTTTTAAAATTAGAGTGCATATCTTTGTGATTTTTGGGAAACAGCAGGACAGTCTATGCAGTATATTTAAAAACATATTGTCTATAAAAATTATCAAAATGAACGACACAGGCAAGATTAGGTCAATTAGAGGTTCAATTTTCAAATAATTGCCCAGCCCTTTTTTTTTTGCACTGACCAAGTATCAGATTTTTTCACCCAAAAAATCAAGATCCTGAATCTGTCAATATGTGCCCTGAATATGTTCATCATGCCATGTTTTGCCAAATAGCTGATTGAAATGTTATTTTCCAGATGCTGAATTTTCCAGAGATGGAAACATGGTAAGAAAATTAGATCTTTTTGGGGTGGATCAAAATGAACATCTCAGCATAAAGAGAGACGAAATGGCAAACACCACAGTCCAGAGTGTACAAATAAACACATAGAAGTGTAAATAATACAAACAGTAATAAAGTCATTGTGCTCAGAGATTCAGGAAAGTGCAGTACAAAAAGTAGGGAGTATGCCGGTAAAATTACCTTCCATAACACAGAGAATCAAGTTTGATGTAGACATGTTATTTTAACTCCACGTTAGGCCACTGCTATTTATCATGTTTGTAATAGATGTGTCTCTCTGTTTATAAGACGGAATCGCCTGAAAAAGGACGTTCTTTTGATGATCTGAATTCAACCACTCCTGACGAAAATGACATTGATAGCTCCTGCCAGAAATCTGAAAAGGTGAGTGTTTTCTTGCCATACATTTTTAAAGTCCCCTTAAAAGATGTTTCTAACTGTTTTGACTCATTTTATATTGAACAGGTCACCAAATCTGGATGGTTTAGTGGATGGTTCTGGTCTAAGTCTAAAGAAAGTCCACAGAACCAAAACTCTCCAAAGTCAACAGAAGTCAAACCTGCTCCCAAGGTAATGGACCTTGTAAACCTTATATTAACTTAAAAACTAAAATTCAGTATTAACTAGAACCATGAGCAGTTATCAACGTGGTCCAAGCACCGGCGCACACACAATCCTGTTCAGTCCGCCAAAGGGTTTCGCTATAATGTGCACGGTTTAGGCTGTGGTCGGACTTTTGCGTAGGGAAAAATAATAATATATTTTAACCCCCCAAAAAACAATAGGGTTCCAGCACTTCATAGTAGAAGTTTCTCTGTAGTAGTTTTTACTTTATTTACTTGTGTTTTTCCTCCTTCATGTCTTAATTTTACAATTTTCTTAGGAGACACCACCCGGCCCTACTTTCCCTGTCACCGGTTCACCTCCGCCTATGTCCTCTCCCACAATTCCTCCAGCGCTGCCCCAAGCATCTGGCATCAATCCATTCTCTAGACGAGCTGGTAAGTTCACAACCCCATTGGTACCTCTGTAGTTTGGCAGCAACTTTATAGATGAATGTCTTGCATATATAACATCCATTCGACCAATGACTGTTATTCCTATGTTGTGCAAATATTGGGCAAATATATACAGCCACACTCTAATCTTTGTGCAGGTGTAAGTAAAAAAAATCATTAAGTTCAATTCAGGGAAATTCAGGTTTAAGAAAGTAGAAACCTTGCTCCAATGGGCAAAATAGGGAGTGCTCCATTTATACTAATGAAAGTATACAACATGAAACAAAGATAATTGGTGGAGTGCAACGTTGTGTGTAAATGGGTAGAAGAGAAATTAAGTACTTTGATTAAGTAATTAAGTAAAATTAAATAAAATTACTTAGTGCACTGTGTTATCCTGTAGCCTTATTACCCTCCGCTTGGTGTCTGAAATTGTAGCTTTGTTTTTATGCCTAATGCTCTCAAAAACTCAATCTTTCAGTGAAAAAACCAAGTACAGCAGTGGGTCAGAATTTTGGATCCTTGTCACAGGTAAAGATTTTTGATGCATGAATTAAATAACTGCTCCCTTTTTAAGCACACTGCTAAGGGTTTCATTTGCTTCTAGGGTCCTTAACATGGTTCTCCATTTAGAAGAGTCTTCTAAATTCAGTGTTTTCACGGGTAGCCAGCAAACCGATGGAACGCAAGTCGTCTCATTGGACTCAAAAGACAATTATAACTCATTTAACTTTTTTGTGGTAAAAATGTAACTCCTCCTATCAGGTGAAACAAGTACATGTTGTGTTAATGGTTTTTCACTGAAGACATGGAACGGCTGAGATGACAACTGAAGCAAACAATGAGTTTTGTGTGATGCAAATTTATTTAATTACTTATAATTATGATGTAACACATTTTAATTGTGATGCAATATTTGTTAAGAAGAATTGTTACATCACACAAAACTCGTACACGCTAATGTTTTTTTACTAAAGAAATGAAACGGATGAGTCGATAGTCGATGCAAACAATGGTTTTCAGGAAAAACTTTTTTTTTTCTTGAATTTGTTCTAAGAAAGACATTTAAATAATGTAATAATATACAATTGTAGAATTGAAGAACACTCAATAACCTAATATTTTGCACAATCATGCATGAAATGCATGCAACAATTATTTGATTACTTAATTTGCTAATACCAAAGATCCTGGAAGAGCAAATGTCATAAATATTTTATGAAGAGAAAGACAGTGTGAGAAAATACTATAGAAAGAGAGAGAGGAAAACAGAGTTCATGGTGGAAACAGCTGTCTCGGTCTGCTTAAAATAAATGTGCAGACAGTGTAAAAATGTAGACGTACTTACCAGCTATTTTTTTTGTTTATCTCCATTATTACTTATTAATTCCAACCTAGAAGTCTTAATTGATATTTTGCATTGCTTTGTAAATAGTGATTGTAAACAGACACGGCTTCTCCCAGTGTGATGCCACTTAATTAATCAGTTCTTTAATGTTAAATTATTTTAGAAGTATGTAATATTTGAATATATGCAATATAATTAGTATATTACAGTGCTCTGTTGAATATATTTTAATTCTTGGTATAGATATATTAGGTAATTTGACAGTATTTCACTGCAGTTTGCACTTTATACCAATGTTTTTACGTTTTGCACCAGAATACTTTATAAAAGACAATTTACTGTTAACAATTTATGTGATATTATGGGAATAAATAAAGTGGAATCATTCGCCTGCAGAACGTGTGCCTTATTGTGTAAAATCATCTCTGGTACAGCATTTAAATAAGCAACAGAGATGCCATATTTGGAATAGCTTCAGTATTCCAGTTAGCACAGTGGAATTTGATGGATGCCATCTCCTTTTACCATGACTCAGATCCACTTTGACTCAGTGAGGCCAGGTGTCAGCAAGAATGTAGCCCACTGGAGCATCCCAGGTCGCTTGTGTGTGATAGAGATAAAGATAGTGTGTCTGTGAACTTGAGCCACTGTACAATTACATAAACTTTCAATGACTCCATTAATAGATCAGATATAACAGCAGTTTAGTTGTGTCTTTGGATATTGAAGAGTTTGGATATTATAAATGTGTACAATACTGAGCCACTCTTCATTTATTTATATTTTGCTAGTACCGCTACAGTGATTTATTGCAATATGCAAACATATTTCAGTACTATTCCTCACACAGTAGTGTAAGTGGGCAGAAATTTCATTTAAAAGCGAACAAGTTGATGCTGTATTTGCACCTTTTTTGCACTACTTTACTATTAAAGCAGGTTTTATAATTATACTCAATACTAGGTCCCTTATTACAGTATGAAAATACTATATAGGGACAAATTAGAGCCTGAGTTACAACATAACATAATATTGTGCGGTAATAACTCTTTGTGCATGTGCAGGCTAATTAACATAAGTCACATAATATGAAGCACATTTACAAAGAAAAACATTTTACTTATGCAACTTGTAATTTCTTTGCATAAGTACAAAATATTAGGTCCAGAAAGGTACTCTTAAAAAACATTTTGTAATATGTAATTTGTAGAGGTGTGGAAATAACATACATTTCAACCAATTAATCACAGAAAAAATGTTTTAAAAAAAAAGCTGTAGTGAACTTTAGTGAACGTCCATAATTATATTATTTTAAATATTGCTTGGCACCCCTAATTATTTTACATGACACAAAAAAGCAGGAATATTTTGAGACATCAAGTTTAACTATGGCTTCATAATAGTATTCATGCAGCTGTATATAATTTAGAGGGAGAGAGAGGGGGGGGAGAGAAAATGTGTTATAGGCAGCTGCAAGCAAAAGAGCAACATGACATGCTGAATTTACAATATCAGAAGCCTTCTGACAATCTTCACACGTTCCTGTAGCAGTTATCACTTTATAAAAAGCGTTTATATTTCAGCTGACAGCTGGGACCCCAAGGTTCGCCCCATTCACATTTATGAAAAAAAAACAAAACAGTTTCCTCTATTAAAATTATAACATAACTAAAATCCAATTGATGCTTTAAAGGAAAAGTTCAAAGAAATTTGTTAATAACAGCCAAGATTTATAACCAAAGCCGCAAGTTGTTCCCAGGCAACATGGATAAAAAATATCATTATAACTGTCCTGTTGAACATTCTGTGGATGATCTTTGCAATGGGAATCTCCTGAAAACATTTCTAAGAATGTTCTTTAGGAACATTTATCTCCTCGTGTGCCATGTTAGTGTGTAAGTCACAGTGAGAAGACTGCAGCAAGCCAAAAGCTGTCAGTGTGGCTTGGCCGTCTCATTGAATATTTATAGCTGTCTTTTATAAATGTGTCAGAGAGCATGTTAACACCAGAGCCGTAGAGCTGCATATTTCTGGATGCTTTTTAGGCTCCTGGTCCTTAAGAAATTGTGCGATCACAACGTGGTGCAAACTCTGTTGTGTTGTAGTTCGGTGTTACTGCTTCTATTAGCATTTTTAATGAAGCTACTTTTAAATTGCTGTAGTTTTACAAATAACAAAAAATGTAGCATATTTACAAATTATTTTTAACTGGCACGTGTTTCTGATTTGTGTTGAAGTGGCAGAAATGGCATCTGGCAGGCTACCATGCCCGCATTGTGTATGCACATTGCATTATATTGTGCCCCTGGCACCTGCAAGATGGAGTCAGAGCTGAGTCCACCTTGTTCAAGATAGGAGCAAGAATCTGTGGCTGTGAAATAGCTTGGATGTAGTAAACTACTTTTTCTCTGTACCTAACTACTTTATTAAAACGGTATCTTGGTTGTAGCTTAGCGACTTTTAATCATAAGTAGCTTGTAGCTTGAAAAGCCTTTGTTTAAAAGTAGCTTCATCAACACTGCAAATATTAGCAGTCCATAAGCTCAGTCGTTTGTGTGTTCCACAGTGGCAGTGGCGTGGCACAGCTCACCGTCACACTTGCGCTGCAGTAGGTGGCGCTCCAGAGACGAGGACCGGCTAAACGACCTGCCACAGCCCTGGCAGCTGTAGGGCCGCACTCCAGCATGTACCCTCTGGCGGTGGCGAAGCAAGCGGGACGGCACGGCAAAAGCGGCACCACATTCGTCGCACTGATGTGGGCGAAGACCCGTGTGGACACTCATGTGCTCAGCCAGATTGGACGACTTTGTGAAGGCCTTGGCGCAAATGGAACAGGTGTAAGGCCGCACACCACTGTGCACCTTTCGGTGTTCAGCAAGGCGGCTGGCCACAGCAAAGGCCTTGCCACACTCTGGGCAGAGGAAGGGGCGCTCGCCCAGGTGGGTGCGTTCGTGGCGTAGCAGGGACAGTGGCTTGTTGAAGGTCTTGCCGCACTCATGGCAGGGGAACGGCTTGTCGTTGGCGTGGAGGTTGCGCTCATGCTTGCGCAGGTCAGACGAGCGCACAAAGTCCTTGCCGCACTCCCGGCATGTGTAAGGCTTCTCACCCGTGTGGGTGCGAATGTGCTTGCGGTAGTCGGAGGACCAGATGCAGGTTTTGTCGCAGAATGGGCACTGGTAGGGCCTCTCACCTGTGTGTAGACGCTTGTGCTGCTGGAGCGTGCCCTGGTGGGAGTATGCCTTGCCGCACAGTTCACAAACATGTGGCTTCTTCCCACTGTGGGTGTCCATGTGGCTCAGCAGGTTGCTGGGTTTCTTGAAAGCCCAGTTGCAGTGGGGGCACTTGTACGGACGGTTCTCTGTGTCACCCTCTGCGCCACGCTTCTTCATAGCAGCAAAAACGAAAATGGGCCCACTTTTTAGACGCTTCGCTTGGAGGCATGGTCCGTCGTGCTCCGCTTCTGTCACCCCTACGTCTCTGTCTGCCGCCATGCTTTCCGGTGGTGTTGGGAACATAAAGTCACATGGATTGGGACTGTCCTGTTCCAATTTTACCCGGATGTCGGACGCTTCTGCCGTCTCAGCTTTTGGATCTTGCTTTAGACTAGGTTTCAGACTTATGGCTCCAATCTCATGTACCACTGATCCATAGCAGAATTCAGTTCTTTCTGGCACTTCCACTGTATCAGCTGTCCGTTTGGCTGAGGAAACGGGATCCCACTTTGGACTAGATTTCAGACTAACAGTTCCAGCCTTATCCACTGATCTAAAGCAGAATTCCATTTTTTCCAACACTTCCACCATCTGGCATTGGGAATGTGGGGATCTGGGATTGACTGGGGCAACAGGATCCCACTTTGGACTAACGGCCCCAACCTTATGGACCACTGACCCAATGTTGAGGAATTCATGTTTTTTATTGCCAGCAGTTCGTTCAGAAACACTTGCCAGGGCTGTGGGCTTCAAACAGACCATCCCATTAACATCACCATCAGAGGAGAAAATTTTATTGGTACCATTTAGTGAGAATTCCACTTCTTTGCTGCTTGAACAATCAATGGCTTCATTCTCCACTGGTATATACCACCTCTTGTTGATAAACGACTTTCTAATGCTTCTTTTTGATATGTAAGCTTTATCATTAAAAATGTCTGGCTTTGGGAGTCCACAATTTTCAGCCATTTTTAAAATAAATTGTTAATGATGATTGTGGAGCAGAGAGCTTGGCTTTGATTGCATCATGTAGTCAGCTCACAGAAATATCAGATTTCCTCATGCTCATCCTAAAAGATTAGAAAATAATCATCACAACTTCTGTGAATTCAGTGTATAAGTCTATATACATGAGCCTCTCCTTCATGTGTTTAAATTTTGTTAGAAAAATGAGAAATGGAAATAGATCTCTGAAAAGTCTGGATTCTATCCACATTTCCCCTGTTATTAATTCCGGTCGTTACTCTTTACAAGGCCTTAGGCAATAAATCACATGGTGCGTTAATACATCCAGACTTAAATTTACAATTCGTGAAGGTTTTAAAGAGCAGTTATGCGTGTTAAAGGTCTCTTTAATGTCCATTGCTTAGATGCCATTTATTTTGGCAGAGTACGCTTCCAAGATAAATGATATTCCTCTGAGTCGCTCCAGAGAGACCCACATGGTCCATATAAACTCATCAGTCTGTGTCAGCTCAGATATTCAACTTTCTCCATATCATTATAGGTCGACATGAGTACAGACAGCATTATGTGATATGAAATGAGTGTATATAATTTTTTCTTACCTGATAAGCTCGTCTGTACGTGTTGGCTTCACAGTGCCTTATAGATTTTAAGCTGAGTCGTTTTTACCGGAGCGCTTTAAGATGCTGGTGGAGGAGGAGTTTCACTTCAAGGGCTGTTACAGCAGTGAGGCTGAGTGTAAGGCAAGTTTAGAGCTAAGACACTACAAGTCCCACGTAAAATTCTGAAAAGGCTCTTATAAAAGTGGACAACTTAATGAAACGATGTGCTGAACATGTTTACCTGTTAAGTATTATCCGCGTGAAAAGTAAACACAGTTATACATCGTTTAAACAAACATTTTTTAAATTAATTTCTAAATATGCTCTCACAGATTTGCGGGATTTAAGTTTGTCCCGGTCGCTCTATTATACAATTTAAATTGGGTGCAAAAAACAAGAAGTGACAGCAGATCTGGCATCTTAAACACAAATTTTGATTTTAAGGTAGGGCTACTAGAATACAGAAAGATAAATACTAACAATAATGTGCATGTTTTTTTAAGACACGATTTTGATCATTTATCGTTTAATGCCGGTCGTGTAACATTAAAAAGCTATTTATTAACTACTAATTAATTATTGTGGCGTAATACAGCAATGTGACGTCACGCACAGCTGCGTGGATCAGCAGCATCCCGCAGGCAGGAGTCAGCGATTTACCACCTGCTGATAAAAATCCCTGAAGTCTGCAGTCTGGATTTAGGCATCGGGAATTTACGCTGCTGTGCACTATAAGTCTAAAATCTTTGGACGTACTGAGGCTTTCTGCACTGCAAAAAATGCCTTTTTTAAAAATAAGAAAAAATGTACTATTTTTAGGAAACAAATACTTATTTTCAAGCAAAATTATCTGCCAGTGCAGCAAGAAAATTGCACTTGCTAGGACTTCTTAAAACAAGATAAATTTTCTTGAAACAAGTCAAATAATCTAAACAATATTCAGTCTTACCAAGAAAATAAATCCAAAAAATGGCATAACAAGATTAAAATGCTGAATTCAAGTCAATTACACTTGTAGAGATTTTATTTTTTGCAGTGTGCATGTTTCTTACTTAATATTTACTAAAAAAAATACACTCAGTTGTCTTTGCAAACAAATAAAAGTACAGTATGTTCACCCTTATCAGCAAGCCAAGCAAATGTGATATATTTGGGCTCATTGTACTGTTGCATTAATAGCCAGTGTCCTGTTCCATTAATGACCTGCAGGTACGTTGCCTGATGGAATGACATAAGAGATGCTAAGGTAGCCTTTCTGGTTCAAAATATCAATTGCTCTATGCAATGGTCCAACTTCAGATTGTTAGAGTTAAGGACAGCTTAGAATATAACTATACAAACATGCATCAGAATGCAATGTTGCTAGTCTGGTTTAAATGTTAATTTATAGTTGTTAACTCTGCAATTTTCTAATCCTTAACAAGAATAAAATATCTGAAATATCATGCTTTCATCCTTTCATAGACATTTGTATTGGTGCTCAAGGTCTGTAAAACCTATTTTCCCTCTCACTTTCAATATAATATATAGCATATGCCACAGCAAATTACATTTTAGGAACTTTTTAACCTATTGCATTTTTTTCTAATTACATTCTAGTTCAATTCATCTCCACTTTAAGGAAAATGTTGTTTTTCCATCTGCATTAGAAAACATTGCAATAGGTTAAAAGTGCTTGCAGTGTGCTATATATCATATAGAAGGTTCTTTGTGGTTGATGGAGGAAAAAACATGAATATGCCCATTCATATCCACTTTAGATTAAGGCATCAGCTATTTAACTAATCATTTTTCTCAGAACGTTCTGTTATGTTTATCGAAATGTCAATATTGTATATGTTCCCATTGTAAGGCTCAGATGCTTAAATGTCTCGGTTGTGCTTCGGTTTCAGGAGACTGAAGGTGTGAGAGCTTGAAATTCCCAAGCTAATAGGCATCAATTAGTCAGTAAGTGTGGTGTATGATTCTTACTTAGAGACAGGAATAACATGCTGATAGCAGCATCAGCGATTACCCGATAGCCCAAAGCACATGTACATCGCACAAACTAGTGAGAGTGGAAATAGGAGAAGAGGAGAACACCATATGAACACTCGCACATACACACATGCACATGTCTGAGAGCTCAACCGCTGAAGTGAGAACTCATATGAACTTTTATTAAATTGCCACGTTGTCAATACACTAATAAATTAGAAAAGTTTTAGTGTGACACTATAAATATATAAATATATATTAAATTCCTCATAAATTAAACCCATACAGAAGACTTAATTATGGGTAATCAAGTAAAAAGTAATACATGTTATAATGTCTGTTGTTTAAAAAAGCTTTACATTACATTATAAAATATCATATCAGGTCCCACATTATATTCCCAAATACACCAAACAGCCTGTTTAACATTGTGTAGGTCAACTCATGTCATCAAAACAGGCTCTGACTCTCAAGGTTTACTGCGGTACCTAAACGTTTATTTTGCTAACACATCACATGACCTGAGCTGAAATTAAGCAAGGTGATATTTAGTTATTATGCTGCCCACTGCTGTAATCCACTGTAATCCACTATAAATATTATATCTACCATATCACCTTGAACCAGTTTTAAAAGGAAAATAAAACCTGCACTGTTTTCCTCTGTCTACTTCTACTTTGTATACTTCACATTATGTTTGCACTTTTAACCTACAGTCAGTCCAAAACGGACCTCTGTACCTTTGCCCATAATCTTGGCAAATTCACTGTTACATTTAGAATTGTATTTGCAATAAAGTAATTATTAGAACACCCAACACACCTCAAACGTGTAGCTACAACACCTTGTAAAAGCGGCAAACCGTCATTGATGACAATAGAAAAGTGGCGTACCCGACACTCTGGCCATTTTGATCGGTGATTCAAGTCCCGGACTCTTAAAGGTATCACAGAGATACCCATGAGCAAGGTACCCTCTCAAGCACTGCTCCCCGGGCGCTGTCAAAAAGCTGCCCACTGCTCCTTCACAGATGGGTCAAATGCAGACGTCACATCTCGGTGTGTGCTATGTGCTGTGCTGTGCTGTGGGGTGTCCACAATGACAAATAATCACTCTCATAAATTCTGTAAATTTGTTGCCCACTGGCCCCCAAGCAGTTTCCTGACTTGACTGATGGCAAGTGACGCCTCTGATTCTCTTTTTGATCCATTTATAAGGGACCCTGAAAAACACTGAAAAACACCATTTTTGAGATTATTACATAAAACAGGCTTAGTGGAGCTCATTTGCAAAACATTCTTCAGATTTAAGTTGGAGCAAACAGTAAGAGTTGAGTTTTGGCCATTGGTATGGCTTCCCCGGCTGATCACAGGGCTGGTGTAGTAACAAGATACTGTGCCGGAGAGAGAGAGAGAGAGAGAGAGAGAGAGAGAGAGAGAGGGAGAGAGAGAGAGACTGTGTATCTCAGCATCTCAGGTTAAATACAGCTGAGGAGGAAAGAACTCATGTAACCTTAACCCAGCTAGGGTTTCCCTGTGTGCTTGTGTGTGTGTGTGTGTGTATGTGTGTGTGTGTGTGTGTGTGTGTGTGTGTGTAAGAAAGGTACATGTAAGTGAGGGTGATGTAAGTGAGGGTCAATAAGTGTGTATGGGTCTCCATTTAAGGGAGAGAGTGCGTGTGTGGTGTGTAAGAGAGAACGTGATGGAAGAGAGAAACTGACAGAGAGAGAAAGAGTCTGTGTTAGTGCGTGAGAATGTGAAAGACACAGAAAGAGAGCCAGTGAGTATGTAAAATAGAGAGAATGAGAGAGAGAGAGAGAGAGAGAGAGAGAGAAAGAAGAGAGAATGAGAGAGAGGAGAGACAGGGAAGGAGAGAGAAAAGGAGAGAAGGAAAAAAGAAAGTGAAAATGAGAGGGGGGGGAGAAAGAAAGCTAGAAAGAGAGAAAGTCAGAGAGGGAAAAGATAGAGATTTATGTGCACTTTCTGTGCTCCCTACACTGGTGAAATTCCTTCATCTGCTACACTGAGAGTGTAAAAATACTCAAAAATGTGTGGTAAATGTTTGCAGGGTGAGAGAACTGTATCTTCCCAAAAAGGCAGCAGCAGAACAGCGCAGACAGAAATGAGGGCTGTGTTGTAGTGAAGCTCCACTAGAGGGCAGCATTAGCTTTACTACCTACCTGCTGCTGCTGCTTCTACCTGGTTTACAATATGGAACAATTTACAAAAGACGACAAACACACACAGAATGGTAATACATACATCACAAGAACATCAATGGTAGAAGTTGTACAGTTAGACTGAAACTGACAGCAGTTTGAAATTATGACAATAAAGCAATGGCGATTGCCACGACTCCCTCTGGACATTACGTCAGCCACCCACCTGGAGTGCACCCTGTCTTGTGTTGTCCTGTCCTGTCTATCTAGTGTGATCTGTCAGTCATTTCTCTTCTCTGTCCCGCCCCCATGTGTCCTGACTGGTAAGTTAGTCTAACCATTTGTTACACCTGTGTTTGCTTAGTTCTTTGTTCCTGGTTTCTTGATTTGTTTGTTTCACTGGTTCGTGTCCCTACCTCTAGCTTACCCAGTTCTGTTAATCTAGTGCTTTAGTGTTTAGTATCATTTTGGTTTAATCAGTTAGCTTAATGTTTGCATTTATTTCTATTTAGGCCTGTTTCTCCATTTTGTCTCTGTTGGTCCACTGTTACTCTGTCCTATGGTTACATGCTGTGTTTTTGTGTCTTTTCAGAGAGAGTTTCTTTTTAGGCCATCGAGGTTATTTATGTTCTTTTGTTTAAATAAAGACTTGCATTAGTGCCATGTATCCGTGTATCTCCTCAGGTAACAGGTTTACTTAATAGTAAAAACTTTAATACTAGTAAATTCTTTACAATTTTGGATCGTTTTAATGATAGTTAAGCTATATTTGTGTGTGCAATTTAAGAATGGAACCAAAAATAGCTGCCCACTGCTCCTTCACGGTTGGGTCAAATGCAGAGGTTACATTTCATTGTGTTGTTCACAATGACACATAATCGTTCACTTAAATTTCACAAAGGTGTTGTAATGTTTGGGTGATGAGGTTGAGTTACAGTTTGCAGCACAGAGTGGAAGAAATCCTAATCCTAAACATTTTTACATTTTTTATCTAATAATATCTCCTCAAGTCTGTGTGGCATGTCAGTGAAATGGAACATTCTGTTCACTTTCCTCAGCCTCTAGTGGCTGTTTTGTCTGCATGGAAATCACCATGTGGCCGTGAGGATGTAAACAACGTGCACTGGCGTTTCTTCCCCGCAGGGGGCGCTGCTTCCTAACAATCTGAACAAAGACCTCAAGCAACCTCTAGTCTGTTTCTGCTTTGCAACAGAAGAACTAAATGTCCCAACACCAAATCTGAATTTCTCAGTAAAGACAAAGCAGACACACACTTCTTGGAAGTATGGTATTCCTTAATGTAAAAATGCTAACATCTTTCCTGTCTTCTTCTTTAAAAATGTCTTTAATGTAAGGATGAATTATACTGGTATAGTGTAAGTATGTATTAACGTTAAATATTTGATGTTAAGGTGTTTAACTTAGCTGGCAGTAACTTAGTTTTAATGGCTAATCTAAGTCTAGCTTTACAGACTGAAAAATAGTCGTGGACTAAAAAGCACTGTTGTACGTCACTTCAGATAAGAGAATCTGCTAAATACTGTAAATGTAAATATATTTTATTACTGAAAAAATATATTTCATTACTGTTGATTATATATTGAGTATAACCATAACGAATCTACACTAATAATCCAATACTAAATATTAGACGGCTAAAATCGTATTTTACTGAATTGTAGTATAACTATGACAAAACTTTGACTTTACTAATTCTTAATATTATATAATGACTGCTAAAGTCATATGTTATTAATTCATTTTCTATGTAAATCTACATGGAAAAAATCTACAGAATTGCAAACATACATTATTGTAACATTAACATATCTTTATTTTCTTTAGTACACCCCAAAACAAACTTAGTTAGTAATAGGATAGAATTTCAGGAGTTATTATGTAATATTTTATAATCAACTTATGCCATTTTACAATATTTACCCTGTATTACATTATCATAAGGGCAGAGATAAAGAATGGGAAATCTGATTATGAAATTCACCTTCAATTTTCACTGCTCGGTCAAAGTACTCGGTTAAAAGCTTGATTAAAATCAGGATTTGATTTGGTGCCAGGTTTACAGTGGTTCTCTCTTGGTGGTGTTTGTATTCCAGGGCGTACCAGCCTCTCCCTGGGGTTTATGCTTAGAAAACAGGTCCTGAATCAGGACAAGGCCCTTGACTGGCACTGCTACCTGTACTTCCTGCCTGAGACGTGGCTGATGTAACACAGCGTTTGCCGTGCTGAGAGATTTGCTGCATTGGCAAACAGAAAGTAGACCAAGAGTTGACCAAGAGAGAATGAAGTTAGATGGTGAGTTAGGAAGTGTAAATGGATCAAAATAATTTCAATATGAATTCTAACAAAGATGATCCATCTAGTCTTTACAATTTTTGTTCTTTATTGGAAACATATGATTAAAGTACACCTATATAAGACATTTTAGTGTATACACCAATCAATCATAATATAATGACCTTATAACATACTGAATAGATCTGCAGCTACTAGTTTTAGGATGTAGTTATCTAAAACTTGTGACACTGCTAACTTAACTACTTTTTCAGTAGCTTATCAGTAATGAAGCTACTTTTAAAATATATTATATTTTACTATATTTTTAACAGATAGCAATGTAGTGTGACAAATGTTACATAGTTCTAAAAAAAATTAATTATTCCACTCTCAGGTGTTTCTGACTGGTGTCGAATAGGCAGAAGTGGCATTAACGTGCCGGCAAGGTGCACCCTCATTTCATCATAGTGTGGCAAAGATGGAAGCATAATTCTGTGGCCATGACATAGTTTGGTGATAGTTAGCAACCTTTTATCTTATACTCTATTAAAACAGTAACTTAGTTACAACTTAACTACTTATAAGGAGCATTTAAAAGTAGCTTCCTCAACACTGGTCGCTATGCAGGCTCATATCCAACAAACGTTTATGCACTGTGTGTTCTGACACTCTTCTGACGAAACCAGCATTAACATTTTCATCGATTTAAGCTAGAATTTTTGGCCAGGCTTTATTCCCTACATGCTTCCATCACCATGCCACCAGTTCACCAGTTTATCTTCCTTGGACCACTTTATTGGTAGCTCCTGACCACTGCAGAGTGGGAACACCACAGACAAGTGCTATTGCAGTTTGGAGATGCTCTAAGGCACTCGTCATCACAAGTTGGCCCTTGTCAAAATGGCTCAAATCCCTACACTTTCAGCACATCGACTTCAAGGACAAAATGTTCCC
The DNA here is from genome assembly GCA_032718565.1 of Distichodus sexfasciatus. NCBI lineage: Eukaryota > Metazoa > Chordata > Actinopteri > Characiformes > Distichodontidae > Distichodus > Distichodus sexfasciatus. Next base: position 176,120 of record JAVGVS010000003.1, on the reverse strand, counting down.
TTGCTGTCTAATGTATCCCACACACTGCCTGGTGACATTGTACCAGGAAATCAGTGTTATACAGTTCCTCTGTCAGTGGTCATAATGTCATGGTTGATCTGAGTAACAAGTCTGCATAACAAGCAACTTTGTGTAAACATTTTAATGCCACATTTTTATATTTCTTTGCTCCAGTAAGCAGTCTGTTTGCCTTTCCCCCAGTGAAAATGCACAAGAACACTGCTAAATACTAAAATGGTAATAATGAATATGCTGTGTATAAGAAGGATCAAATTCAATAATTGAATCATTTTACCATTCATCCTGAGCCAACCCTTGGAGTCTAGTCTGCTCTAACATGTCGAGTTTCTGTTCGTTATCTAACAGAGCCAGCGGTAGTTTAGACAGACATTGGAGGAGACAAACATGACTGGCTCAGACAGGATCACCCTCACTTACACTCGGTACAAATGTGTACTGAGACACAATTTTAGAACTTGGTTCTTATGTCACAAAGAAGAAACGTGACTTTGTATTTTACTTTTTTATGATTGACTGTAGTGTGTGTCTATCTATCTATCTATCTATCTATCTATCTATCTATCTATCTATCTATCTATCTATCTAGTTTTTCTGACTGTGATTCTTCTCACTGATTTAGCTACCTGGGCAGTTGGTGGCATAATGATTAGGGCATTCGCCTCAAGTTTGGAAGGTTGGCATATACTGTATACTGAATACTGGACCGGTAAAGGTACCACTGAGGTACGCATGACCAAGGTACATCCCCAAGCACTGCTACTCGGCCGCTGCCCATATCAGCTGCCCACTGCTCCTTCACAGATGGGTCAAATGCAGAGGTCATGGCATATATTAGTTTTAGTCTATTTATACAGTATATGCATATTCTATATGCCTTTTTTCATTCTGCGTACTCTATAAAAACCATTTTCTTTTCGATGACAAAGTTTACTTTTAGTTTTATCTGGAAGGAGGAAAAAATGACATTCAAACTTTTATGATTGCAGGATACATTTTTCTAACCATCTCCATTTCTTTCATCCCCATATCTTTGTGCGGAAAATCTACCTTGGCTCACAACGCGATGTCATGTTTACACAGGTCCTATAGACGTTGCTAGGTTCGACCTGAATCTTAGCTAATCTCCTGCTCCATGCCGAGGTCTGTTCTGTGAAACTGTTTGCCCAACGCTGTACTTACAGATCTGATGTCTTAATCTCCTGTCAAATATTTGTGTGGGAACTTGTCCAGTGTTGAATTCTGATCGCTTTGACACCTAAAAGAAGCTTTGACGTGTGTCTGTTCAGAGGCTCCGGTTTCACTTGAACAAGGCATGCCGAGAAGAGTTTAGCCGAGCTCCGGGAAAACAACGGGGCAAACGATCAGCCTTTTGTTCTCCTCCCTCATCGCTCTTCCTCCCTACACATCTGCCTGGAATGGTGTAAAGAACGTGGTGGACTGCAAATTGTTGATAGCTGTAAATAAATAGGAATTTCCAACAAACTCCCTTACACACACCTGAGCCAAAAGTGGAGACTGTGTGCAATAGATTTGAATAAATAACAAGCTGAACAAACTGAGCTAAGGATGTGCAATAGTGCAATGTTCACAGTATGAGAAGCATAATATGACAATACATGTGTGCAAAAAAGAATGCAGTTCAGTGTGAGAGATAAGAGTCAGTTGTAGTCTCTGGCCTTATTGAAGAGGCCAGTTGCTGTGGAGAAAAAGCTGACCTTATGGCATGAGGTTTTGGCTTTAATGAACTGCAACCTTCTGCCAGAGGGGAGAGTCTGAAGCAGTTGGTGTCTAGGGTGAGAGTGATCAAGATATTTGCGTAAATGTACAATCTTTCATGTTCTTTTCAAGGTCCTGGACTGCTACAGGTCCTGGCGAGGCGGTAGGCGGAGCAAATGATGCACTGCAGTCTGCGCTTATCCTTAGTAATGACAGGCAGTGTTCAAACCATCTACATTTACTACATTTCAGCAGAGGTCTTTTTCTAGAGCGACTTCCATTTTCCTAATTACAGGGTCAGTCACCCTGGGGCCACTTGGGGTTAAGGCTCTTGCTCGAGGAGTAGTAATGCTGGAGATAGGATTCGAACCCACAACCTCTTGGTCCAGAAGCAATCCTGACCACCACCACGCCCTAGTGGTCTGGTGAACAAGACAGCGATGGAGGAAGGGAGGATGGACTCTGTGATGGCAGCGTAGAAGTGCAACATCATTGTCTTTGGCAAATTGAACTTCTGCAGCTGCCTATAACATGTAGTGAAATGCACCCTGATGTGTAAATGTAAAAATAGCTTAAAAATGGCTTAAAGAAACATTATAATAAAAATAGGAATTAAGTTTATTAATTAGATATTAAGATTACATACAGTGAAAGTGAGGAGTAACTGACTAAAATGAGAAATGCTACTTAGTTTCTCAGTAACTTATAAGTAGTGAAGCTACTTCTTTAAATGCTAAAACAGGAGCATGGCTGCAGCTTAGCTTCTCTTAACCATTAGTAGCTTGAAGCTTGAAAAGCTACAGTTTCAAAATATCTTCTGCAATCAGTAGCTGTACATGTGAATAATGTAGGATAACAGTGTATAAAAGTCTCCCTGTTTCAGTTTTGCTCAAGGACCCAATGAGGTAGTGTTGTTGATCCAGAGGCGAAGGTTCTTACCCCTAGACCACCACCTGCTTATGAAAGTGAGTTTTGGAGGACAACCCCTTAAGCACTCAAAGGTACAATTTTGTGCCACGTCATTGTGTTTGTGGATTGATTTACATGGGAATAAGTGTCACGATTGCACTCCCCCTTTGTACGCAAAGTTCTCTTTCCATTATTTCAGATTAAAGCTTACGTTCGTACTCTAATCTAATCTGGAGAAACCGGGCCCAGGGCTCACATGCGTGTAGTTGCAGCAGAGAACAAGGCCAGCACTGTAACATAATAGTTCTGTAAGTCATGCTGGAACACCTTGAGGCCTCCTCTTCCTTAGCTTTCCCTTACAAAAAAGAAATATGTTCTTTTTGTCTGCTCACTCTGCTTTATTTCTTTTTACAAACTGAGCTACATCTGTTGAAATGGAAAAGTAAGAAATTAACATGAAGTTTAAAAAAAACTATGTTGAAGTGTGCTATTAGAATACTTCTTCTAAACTAAAAATAAATATACTCTCATTAACATTCTAGATATTTAACAGACTGCTTAAGTACATTAATCCTGTACTTATAATTTATGTAGGCCTTGCAAACTTAAGTACTCTTGATTTAATCGATGTCGACTGCCTTGATGTAGTACTTCAGCACATCTTTTACATGTTGCCATAAATTCTCTCATATGTACATGAAGTGTCTTCAAGTTTATACTAAAAAGTCAGTTTTGGGGTGGAGCAGCTTAAGCACATAGTACGTTTGTGGAACTGAACCTTTTTACGTACACTGTTATTAATGCTTACGGAAACTGATCAGCATTGTGCTGATTATATTCCTCTAAGGTGAGAGAGACTTGATTCATACTTGCTGATATAGGCCTCTACCACACACACACATACACATACACATGGATGGAAACAGTGAATCTCATCACAGAACATCAGGTAATATTTAGGGTGAAGTATAAAAATAATACCTAAATGGAAACCTAGACAAAACTTAAAGTAAATTTTAAGTATACTTGGCAAAAGGACTTTACATGAATTTGCTTAAAAATCTTAGTGTATTGTCATAAAGGCACACAGAAAACACTCTCAACTCTCAAGCCCAACATGAGAAACATGGAAAACAAAAGACAGTTTAATATTTTGGTGATTTTTTTTCTTGTGGGTACTGGAAAAAACATGAAGCAGAAAATATGGTTTCTATTTGGATTCAGTGTCCTGTTAATTAAATTTGGAGTATGTCTAACTGATGTGAAGATATAGACTACAGAGTTAACTCAAAACATACCTACTTTACATAACATAAGATTTTTTGCTGGATCTGCATTGGCTTTCATGGATTCTTACAGCCAGTTCTTTTAGTGAAACCCAATATTTTAGTTTCCGAGATCCTAACTCCATTAATCCACTATTCTCTGGAAATCTGGAAAAAAATTAAAAACACTTGTAGTTTCTGAGAGAAGACTAAGAAACTTTTTCATTAAGAAAAACAATTTAAAAAGAAATTTACTCGTAAAACCTACTTACATAGTTTTCACTAAGTTTCTGATTTTCACCCATGCTTTCATATTTGATATTTATTCTAAGGTAAGAACAAAATCTAGTACCAACAAAGAGTGCTCCTACACAAATTTTCTTGCATGCTTGTTTGTCAATTTGATTGTTTAATATTAATATACCATGTAAATGTATTTCTTAACTTTCTCAAAAACCTTAACAGAATATTGGTGAACGAGGCCTAAAAACTATAACAACCCTTTTTACATCTTCTTTCAAGTCTTTTCTTTTTTTGTACAGGTGGCATGGGTTTTTTGGAAGCTGTGGTCACCAGGCGTAAGAGGATTCTGCGTTGTGTGTTGAGACAGAGTTGAGAAAGAGTAGACCTGCAGGGCAGAGCAGCATTCTCAGCTGGACAGGCCAGTATATTTGCATTGGGTCAAGTGTGCAACACGTCTCACTGCACTCCCACAGAGACCAGCTCAGCATGTGGGGACACGGGTTATAAAATGCTTGAAGACCGCATTCTCAGACCAGGATTAAGTGTAGGTCCAGGACTAGTAATGATCTTTGTTTGTGAATTACCCCTGACAGTAGTCTTCCGCATGTCTCCTCCACTGTCAAAAGTGATACTTTATAACATGCGTGAAAAAAGAATGAAAAATGGTTACACCTAATGTATTTTAATTATCAGTTTTTCAGTGATAAAGAGTTGTATGTATTTTTAATGTTGTTATATTTATAATCTAAAATATTATGTTTAAATATATTATATGTCTACATTTAATAAAATTGATTTCTTAGCCGTTTAATTTATTTATTGATATTGTTTACACTCCCCACCGAGACCTGAATATTTCATTTCATTTTTTATAATACTGACAAGGTTTCCTGGAATCCTACTATGACATTTAACATATATGTATATAACATTTAATATTATATACTGTATGTATATACATGTGTGTATGTATATGTGTAAATTATTATTCAACTTTATTTTCTTAAATATATCAATTTAGGTTTCCATTTTTATTCCAGTTAAACGCTTTACCGTTTGATAAAATGTTATGATAAACTTGTCTTTGTTTGGCCAGACTTCTTTAATCTAAGAAATGATATACGTTTCTAAGAATGTATGCACATATAATATACGCTATCTTTGTCCTTGAGATACTTTGTACTTGTGATACAAAGATGCAGACATATGCATCACTGGAAATCCAGAGTCTAAATCTTTTTTTTAAAGTTTGAATTGTTCTCTTATTATTTAGTTTAATTCTTCTCATATAATTATTAATATAAAACTGTCATTATTTATTTTTACAGTGTTTAGATTGAGTTTCATGTAACATATAAATTTCACTGTTATAGAAAAGAAGGCATGATGGCGCAGTGGTTAGCGCTGCCATCTTACAGCGAGAAGGTCCTGGGTTCGAGCCCTGGGTTGGCCGTAGAGCCTTTCTTTGTGGACTTTGCATGCTCTCCCCGCATTCATGTGGGTTTCCTCCAGGTGCTCTGGTTTCATCTCACAGTTGATTGTGTGAGTGTGTGTGCCCTGTGGTGTGTTGGCGCCTGCCCAGGGTTGGTCTCTGCCTTGCGCCCGTAAGTTTCCGGGATAGGCTCCAGTTCCCCCGCGACCCCAGTTGAGATTAAGCAGTTCTGAAAATGAATGAGAAATTAATCAGGGTGCATTTAGCAAAGTTGCAGTTATCAAAGTACAAGATATATCAAAGTTTCAAAATATAGCCATCTCAGCTATATACAAGTATACACAGACAAGACGTATACAAGATAAGACGACGTAACTCCAGTTTCTACAGAAAGTGTACTGAGAAGCCACATAGAATCTGCATTTACAAATAAGTTATAAAATATAAAGTCTAAACTGGAAGTAGAAAATGAAAATGTACAATTTTTTTATGTGCAGTATTCAATAATATTTGCTAATGTTGTTACAGCAGCCTCTCCTAGAGCCAACCCTTATCGCAGTGGAGGGGTTTGCATGTTCCAATGATCCCAGGAGTTAAGCTGTCCAGGGCTTTATGCCCCTGGTAGGGCCACCCAAGGCAAACAGGTCCTGGTTGAGGAACCAGACAAAGTGCGGCTCAAAAGACCCTTTATGATGAGCAAAAACATAGATGCACAGTTTCCCTCACCCAGACGCAGGTCACCAGGGCCCCCCTCTGGAGCCAGGCCTGGGGGTGGGGCTTGATGGCAAGCGCCTGGTGGCCAGGACTACACCCATGGGGCCTGGCCGGGCACAACCCAAAGAAGGAACGTGGGTCTCCTCTCCAATGGGCTCACCACCTGTAGAAGGGGCCAAAGGGATCAGGTGCAGCGTGAGTTCGGCGGTGGCCAAAGGTGGGGACCGATCCTCGGCTGCAGAAGCTAACTCTAGGGACATGGAATGTCACCTCTCTGGCAGGGAAGGAGCCTGAGCTGGTGCACAAGGTCGTGAGATTCCGACTAGATATAGTCGGGCTCACCTCAACGCATGGGCTCTGAAGCATCCTCTCCTTGAGGGGGGTTGGACCCTCTTCCACTCTGGAGTTGCTTGCAGGGAGAGGTGCCGAGCAGGAGTGGTCATACTTATTGCCCCCTGGCTGGGTACCTGTACATTGGGGTTTACCCCGGTGGATGAGAGGGTAACCTCCCTTTGCCTCCGGGTGGGGGGATGGGTTCTGACCTCTTTAAGAAGGGGGACCAGAGGGTGTGTTCCAACTATAGGGGGGTCACACTCCTCAGCCTCCCTGGTAAGGCCTATTCGGGGGTCCTGGAGAGGAGGGTCCACCAGATTGTTGAGCCTCAGATTCAGGAGGAGCAGTGTGGTTTTCACCCTGGCCATGGAACAGTGGACCAGCTCTATACTCTCAGCAGGGTCCTGGAGGGTGTGTGGGAGTTTGCCCAACCAGTCTACATGTGCTTTGTGGACTTGGAGAAGGCATTTGACTGTGTCCCTCAGGGAGTCCTGTGGGGACTGCTCCAGGAGTATGGGGTGCCGGGTCTCCTTATAAGGGCTGTTCGGTCCCGCCAAAGACTTACTGCTGCCAACGCGGACGAAGCTCTGACACTGGTCGTAACCAGTGTCAGAGCTTGGTTCGCATTGGCAGCAGCAAGTCAGACTCGTTTCCAGTGAGGGTTGGACTCCGCCAGGGCTGCCCTTTGTCACCGATTCTGTTCATAACTTTTATGGACAGAATTTCTAGGTGCAGCCAGGGCATTGAGGGTATCCGGTTTGGTGACATCAGGATTAGGTCTCTGCTTTTTGCAGATGATGTGGTTCTGTTAGCTTCATCAGACCGTGACCTCCCCTCTCACTGGAGCAGTTTGCAGCCGAGTTTGAACCTCCAAATCCGAGGCCATGGTCCTCAGTCAGAAAAGGGTGGAGTGCTCTCTCCAGGTCAGGGAAGGGGTCCTTCCCCAAGTGGAGGAGTTTAAGTATCTCAGGGTCTTGTTCACAAATAAGGGAAGGATGGAGCAGGAGATCAACAGACGGATCAGTGCGGCATCAGCAGTGAAGAGGGCACTGCATCGGCCTGCCATGGTGAAGAAGGAGCTGAGCCAAAAGGCCAAGCTCTCGATTTACCAGTCGATCTACGTTCCTACCCTCACCTATGGTCATGAGTTGTGGGTAGTGACCGAAAGAACAAGATCACGAATACACGCGGCTGAAATGAGTTTCCTCTGCAGGGTGGCTGGGCTCTCCCTTAGGGATAGGGTGAGAAGCTCAGACATTTGGGAGGGACTTGGAGTAGAGCTGCTGCTCCTCCGCATTGAGAGGAGCCAGATGAGGTGGCTCGGGCATCTGGTTAGGATGCCTCCTGGACGCCTCCCTGGTGAGGTGTTCTGGGCATGTCCCACTGGGAGGAGGCCCCAGGGAAGACCCATGACACGCTGGAGAGACTATGTCTCTCAGCTGGCCTGGGAATGCCTCGGAATTCCCCTGGAAGAGTTGAATGAAGTGGCCGGGGAGAGGGAAGTCTGGGTTTCCCTGCTTAGGCTGCTGCCCCCGTGACCCAACTTAGAACAGTGGTAGCCAATGGATGGATGGATGGTTACAGCAGTCAAGTGGAGAAAAAAGTATGAATAGAATACTGGAATGTACTTTTGCGCATTATATGTACTACGTATCCAACAAATAAAGAATCTTGAATCTTGGTAGAATTGTTACAGGTGAAATTTGACATCAGAGACATACTGAAACATGATGCACTTTGCTTCTAGCATAAATAAACATGAGCCTTTTTGTACCCCAAACCTGCAAAAGTCGCTGAAAACGCTGAGTCATTCTGAGTCGAATCTGTGAGGAGTTTGTGGTAAAAGAGACTCTGCCTTAATGGATAACATGCACTCCACTGCAATTTTCCGCACTCTGGGGCCTGTCGTATAGAATATACAGGATATTTGGCCTTGGGCGGGCTTACAGAAGACCACCCTAATAAACACCACCACCTTCTCAACCCTTCCCCAAAATAACTCAAAACAGGTTTCGATGTTCTGAGCTTGAATGTGAAAAAAGCTTGTCTGGCAAAGATTAATGAAAATATTGTTCTGAACTTTGAACAGACTAAAGAGTTTGTAGTAACTCAAACATTTCCTCATGCATATTAAATCTGTTTTAGAGAAGCTACTTTTTCAAGCTGCTTGTAATTCAAAATACCTAAGCTACAGCCAAGTTAATGTTTTAATATTCACATTATTCTCTATGGTTACACAGGGGATGCCATCTTTGTTTACTTTGTTTTCAATCCTCCAGCTATCCAGCAGACATTGGTGCTCATTAATATCATGGGGGAAATTCAAGTGAGATAAAATAAGTAGTATCATATGTGCAGTATGGGGTTGTCACAATAATTGGAAATGTTTCTCTTCAGCAGGAGTGCTTTACTTATAAAAAGAAGAGATTTGAAATGTTGTGGGTCAGCTTTTATTCTCTACCCGCCTCCTGCCAACGAAGAAGACCGTTATCTTTGGCTGAGGGTGGAGGATAGACCAACCACACAACACCTGTTTCCAGAGAAATGGCTTGGCCATAAAGTTTTGCTTAATCGGGTGCTTGCAAGACTGTCAGATAAGTTTAACTTAAGTTTACCATAACTCTGAGTGCTAATGCGATGGACCTGTCTAGACTGAGGTAACTATGCTCCCGTTAGTGTTATGCAGTCCCCAGAGCTATAGTTTAGCATTTTATTTTCCAGCATTTATTTCCTTCTACTGAAACCATAATAAAACAAACTCCTGATAAGGTTTTTTTGTGGAGTGGTTATTACGCAGAGGTATTGCATGCAGGAAGCAATAAAAAGACGTTGACGTCCCTTACAAGAATAAAATATTTGCGGCAGGCTTGTAGCAGTCATGTGGTTGCCATGTTGTTGAAAACATAAAAATGGAGGACAGTGCAGTGGTGGATTGATGGTGGTTTTAATACAGAAAACAAAACCAGGAAAATATTCTGATGTAGGTAACTCAAAAATAGTCAGGACTTGAACAAATAAAGAAAAAAAGGTCTGGTGCCCCCGCTGTGGTAATCCAGGAGTTCATGCACTCAAACGTCTCTGTCCAGGAACACATCGGAAGAATCCAAATCCCAGCTACTGGGAAAACCGAAGGATCCAAACGTTCCAACTCTCGAGAAAGTCCAAGTTGAACCGTTGCCGCGATTAGCCAGTTAGCGGGTAGCACGAGCCTGAACCGAAAGAGAAAAACAGAGAACGTGAGGCCGGAAAAAACAGGACCATAGAACCCAAAAACCCTCTGGAACTGAAAACTACACCAACACCAATTATGAAGTAGAAAAACGCAAAGTAAAATAAAATAAAATAAAATAATAGATTAACATAATAGAACGAAACAAGGTTATCAGCTCATAAACCAATCAGAACTCGGAACAGAATCAAAACCAGGAGCTCGAAATAATAAAGGAAAGCAAAACACGGTATGATTCACCACGAGACAGACTTACCCCCCAGATTCAGCACTCTGGGGAGAGTGAACGTGGTACTGCCGCTGAAGGAGGCGCGGCCGTGACAGCAGCAAACTCGTGGTTAATTTGTGGCAAAGAGTAGAGTTTGCCAGAATATGTTGCCACAAGTTTGCCATTGTCAACTTTTGGCAACAATGACAAATTGCCACTAGTGGCAAATGTACTTGCCTGTGATTTGCCAGTAATGGCAAACTTATAGTGAACTTTTGGTGGCAAATTTGCCAGGTGCATACGCTTTCCACAAAGTTTGATAAAAGTCCACTGCAAGTTTGCCACAAAGCTAAATTGCATGTGAAAATTTAACTTGCTGCTTGTAGGGGAAAATTATAATGCTTAATGTTCAACTTGTCTTTTTTCTTCTAATCTCACATACACATACAAATGTGTTTTCCTCCAAGGTTAGGATTTGAACAAACTGTGCCCAGCACACAGCACGTGCACATATACAAAGTAGATGAAGTTTCAGAATAAGCCACGTGAATCCACCCCATATTTGTGTGTATAAAAAAATACACCTTGTAACTCTGTTTTGGGCAGTACTCTCCCTCACAACTCCATGTGAGGTAGACCTGCTCTTGCCTGGCAGTTATATACAATTTTGTACTCAAGAAATGTATGTTGCATAAATTTTTGACTGATCTGACTCTCTGTGCAATCAGTGGGTGGTTTTTCCATGACACTGCTAATTTGCAGCAACATTGCCAAAGTTTAAAGGCAATGGTTTGTCAGAAGCCTAAAATTTTTGTAAGCGGTAAAACATGACTCTGAAACACTGTTGTGTAGCATTGCTTTTATTGAAAACAGACAAAAATAAAGTGGCCACACTGTAAACTGAAATCTCTTTTATTCAGGCATCCAACACAGAGCATACCAACAGGGAGCGGTGGATCTAAACTGGGACCAATGAACAAGAACAGATGCAACTGGTAATTAACCTATTTTGGTTATCAGGGAATTGACTGACAAACCACACAACACAGACACAAGACAGGACAGGGGTGCCCTCCGGAAGAGGAAAAATAGGCAGTGGCACGACTAGGCACATGGAATAAACAATAAATAAGTAAAAATACTAAAATATACATTAAACAATATACATTTTAAACCAGACAATATACAATATACATTTTAGACTAGACAGGGTTTTTTTTTTTTTTTTTTTAATATATATATATAATTAGAGGCTAGAGACAGACATAGAGGTAAACATGTTTGTCAAGTCAGGATGCAGTATTCTTAACAGGTTGAAATTGACATTTACACTGAGTGTGCAAGAGGTAGAGTTATAATAGACAGATACCATATCTGGACTATAGCATTCTTTCACTAGAAACTGATTTAAAACAGTCTATACACTGTATTTAAAAATCTGTTAGTTTTTATTTGTTTTTGATCAGACATTACAAATAAAACAGAAATAAACAAATAGCTGGAACCGGAAGCTTGCCGGTTCGAATCCTAAACTGGTAAGCAGTTGGTGGTGTAACGGTAGGGTGTTCACCCTGTGATCAGAAGGTTGCAGGTTCGAATCCAGGGCTTGTAAAGTTACCACTGAGGTACTCATGAGCAAAGTACCGTCCCCAAGCACTGCTCCCTGGGCGCTTGTTAGCTGCCCACTGCTCCTTCACGGATGGGTCAAATGAAGAGGTCACATTTCGTTGTTGTGGTGTGTTCACAATGACAAATAATCACTCACTTTCACTTTTTAAGATACTCACAAGCAAGGTACCATCGCCAAGCACTGCTCCCTGAGTGCTGCTCATGTCAGCTGTTTACTACTCCTTCATGGATGGGTCAAATTCAGATGTCACATTTTGTTGTGGTGCACGTGTGCTGTGAAGTGTTCAAATTTATCAGTTCAAATATTATGGCTCTTTTCTTAGAGAATAGAAACAGTTCCGGTCCCACTGGTTATGATGTGAACACAGGTACTCCTTATTTTAAACTAAATAAAAGCCAAATCAGGCTCAGCAAACAAGAACGACTGGCAGGAAGGTGTCCAAAAACTTGAAAACTGACCTGCCAGAAGGACAACCAGTTGGCGTTGATTTAACAATCAAATCTTTGTGACCAGACAGAAGCCACTCCTCTGTAAAATGCTCATAATGACATGATTGAAGGCAAAGAACAAACGCTGAGACATACAAAATCAACAAGAAAAAGTCAACAAGAAACAAAGTGCCACCATCAACTGGGCAATGCCACTCCAACTGCGAAACATGGTGCTAACATATTCACAATAGGATTTCCAGCACAGATACTTTTTATAGCAAGCATACCGTGTTTGATATTTGCAATACAGTACTGTAATAACAAAATACAGCATGTTGCTGTAAAAGTTTTTAATATTTACGCTAATACTGTCATTTTTATAGGGTTGTGTTGTGTTGTCTTTGGTTAATATGTGTTTTCTTTTCTGGAACAAAACCGAAACTCAGCAGAGGTATTGTTAGTTGAATTAAGAAAATACCTGAACTTTGGAATGCAGTTTGCATTCGACAAAATGATACTACAATACAAAGGAAAACTAATTGTTGTGTAGTGACAGGAGGAACAGGTGATGAGAATCAGCCTGGCAGTCAGAAAAGCAGCAATGGTAAACAATATATGGGGGCGTGAAACGTGTTTAGATTTATAGCATTTCTTAAAAATGTCAAATATTTTATTGTGCTATGAAAATATAGTAAAGTACTCTAAGGAAATTACTGAACATATAGCAATTGGTTACAATGTAGCTGTATGACTGATATTGGCTGTCCAAAGGCAAATCTGAGTAATATGAATCTAAACACACCTAAACACAACATTCATGCTATAACACTCCAACTACATGACTATCAGAAACTTGAAAGACCATGAGAAGGGAGAAAATGGTATACGGTCACCTAAATATGTGTGTGGAAAGTGTGATGCCCTACAAAACTTGAGACTGTAATTATTCTGGCTTTAATTCTCGTTTAAAGCCCTAATTTAATCTGTTATAGTATGGATTACAAAGCAGAGTGTGTTGTTCTGTATCAAGATTTTTCTGGGTATATGGATATATGTCTGTGTATGTAAATGTCTTTATGAGTCTATGGAAATTTTACATTGTGTTGTTTGTATTTAACGTGTGTGCAGAATAGTCAGTACAGTTTACTTTGACCTTATTCACTACATAATTAGATTTGTGCTTTTGCGTGTGTGATATAAAAGAAGCTGAAACTCTAAAAGGCTTCCTTACATAACCAAGAACAGTCCCACAAAGCCAGAGATAAAAAGATTTAATCTGTAGTTGTAAACAACGCCAGTCTCTGTATGAACGGAGAAGAAAAGACAACTGGTCACACAGTTGGTGACGTGGCTAGAGGGTGTGTGTGGGGGGTGTGATCCAGATTGGTGACGCTTGCAAGAGTGTCAAATATTTAACCTTCAGTTTCACAAAGAACTGGTGGAGCTAATGTCTTACTACAAGAAACACCACACTGAAAGCAACAGGGCAGAATTCCTGTACGATCTCATGTATGATCTTATATAATGAGATAAATTTAATATGCAGTTGCTGTCATGGAAACACAGGCCGTAAACATGTGGGCCGATATGAACATATGGCATTTGCAGAAGATGTTTACATCTTTTTTTAAGACACAGAACGATAAAGGCTTAATATTTCTTTTTAAATAATGCAGCGGAATTTTGTAATATTTGTCTAATAGTAACCGGAATTTAAACAAGTAGGACAGAAAGGTGCTGGAAGTGGCAAAGATCAGTGGAAGGACCATGAAGAAAACTTACATGTTTATTGTCAACTCAGCTAGATGCAAAGTACAGAGGAATGAAATGAAAATTGAACACATAAAGTACAGATGAGAAAATCCAGTGCAAAATTGGGCAAGACAGCAAAACATCTCAAAAACTTTAGTGTAAAAAAGTACAGAAAAACAATGTGAACAGCATTAAAATAGTATAAAAGCCACACATTAACATGCTAATTTAAGTGAATTTAATTTTAATGAGTGATTATTTGTCATTGTGAACACAGTACAGCACACAGTGCAACACAATCAAATGTGACCTCTGCATTTGACCCATCTGTGCAGTGGGCAGTTGACATGCAGCACCCGGGGAGCAGTACTTGGGGGTGGTGCCTTGCTCAGGAGTACCTCAGTGGTACCTTTTACTGGTTCGGGACTTGAACCAGCAAGCTTATTTATAATTACCAGAGATTTTAATTTGTGTATAGTTTCCTGGATCCCTGGCCATATGATTTGCTTTCTGCTCTGTGGTTTTGTGTGTGTCCTTCTCCCTGTGCCCGTCGATGCTGATAATGACAATTTTAATTCATTCATTCATTACCCGAACCGCTTAATCCCACCTGGGGTCGCAGGTAATTATTTTAATATTATAAATATTTAAATATTCTAAGTGACTGGTAAGTGGAAAATAGAAGCTGTTTTTAAATTTTAATTGTTTATTTTGTATGTAATTTAGAGTTAGGATCAATGTGGAAATATTTGACCTTAGCACTCCTTACAAAGATCCATAACTGTTGTCTTTAACTGTAGAATCTACATATCTTAAAGTATGTTGAGGTATGTTAACTTCCATTAAAGACCATCGTCAAGTCTCGCTCAGCCATCAAAGAGAATCAGATATGCTAGCGCAGCAACATAGAAGGTGGTATGACTGTCATCAGACAGTTCACATTCATCACAAGCATGTAACCGGAAAATTTTAATTTTACCCATCTGCTCCATAATGAGCTGATTGTGATGATTGCTCAGCTTCCTGTCCGTTTCTGAGGAGCCTGTAATTATGTCTCCTTTGCATTTTACCTTTAGCACAGCATTCCTGAAAAACCTGAATAAGAGCGTTAACATTCTTGAATAAGACCAAAATCAATTCCCAATAGTGAATCATACGTCATGGAGCGCAGCATGCCAGAACGATTCAACTGATTGCCTGCATTTTCAGTTTAGGCTCATTATAAACTACTCATTTCCAAGTTGCTGAAGGTGTGGAGGTTTTTATAGGGGCATGTCCTCACCTAACTCGCACTCTCAACATTCTGACGCAAGTTTTACGGGGGATTACAGTTTACTACTGATGATTCATAATAGATCAACACCTCAGCATTGTGAGGGATTTCATTTTGTGGAGCGCTTTTTTATGTACATAGTGTAAATAGCACTTTATGTAATATGACATCTAATATTAATGATACCAGTAAGTTATTTCAAACATAAAACACTACTTTGTGGTGTATTGTTGTGGGCTTTTATTTTTGGGTTCAGTTGCTCTGTGAGAAACTTGTCTGACTGGCTGGACAAGGACCAAGCAGGCAGACATATCCAACATCCAACATCTGCGTCATAAGGGCTGAGTGTTAAACATATGGACTTATACTGTTTTTGTTGGTCTGATTTTGTACTCCAGATACTGAATTAAAACAGGAACTGTGAATTGAAAATGCCTGTGTATAAAAATAATCATATCTGTGTTTGTTTAAAAGCATTTTACAGCATGACAACTTTTTAAAAATTTAAAATTAAATAATCCTTCAGAAGGCAGAAGTAGCTTTTTAAAAGAATGATTTATTTTTTGTGAACACACCACAGCACACAGCGCACCACAACGAAATGGGACCCATCTATGAAGGAGGAGTGGGTAGCTCATGAGTACCTCAGTGGTACCATTAGGGGTCTGGGATTTGAATCAATGACCTTGCAATCAGGGGGTTAACTCCCTAACCTTACACTACCAACTGTAAAATATTTTGCATTTTACGACAGGAAAGTTTTCAAATTAGTATAGATTTTTCAAAGTAATGTGTCTCATTTTTAAAAAAATCATGAACGCCTTTAATCTTCTGAATGCTTTTGTAGACCACAGACTGTGCCGAGTGGTGGGGTGAATGAGTTTAAACACAATAAAACACAAACAGCTCAAACCTCAAAACCTGCATGTCAACATGTTTTTATTGTTTCCTTATTCCTACACTTACTTTATGTGCACAATATCACTGTGTTGTTGAGTTGAATACACCCAGACACGTTTCATAGTTCCCAAACAGCATATTTTTAACCTCTATTGTAGTCATAGTGAGGAAATGATCGAGCTGAGTGATTAGTTATTTTGGGTAAGGTGGAAGGAGAATTCATAACTATTTCATTATTCATGACTATGTATTAGGATTTACTTTGAACAGGATAACTGAAATCCAAATAGCAATGAAGTATCCAAAGTTATCAGCATTAAAAGGAAACCACACCTTTTACTGGTTATTGGCTCGTCTATTTGTTATGCAGAAGAAGCTGACTCAGGCTTTTATTACTAACACACTACACTATTGTAATGTAGAATATTGTAATCTCACAGGATTACCTTAAACGACAACAGTAAAATTACATGTTCCGAAAGCAGCAGCAAGAGGACTTACTACGCATGTTACTGCTGCTTTAGCAAAACTACACTGCTTACCTGTCTTATTACGTGCATCACTGTGAAAAATATCAGTTTATTGGGTTGTTACAGTTGTATAATATATTATTTAAATGACTTAACTTTTGTAAGAGAGGCGGCGCAGTGGTTAGCGCTGCCGCCTCACAGCGAGAAAGTCCTGGGTTTGAGCCCCAGGTTGGCCGTGGGGTCTTTTTGTGTGGAGTTCGCATGGATTTTATCCAGGTGCTCCGGTTTCCTCCCACGGTCCAAAGGCATGCAGTATATGTTGTTTGGTGACTCTAAATTGGCCCCGTAAGGTGTGATTGTGTGAGTGTGTGTGCCCTGCGGTGCGGTTGTTCCCCGCCTTGCGCCCGTAAGGACCCAGGATAGGCCCTGGGCCCCCAACGACCCCAGCTGGGATTATGCTGTTCAATGAATGAACTTTTGTAAGAACGAATTTAAGAAAAAAAAGGTGAATGAGCCATTGACAGACATGTTCATTATAACCATGCACAGTTTAGCTCTGTCTGTCATCATATAGACGTGAAACCTTGTCTTTCTGATGTCGCATATCACTAGTAGTTTCTACAAGCTGAAAACACAGACTAGCAGTTATGTCACGTGACCTCTCAGCCATCCTCTATATTGTGTGTGTTTTAATGAGTAGGAACGCATGCCTTTGACCAGATGTCAACATTCTGTTAAAAACTCCTTTTTATGCTGACCATCAAACGAGGAAAATAAGCTGGAGAAGAAGAACCAATGCATTGACTGGCTATGTTTGAAATACATCATCACAATACATATTCTGAGAGCTAGCAGTAGCTAACTATATTTGGCAACCAGTGTTGGGAAGGTTACTTTAGAAATGTAATTCATTACAGTTACAAGTTACTCTGTTTAAAATGTAATAGTAGTGTAACTATTTCAATTACTTTAACAAAGTAATATAACTAATTACTTTTTGATTACTTTTAATAACTTTTCTTATTTTTCAATGAGTATTCTGTACTAGCTAGTTAGCTAGTAAATTTTCAATGATATATAGCAAGTCAGGACCTAAGATAAATTAATGAACAATATAATTAGCCTATTGCTGGAGATGGTACATTGCATTTTACTGCCAATGGGAGGGGAAGTGTGGTATGTATGGCTCAAAGACCTCCTTAGCTATCTATCTATAAAAGCTAGCATAATGTTGTGAAACGAAATATGGAGCTAAAATAGGCATACATCTTCATTTTGGCACATTAAAAGCGTGTGGAATAATGAAGATACAGGGTGGTCTCTGTATGTCTCTGTGAAGGAAAGTTTGGCTTCTCTGTTTAGTTTAATATTCTGTTTGCAGTTATAGTAAGCAGCACTTACCTCTAGATGTTTCTTGAGGTTGGACATGAATATTTTCGATGTGGACAACATCTTGACAGCTGGCAAACAAGCATTACATTGCACAGTTAAATTTGTGCCCTTTTCCGTGACAAATCGGAAATGTTTTCTAAATTTCCAGCTATGGAATGCATTTTTATGTGACATTGCTGGTTGATTGACAACTAAAATTCAGATCACTGCATGCACAGGCAAGTACTAACAAAATGACGGCACTGCAAATGTAGACGTGATGGGAGAGCCTATAAGAAGGTTCAGAATAGTATCAAACTATCGGTTGTGGAAGGAAACGGCAAAGGAGGATGTTTGTTTAAGGAAAACGTGCGAAACAGTAAAAAATAATATTTAATATTTAATATTTTAGCAAGGTTTTGCTGACAATATTCAGCTGTAACTCAAATTGTAATTCTGAATATTTTCATAAATATCTGTAATTGAATTACACATTTTTCTCCAGTAACTGTAATGGATTACTGTTACATTTATTTTGTAATTAGATTACATAACGCCGTTACATGTATCTTGTTACTCCCCAACACTGGTAGCGACTAACTTAACTAATTTCTTCTGAAGCTTGTCAGTTGTGAACTTATTTTTAAATGGATGTACCTGTAGCAGTTTAGTGTGGCAAAACAATACAAATGTTACAAACAAAAATTCCCTTTTAACAAAGACTGATATTTTCAATATGCAGGTGTTTCTGATTAGTGCTGATTTGGCCAAAGTGGCATGTGATAGGCTGCTGTGCCGGCCTGCGAACTCTCGTTGTGTCACAGTGCACAGTAGCCCTCATTCTGTTTCAGAAATGACAACAGGATGGACAAATGAGAAATCCTCAGATTCTTTTGATGCTGTAAAGAAGGTATCTGCCTGTCCTGGAAAGATCATCGACAGTATTGGGGAAGTTACTTTTAAACAAAAGCTTTTCAAGCTACAAGCTACTTTTAATTGAAATTAAGCTACTGTCAAGCTCCTGTTTTTATATAGTAGTTAGCTACACCTCAAGTAACAGAGAAAATGTAACTAACTCCATCCGTCTATTTCAAGGCCACAATAATCCTCCGATTCCAGCTTGTAGCTGTCAAGAGTGCGCTGTGACACAATGAGAGTTCGCAGGCCGGCACAGCAGCCTATCACATGCCACTTTGGCCAAATCAGCACTAACACCTGCATATTGAAAATATCAGTCTTTGTTAAAAGGGAATTTTTGTTTGTAACATCTTTCCTTAAATTTGTTCTTAAGCTAATGTTTTCCACAAACAGTCATGCAATAACTTTGGTGTAAGAGTGTTCTTCAATATTTATGGATTCTGTTCACATCTAGTAAATAAACATAAATATTGAAGAACACTCTTACACCAAAGTTATTGCATGACTGTTTGTGGAAAACATTAGCTTAAGAACAAATTTAAGGAAAGACTATGAACAAAAATATATATGTTCTCATATCCTGCCCCACTGTAGTGAATGGTTATTTGCCAATATGAACATACTACAGCACAGCACACACTGCACCACAACGAAATGTGACCTCTGCATTTGACCCATCCATAAAGGAGCAGTGGGCAGCTGATGTGCATTGCTTGGGGACAGTACCTTGGTAATGAGTACCCTCTGACCCTCTGTCCCTCTGGTCACAGAGCCAACATCCTAACTGTTAGACTACCACTGCCCCATTACTATTACAGAACCTGCACTGGCCCCCTGTGTCCACTCACATTAGGTGCAAATCCTTAACACTTGTCTTCAAGAACAAAAATGGTCTCGCACCTCCATACTTACTAGCACTGATTTAAGCATCGTGCCATTACTCATCCTTTCAGATCATCAAGCACTGCTTGTTTTGAACCTCTGCTACTCAAAAGAAGAGGAAGACCTGTATGAATCAATTGAAGTTATGCAAAATGTCACTACTGAGGAAGAGCAACAACAAGAAGAGAAATGATTGGGCCAAGAAACACAGCAAATCAAAATCTGATTCTTGAAGGCCTGATTCACATAGTCTCCCGAACAGTTGATGTTGAGATGTGTCAACTACTAGAACTTTGAACTCTATGAAACCTGCTTTATTCTGTTATTCTTTATTCTGTGCTGTTAATTTGCAGTTTTTGAGGCTGTTTACTCTGATGAACTTATTCTATGCACCACAGCTAACTCTTGGTTTTCCTTTTTTCATCAGAGCCAGTTTCATCATTCCATTTGATGGTTTTCGCAGCTGTACTTGAGGATACATTAAAAGTTCTTGAAATTTTCTGAATTGACTGACAAAATTTCTTAAAATAATGATGGATTGTCATTTTTTAATTTACTTAGTTGAGTGGTTCTTGCCATTATGTCGAGTAGAACAAAAGTTGAATAGGGCAATGTGTACCAACCGTACCTCTGCACAACTGATGGCCTCAAATACCTTAATCAGGCAGGAAATTCCAAAAATGTATGACAAGGTACACCTGTTAAGTGAAAATCAGTCTAGAGGAATACCTCATGAATTTCATTCATTCATTCATTATCTGAACTGCTTAATCCCAGCTGGGGTCACAGGGGGACCGGAGCCTATCCCGGGAACTTACAGGCGCAGGTCGGGGAACAACCCTAGAGTCGCCATGTAACCTATAGTGTATGCCTTTGGATTGTGGAAGGAAACCGGAGCCCCGGAGGAAACAGTTGACCCGGGGTTCAAACCCAGGACGCTCCCCATATCAGCTGTCCACTGCTCCTTCACGGATGGATCAAATGCAGAGGTCGTATTTGGTTGTAGTGTGTTCACAATGACAAATAATCACTCACTTTCATAGATAGATAGATCGATAGATCGATAGATAGAAATATATATATAGATAGAAATTGAACGAAATTGAAAGTGCAGTCTACTCGGTGTGAGGCATAATAGTTAAAAAGAAAAAAAAGATAAAAGTATAAATAATAATAAGGAATTGCACTTGATTGTCTCTATTGCACTGGTTAAAATTGCTCAGGTTGACTCAGTTTTTATTTCAAGTTTATGGCCATGATTGCTTTTGGATAAAAACTGTTTCTAAGGTGGTTTGTCTGTGTTTTCATTGCTCTGTATCTCTTGCCTGATGGCAAGAGCTGGAAGAGGCAATGACCAGGATGAGATGAGTCCTGTGAAATCTCTATGGCTTTTTTGTGGCATCGGGGGTGTAGATTTGTTCCAGGGTGGGGAGGGTACAGCCAATTGTTCTCTCTGCTGATTTGATGACCTGTGGAGCGCTTTCCTTTCTAAAGAAGTGCAGCTGCTGTACCACACACAGTCTGTATGTGAGTACCCTCTTGATGGAGCAGTGATAGAAAGTGAGAAGCAGATTTTGGGGAGATGGTTTTTTCTGAGAATTCTCAAACTGCAAACTTTATGGTCTTGTTGCTGTGGTGGGTGGGGACACAGTCATATGTGTAGAGGGTGTAGAGTAGCAGCCTGAGCACACAACCCTGCGGCATCCCAGTGTTGGGTCTGAGAGCAGTGGAGATGTGGCGATCCAGCCTGACCCTCTGAGAGCGACCTGACAGGAAGTCCAGTAACCAGCTGCAGGTGAGTGATGGAAGTCCCGGATCTGCCAGTTTGGACACCTGTCTTTGTGGGAGGATGGTGTTGAAAGCCGAGCTGAAATCCACAAAAAGCAGTCTGGCGTAGCTCCCCTGCTGTTCCAGGTGGGTCAGGGTGGCATGAAGGGTTGTGGCCACAGCGTCCTCCGTGAATCTCTTAGCTTTGTAAGCAAACTGAAATGGGTCCAGGTCTGCTGGCAGGCAGGAGATGACATCACTCCACACCAGTTTCTCAAAGCACTTCATAATGACAGATGTGAGTGCCACTGGGTGAAAGTCATTAAGACTGTCCGTGGTGGATTTTTTCGGCAGCGGAACAATGATGGAGGATTTGAAGCAGGATGAGACAGTGGCCTGGGACAGAGACCGGTTGAAAATTTTAGTGAAGATTCTGGCCGGTTGATCTGCACAATCTTTCAGCACCTGTCCAGACACACAGTCTGGTCCTGCAGCCTTCCTCGGATTCACCTTCCTCATCACTCACCTCACTTCACCTTCTTCCAGCGTGAGTGTGTTACTATTTTGGGCAAACAACTGTGATGGAGCTGCTGTTTGTGTCACCTTAAAGCGTGCAAAGAAGATGTTCAGCTCCTCTACCAGAGAAGCGTCTCCCACAGCAGTTGAGGAGTTGCTGGATCTGTAGCTGGTGACGTGCTGGACACCCTGCCACACTTGCCTGGTGTTGTTGCCACTTGCCTCCTCAGATGGTCCTGTCCTCTATCCTACTTCTGTACACTGCCTTGGCCTGTCTGATGCCTCTCCTTAGGTTTGCTCTGGCTGCACTGTAAAGTGCCCTGTCCCCTAGCCTGAAAGCAGTATTCCTGGCCTTCAACAGACTCTTCACCTCCCTCATCATCCAGGGCTTCCTATTTGGATAAATCCTAATACGTCTGTCTCTGGTGACATTGTCTGTGCAGAACCTGATGCAATCCAGAATTGCTGTGGTGTGGTTCCCAGGTCCTGGTGATCAAAAACCTCCCAGTTTGTTCTCTGGAAGCAGTCCTGCAGCTGTTGGGAGGCATCCTCGGGCCATGTAGTGATAGTCCTGGTCGTAATGGGAGCTTATTTCCTGAGTGGGGTATATGCAGGGATCAGAAGCAGGGACGTATGATCAGACTGGCCAAGGTGTGCTTGGGGTTTAACCTTATAGGCCTGTCTGATGTTTGTGTACAGCCTGTCCAGTGTGTTTTTTCCCCTGGTTGCACACTTTACGTGTTGATGAAATTTGGGGAGAAATGTTTTCAGATCTGCATGATTGAAATCCCCAGAAATAATGTGAACAGCCTCAGGAGACTTGCTCTGTTTGCTGCTAATGATGTCATGCAGAAGCCCCAGAGCTGAGCTAGCACTAGCATCTGGTGCTATGTACACAGCGGTTAGCAGTATGGCGTTAAACTCACAGGGGAGATATATGGGTCTGCATTTAATTGTCATAAACTCCATGTCCGGAGAGCAGTGACTGGTGACTAAGATGGAATTTGTACACCAGCTATTGTTGACATAAATGCACAGCCCCCCTCCTCTTTTCTTACCGGAGCTCTCTCAAACATACATGCACACTCTCACAAAATCACACTCTGACTCACACCTTACAGGGCTAATTTAGAGTCACCAATGAACCTACAGTGCATGCTTTTGGACTGTGAGAGAAAACCGGAGCACCCCTAAAAAAACTCACACGGGGAGAGCATGCAAACGCCACACAGAAAGGCCCCATGGCCAACCCAGGGATAGAACTTAGGACCTTCTCATTGTGAGGCAGCATTGCTTATCACTGCACCACCGTGCCACCCTGCTTAATAACAATCAACCACAAATTGTTCCAGCCTGACCAGCATTTAGCGAGCGAATGACCGTGCACTGTGTGTATTGCAGAGTGGACAACACTGATTTAATGATCCCATGTGCTGTGGATATAGGTCACTGGGCAAGGCTTGGAGTTTATCTGCCAAGGAATGGTTGTCCTCCTTCTTAAATATCATTCTTAATTGTTTCATCACCTCACTCAGAGGACAGAACCTTCTGGGTACAAGGTGACTACTTAACTGTAGCCAAACCAAACTTTTAAAGCATGCATGAACATGCTAAACACTATGTTTATGCACCTTATCTTTTTCTTTTTCTTCTTCTTCTTCTTCTTCTTCTTCTTCTTATTATTATTGTTATTTTTTTTTTTTTTACTGTGCACATACAGTATTTTATCTTATTCTATTTTAATTTAATTCAATTTATCTTTCTAAATGTGCACTGCAGATTTCTCTTCCAACCTTTTTTTGTTTTCAATATAGTTCATGTAAAGGTTCTCCAAATCTATGGTTTGATTCATAACTCATTTTCTGTAACTCAGCTTTAGACACGTACTTACTATATTTATCTTTCCATGCCTCCTTTTTTTAAATGTATCTGACCCCCAGTGAAAATGTTTGCACGTGGCCGCTGTAAATAAAACCGCATGTGGAGGACATGAGACGGAGCTTTAGGGAACACATCACATCGGGTCAAGGTTTGGACAGATGGATCAGAGACTGTGAATCATCACAGTCATCATCATCAATTTGATATCATCAGTTTCACTACTGTTACACTATAATTTACTAGGGGTGTGACGATACATCAGTCTACATCAATGTGAACTGAATCAAATTAAAATTGTACCGTAGCAGAAAAGTAACATCTAATCGTAATGAGTTTTGTGATTTATGCCCCTACTATGTACCTCACCAGAAAATCAAAGGAGATTGACCAGGTGTATGAAGATTAGTAGGATGTAAATCCCAAAGAATAGTCTGGTTTGATCTGGTTACAAATATAAACAAGGTCTTGTTGACTTAGAAGGACTCATTTCACTTGTGAAGTAGTGCTTTGGAACCATTTCAGTTGTTGAGAAAGTGGCTTGGCATAACAGGCCTGGTGTGGCAAAAAAAAACACTGCAAAACAGCACATTGTTGCAGTTATAGACTGAAAAAATAGCTTCAGACGTTGCCAGTTCCAAA
Source organism: Distichodus sexfasciatus (assembly GCA_032718565.1). Lineage (NCBI taxonomy): Eukaryota > Metazoa > Chordata > Actinopteri > Characiformes > Distichodontidae > Distichodus > Distichodus sexfasciatus. Next base: position 151,620 of record JAVGVS010000003.1, on the reverse strand, counting down.
TATGTTGAGCGGGAACTTGTGCTTTGAACCGTTGACCTACACGATACAAGACGCAATTGAAGATTTAACTCCTAAAAGGCTATGATGTTTGTCAGCAGGCTCACAAGAAGCAGGTATGATGATTGCTGGTTTGCATTTAACAAATTTATGCCCATACTCCTGAACAAAGACTTCTGAAAAAGGACTGATCATAATGTTAGCCTATTCTCTATTGTAGCCAACATAGAATTTATGGGGCAGTTGGTAGTGTAACGGTAGGGTGTTTGCCCCGTGATCAGAAGATCACAGGTTCGAATCCAGAGCCGGTAAAGTTACCACTGAGGTACTGTCCCCAAGCACTGCTCCCCAGGCACTTGTTAGCTGCTTGCTGCTCCTTCATGGATGGGTTAAATTCAGAGGTCACATTTTGTTGTGATGCATTGTGTGCTGTGCAGTGGTGTGTTCACAATGACAAATAATCACTAACTGCAGTATATTTATTGTTATTTCTGTACAATATTTTACTGCATTTTTAAAACCCTGTATAACATTATACTTAGGCATCACATTTACATTTACAGCATTTAGCAGACGCTCTTCTCCAGAGTGACATACAACAGTGCTCTGTAGTCCACGATTGTTCTTTGATCTGTAAAGCTATGTTTAAAATCAACAACTGTCATTCAACCAAATTATCGCCGACTAAGTTTTATACTTTAACGAAAATGGGTTAGAGAAAACAAAAGTTCACAGACAAACATACATGTTAGTGGGGTTTTTGTTTGTTTGTTTGTTTGTTTTTTTGAGGGGGAAGACAACATAAATAGTAAGGGGTAAATGAATCCCCTAGATACTCTTTGAAGAGATATGTCTTCAGGTGGTGTTTGAAGACAGCAAGGGACTCAGCAATTCTTATGGCAAGAGGAAGCTGGTTCCACCATTGAGGAGCCAGCACTGCAAAGAGTCTTGATGCATGTCTTTCTCTTCTTTTAAGCAGAGATGGTTCCGGATGAGCAGCAGTTGATGCTCTGAGAGGACGAGAAGTGACACGTTGTTTAATCAGTGCTGATAAGTAAGGAGGTGCTGTTCCGGTCTTGGCCTTAAAGGCAAATGTTAGGAATTTGAACCTGATGTGAGCAGCTACAGGAAGCCAGTGCAGGTTCCGTAGTAGAGCTTCTCTTTCCTTAGTAGTATAGCATGGTACCTCCAGTCAGAACTTCATTTGACAAAATTTCAAAGTCAAAGTAAAGTTTACTTTGACTTTGACTTTGAAATTTTGTAAAACTGGAGGCAGCATGCTCAGTGAGAAAATAATAGAGATAAAATAGAACAATAAAAATAGATAGAGATAGATGAAAATGTTTTTACTTTAAACATTCCTTTTCTTCATTATCTTCATTCAAGTATCCTAAAATGATTACTCTTATAAATTGATAAATGTTCACAGTAGACAACATGGCAAGTCTTTGATCATGTAGAAATATTGAAAATGCGTGATTATTTGTCATTGTGAACACCGCACAGCTCACAGTGCAGCACAAAAAATGTGACATCTGCATTTGAACCATCCGTGAAGGAGCTCATGAGTACCTCAGTGGTAGCTTTACCGATCCGTGATCATTACTACCAACTGTCCTTTATATTTACTATACTGTATTGTAAATTCAAAAACAGCATGTTTGCTGTAAAAATACAGAAAATTTCCTGCAACTCTGCTGTCAGTATGATACTGTAAGTTTACAGTTAACTTTTTTACAGTAAGTCCTTTTTTTTTTTTTAAACACAGGCTTGGTCTTTAGTCTTAATTTGGAGAAACACAAAGACTCATTGTAACTCTTCTTCCCTATTAAGCTGTTTGTCCAGCATAGTTTAGATCAACTTTAACCTTTCCCTCGCTTGTTTGGACTTCATCACAAGCTGTAGGATCGAAGCATTCTGGCTAATCTTTACTGACAAGTATGTCATCACATAACGTCTTACAGACTGCAGTATAAATAGAAGGATTCCGGGTAGTTTCTAATAAGGATAAACTGGAAGCAGCTAATAGTCAACATGTTACGAAATGCCTTTACAGTATAAACAGCTTTTCCACCGTGAGAAGAACTGCAGTCGTGCTGTGGCTGGGTTGAGATTTTGGGAGAAGAGTCAAAAGGTTTATTTCTTTTCCATCACTGCACTCTCCATCAAAGAGAGAATCTGGTTTAGGAGCTGATTGTTCCATTGAGGAACTATGCGTGTGTAATTCAGACTGTTTACCTCTTCGTCCTCTGAAGGAGTTTTTGTCGTGCCTCTCTCAGCCTTGTGAGCGCACTGTGGAAAATTCCTTAACAAGCCGATTAAAAGGAAGAGAAGGGGCGGCAGCGACGAGGTGGGCCTTAAAAATGGAGGGTGGAGTTCTGTTCTCTTATTTCTGGAACATGTGGTTCTGGATTTTTAGGAAAACCTTTTTTTTTTCTAAATGAAGACCTCCTTAATGTTATTCTTTGGTATCAGTCATTGTGACTTATGAGTGTGTGTTCAGCTGGCAGTCTTTCTGTTTTTTGGAACGTTATTGCTATAGATTTGTCATCCAGTCAGATTTTCAGTTTGTCATCCAGTCAACTGTTTACAATTTTAATGTTTCTTTGACACATTTTTTTTTTGTCATGTTGGCACACCTCAGTGATACCTTTACAGGACTTGAGCTGGTCTCGGGTTCCACTTCCTAATTGTTACGTTACCAAACATTCTGGAAATTTGAATAGTTAAGAATGAAAAGATGAGAACATGGCTTGGCATAACCAACCTAGCATGGCAGAGAAATGCAACAAAAACACCACATCTTTGCAGTTATAGACTGAAAAAATTAGCTACAGTTTGATTCAGTTTCAAATATTTTAAAGGAGAACTTTGGAAATGGAGTCAGGTTCATTCAAGGCCTTGTCATTTTATGTGTCCACAGTGAAAACCTTGGCATATTTAAAAACCACTGTAAAGGAGCAGAACAATGTAGATAGTTATAGAGATCAAAAGATAATTTATATATATTTAATAGTTAAAAGGCAAAAAATTTAATTTACAAGTTAATAATATTAATAAATAGGACAGATCCCCATTTCATCATCTCATTTTTTGTAATATAATAAAATACAATGTAATATGATATAATATATTATTAAAACATTTATCTTACCTTTTTTAGCACCAAAACACACTAATTCATAGCTGTGACGTACAATATCTGTAGGGTTTAGAGACCTAACAAGCAAAGAGCTTTAACAAATATTTACTGCTGAAACGTCTACTTAAGTCAGTGATGTCAAAGTCAACACCACAAATCATCACACCTCCACCTTGCTAGATGAACGCAAGCTAAGCATTAGAACGTCAGTACTCAGATGGAAACTTTTCATGCTTCTACATTTACATTTACGGCATTAAAGTGTTTTTTTTTAATACCGTCCCAATAATGTAAATAAACACAAAGGTAGAGGCACGAAATATGGATCGCAGCAACAAAGAAAGGCAAAGAACGTCTTGTATTTCCCCAAGACAGAGATTCTGTGCAGGTGAGACTTGAAGATTTGATTTTTGTCTCCTCTGAAGAATTTAATTTTTTTACCTGTAAATTCTAAGAACCTGAACGTGCTTTCTTAGAGAAAGATTCTCTCTTCCCTCCACAGTCTCATTTATGACCAGTATTTATATCACTGATTCATAGATGCTGTTTACAATTGTAATGTTTCTTTGACACTTTTTTTTTAATTGCCTGGGTGGCATGGTGGTTGGCACTGTCCCTTCCCATTGAGAAGTTCCTTCCCCACTGTCCCTTTGATCCTCAGGTCAGCCAGGGTGGAGCGTGGAGTTTGCCTGCCCTCCCCGTGTTCGTGTGGATTTTCTCTGTGTCCAGTTTCCTTCCACAGTCCAAAATTATGCACAATTGGTTACTGACTCTAAATTGCCCCCATAGGTGTGAATGTGAGTGTGTTTGTGGGAGTGTGTGCCCTGTGCCCTGTGGTGTGATGACACATGCTTAGGGTTGGTCCCCTATCATAGTTAGCGAGTGATTATTTGTCATTGTGAACACAGCAACACACAGTGCACCACAAAAGGTGACCTCTGCATTTGACTCCATCCATGAAGGAGCAGCGGGCATCTTTTTGGCAGCGCTCATGGAGCAGTGCTTGGGGACGGCACCTTGCTCATGAGTACCTCAGTGGTACCTTTACAGGTCCAGGACTTGAGCTGGTCATGGGTCTAACTCCCTAACTGTTACGCTAACAAAATTTCTGGAATTTTTTTGGACATTTTATTTTTCTTTAATTTAATTGATTTAAACTTTATTTCAGTCCCATAGCACATTCATGTTGTTGATTCACTTCATGTTGTACTTGTATTTGACAAATGAAGAATCTTGAATCTTGGTACCAAAATTAGACAAACCCGACCTATTGTGCCGCTCTTAATGATCTCTGACCTGCACTGTCTGTCCTGTCACTGTCTGGTGGTCGATCACGGTTTGGGAAGTATAAAAGGAGTCTTTCTCTAGTGGCACATTGCTCAGTCACTGAGTTAACCTGGCCCAATTCCGATTTATTTCGGCACCAACTGTGAGTACTCCAGTTATTTGGTTCATCTCCTCGATTGAGTGTGTGTCTGTTAGAAAGCAGCTTCTTGTGGAAATCCTAGCTCTTTGCATGAGAGAGTTCTTAGATCAAATCACGTAGCAATCCTACCTACTCACGTTTCTCTCCGCATTTGGGTTAACCAACATACTACAAGGGCTAATGGCTAACGACTAGCATTTCTGCCAAATCCTAATCAGTTCACTGACACTGTCAGAAATGATTTTGAGTGCATATAGTAAATGAAAAGTTTTATGGAGAATTTAAGGATTCAAAGTTTTACTGTCATATATAAAGTATGATGTATAGAAGAGTGACCATATCCATCAAGTGTTAGTGTAAAATGTAAAGTACTAAACACTCTGTAGCATCTTTCTTGTGCATCAATATTGAACATGAACGTGTTAAACAATATTCATATATTTGTTAATACTCTATTGCTATTACTGTATTACTGTTCATGAATTCATATCTATTCAACAGAATATACAGTGCCTTGAAAAAGTATTCATACCCCTTGAACTTTTACACATTTTGACACCTTACAACCACAAACTTAAATGTTTTTCATTGAGATTCTCTGTGATAGACCAACACAAAGTAGCACATAATTGTGAAGTGGTACAAAAATGATACATGGTTTTCAAAATTTTAAGCAAATAAAAATCTGAAAAGTGTGGCGTGCATTTTTATTCAGCCCCCTGTACTCTGATACCCCTAAATAAAATCCAGTGCAATCAATTGTCAGAAGTCACCTAATCAGATAATAGAGTTCACCTGTGTGTAATTTAGTCTCATTATAAATACACCTGTTCTGTGACGGACTAAGTGGTTTGTTAGAGAACATTAGTGAACAAACAGCATCATGAAGAAAAAGGAACTCACCAGACAGGTCAGGGATAAAGTTGTAGATAAGTTTAAAGCAGGGTTAGGTTATAAAAAAATATCCCAAGCTTTGAACATCTCAAGGAGCACTGTTCAATCCATCATCCAAAAATGGAAAAAGTATGCTACAACTGCAAATCTACCAAGACATGGCCGTCTACCTAAACTGACAGACCAAGCAAGGAGAGCACTGGTCACAGAAGTTTCAAGAGGCCCATGGTCACTCTGGAGGAGCTGCAGAAATCCACAGCTCAGGTCGGAGAATCTCTCCACGGGACAACTGTAAGTCGTGTACTCCACAAATCTGGCCTATATGGAAGAGTGGCAAGAAGAAAGCCATTGTTGACAGAAAGACATAAAAAGTCCCGTTTGCAGTTTGCCAGGAGCCATGTAGGGGACACAGCAAACATGTGGAAGAAGGTGCTCTGGTCAGACGAGACCAAAGTTGAACTTTTGGGTCTAAATGCAAAGCGCTATGTGTGATGGAAAAGTAACACTGCTCATCACCCTGAACACACCATCCCCACTGTGAAACATGGTGGTGGCAGCATCATGCTGTGGGGATGCTTTTCTTCAGCAGGGACAGGGAAGCTGGTCAGAGTTGATGGGAAGATGGATGGAGCTAAATACAGGGCAATCCTGGAAGAAAACCTGTTGGAGGCTGCAAAGGACTTGAGACTGGGAAGGAGATTCACCTTCCAGCAAGACAATGACCCTAAACATACAGCAAGAGCTACAATGGAATGGTGTAGATCAAAGAATATTCGTGTGTTAGAATGGCCCAGTCAAAGTCTGAACCTAAATCCCATTGAGCATCTGTGGCAAGACTTGAAAATTGCTGTTCACAGACGCTCTCCATCCAATCTGGCTGAGCTTGAGCTATTTTGCTACGAAGAATGGGCAAAAATGTCAGTCTCTAGATGTGCAAAGCTGGTAGAGACATACCCCAAAAGACTTGCAGCTGTATTTGCAGCGAAAGGTGGCTCAACAAAGTATTGACGCAGGGGGGTGAATACAAATGCACGCCACACTTTTCAGATTTTTATTTGCTTAAAATTTTGAAAACCATGTATCAAAATGTGTAAGTTCAGGGGGTATGAATTCTTTTTTAAGGCACTGTATTGCGCATTACATCACATTTTATGAACAGTGAATTTTAAATGCAATATAATTTTATCAACAGTATTATAATGAAACTCACAAGCTAAAGTTAATATTCATGATTTTTACAATAATTAGAGATCTATATATGCCTGTGTATCATCACTTAATCCACATTGCACCATAAAAGAAGTGCTATGTAGGTGTGTGTGTTACTTATAAGAGACATTAAAAACTTTTGTGTGTTTGTCAAGTGACTCCCAGGCTCAGTGCCACCATCATTCCGTCTGTCCTTTCTTTTTTTTTAGACCCTTGTACTTGCCAGTTGGCCTGAGTACACCAGAGTCATCTGATCCAGTGCTGCCCTCAACAAGACACATTCTCACACACACACACACACACTGGGGGTCTTCAATAAGGCATACACACACTTTCCGAAATGTATTGTGACCTTAACAACATGTTCAGACAACAATACACAGATACACACAGACCTGGATAACCTGTCTCCTAGAATTGAGATATTGTTACTTTATGAGAACATTTTTGCATGTCAGTGCAGGTCCTCATAAGGAATAAATGGCTTTAAAGAAGGGTTTCAGAGTTTATGTGTAATACTGAAAGAGGTAACTGTGGTTACTGTGGTTATTATGTATATATATACATATATATACTTTTTTTTAAAACCATGAGGAGGATTTTGTGAGGATTGTTCCCTGCATTGGTTTGAAAAGAAATGTAAATAAAACTTGCAACAAGCAAGTCTGTAGTGTTACACACAGCATGAAGCATTTAAATCCATGTTTGACCTCTGACGTACTTCTGAAATACATTTAAGGGTTTTTGCCCATTAAAGGTATAATGAATGTGTTATAAAATATTAATATAAACTTACACCCAGTATAAAATTGCATTGTGAAGGTGCATAACTGCCATGCTGTATCATATTCAATAGTGCATTGAAATGCTTTTGTCACGCACACTGCCTAACTCGACCGGCACCAGGACCCGGGAGGGGCCGGGCGCGGTTCAGGAAGCAAGAAGTATTTTCTTGGGGCGCATTGCTCTGTCATTGAGTCTACCAGCCCAACTTTGATTCAGTTCAGCTTCAACTGTGAGTACTCCGGTTATTTGGTTAATCTCCCTGATGGAGTGTGTGTCTGTTAGAACGCAGGTTCTTGTGAGAATCCTTGCCCTTTGTGTAAGAGAGTTCCTATATCAACTTGTGTGGAAATCCTGCCTACTCACGCTCTCAGCCACGTTTGGGTTAACCACCACGCTACACGGGCTAACGGCTAACGCGTAGCAGTTTGTTATCTCCTAAGCAGATAATTGGCAGACTGTGAGCATTTGGCATTTGGTTCATATCCTAACCACTGTCCGACTCAGTCCTAAAGCCGCCTAACCCGACCACTTGAAGATTGTGGACGTCTGGCTTTCTTGTCAAATTCTAACCAGATTCCTGAAAGCTTTTTGAACTTCTTATGTCAAGCTTATGAATACAATAACAATGCATGCTTTTAGTGCATATAAGAGTTGTTACATTTTTTATTTAAAGCTATTATACTGTAGATGCTTTAAGAATCTTTCACGTGTAATTATATGCCGCCTTAGAAAATGTCTTATGTATGCCTTATAAATGCATTATGAAGTTGCACATAATGTAAATTGTTACTGAATAAACAAATGTATATTATATTTGCTATGCTATATATCTTTTATAATACATTACTGAGATACGGACTCATTTAGCTACAGTCATCGTGGAATGTCCCAAAAGTATAGCCAAGTAAAAGCGTGCGTGTGTGGTGTGGTGTGTGTGGCAAAACAAAGTTTTGGCTCACAGCTGCAGTGTCCTCTTTCCCACCATGCGTCTGCTGTCTCAGCTGCTCAGGTTAAGGGGCATGCAGCCTTGGCTTTGGCGTCATTTCACTGTTTGTGCCTAAACAACTTGAAGGTCACACGACAGGGCTCGGACACACAGGAGCTTCTAGTGATTCTGGTTGCTGTGTGCTGTAAATAGTAGGAACGGATGAAGTGGTGAAAATGGTAAAAAGGAGGGACAAAATAAAATAGGCTAAAAAAAGTGCTGTAAAAGCGCTGTAAAAGGATGGAAAATAAATTTCAAATATCTCCCCAAAAATGACAATGAGGCAGCAGTTTAACCTTTCTCCATTGAAGAAAAATTTAAAAAGTAGAAATAAATAAAGAGGAATAAAGGGGTTCAATGAGACGGAGAGGAAAGAATATCATAGTGTGCCAAAAAAGTTCCCTGTTTAAGTCCAAGGGAAAAATCTGAAAACATTTTGTGACCTCAACTGAAAGACAAAGGCAAAAAGAAGGTTGCAGTTGAACTGTCTACAAGAAAAGTAATATTTTACTTTTAATAGCAACACTTCTCAATAAGCTAAAATAACATTTTAAGCCATGAATGTTGTCTCTGCAAGGTGGGTGAGTGCCGAAAAGTGAATGAGATAATAATAATAATAATAATAATAATAATAATAATAATAATAATAATTCTTGCTATTGGGGCAGTTGGTAGTGCAATCATTTGGAAAAGAGAACATTCAACCAGGTCTCTGGAGGCTTGTTTGAGTCGGTTGATGTGTTACATAAGAGAACAACTCCTCCCTCCATTATCCTCCACCCCCACTCTCCACTGCACAACATACACATCGTCCTTATGCACCATGGCAACCAAGCCAAGTCTAGCTATTGTTCACCTCGCTGTTTTATCCCCAATCAGTTTTCTCTTAACAGCCTTTTCATGAGTGTGGCTGTTAGCATATGCACATGTGCATGTATTTAGTCTCTTCTGGATGTGTGTGTGTGAGTATTAATATGCATCAGGACCATAGGGTCAAAATGAGGTGTTTTTTTTTTAACCTAAGCATTATATAGTGCGTAATGGGTACTCATATTTGCCAAAATGGTCAGTTTCACATTATTGTGTAGGTTATTGACAGAGTAGTAAATGAGTAACTTCAGAATACTTCATTTATTCTGCAGTCAGTGTCTAAACCAATCATTTGCAACTTCAATAACATTTTTAACATATATATTTAATATATCTTATCATCTTATCACCAAAATACAGCTAACTGTTGAAAGATAAGTGATCATTTATATTTCAATTAAATTGAATTTATAATTTTTATATATACAGTGCTGTGAATAAGTATTTGCCCCCTTCCTGATTATTTTTTGCATGTTTGTCACACTTAAATTTTTCAGATTATCAAACAAATTTAAATATTAGACAAATATAACCCAGGTAAACACAAAATGCAGTTTTTAAATGAAAAGTTTATTTATTAAGGAAAAAAACTATCCAAACCTATATGGCCCTATGTGAAAAAGTAATTGCCCCCTTGTAAAATAATAAAGTAACTGTGGTTAAACACTTTTTTGGAAAGCTGAGTGCAATTTCACCAGCCACACCCAGGCCTGATTACTGCCAGACCTGTTGAATCAAGAGATCACCGAAAAAAGAAGACCAAAAGATCCCAAAAAAGGAAGACATCACTCTGCGATCTAAAGAAATTCAGGAACAGATGAGAAACAAAGTAATTGACATCTATCAGTCTGGAAAGGGTTACAAAGACATTTCTAAAGCGTTGGGACTCCAGCGAACCACGGTGAGGGCCATTATTCACAAATAGAGAAAACATGGAACAGTGGTGAACCGTCCTTGGAGTGACTGACCTGTAAAAATGACCCCAAGAGCGCAGCAACGACTCATCCAAGAGGTCATAAAAGAACCCAGAACAACATCTAAAAACTGCAGGCCTCACTTGCCTCAGTTAATGTCAGTGTTCATGACTCCACCATAAGAAAGAGACTGGGCAAAAATGGCCTGCATGGCAGAGTTCCAAGCTGGTAAAAAGCTGGTGTCACTTTTGCCAAAAAACACCTTGATGATCCCCAAGTCTTTTGGAACAATATTCTGTGGACTGACAAAACACAAGTTGAACTTTTTGGATGGTGTGCGTCCAGTTACATCTGGTATAAAAGTAATACAGCATTTCAGAAAAAGAACATCATGCCAACAGTCAAACATGGTGGTGGTAGTGTGATGGTCTAGCTTTGCTGCTTCAGGACCTGGACGACTTGCTGTGATTGACAGAACCATGAATTCTGCTGTCTACCAAAAAATCAAAGAATGTGCGGCCATCAGTTTATGACCTCAAGCCGAAGCGCACTTGGGTTCCGTGAAAGGACAATGATCCAAAAACACACCAGCAAGTCCACCTTGAATGGCTTAAGTAAAACCTAAATGAAGGTTGTGGAGTGGCTCTAGTCAAGTCTGGACCTGAGTCCACTGAGATGCTGTGGCATGACCTTAAAGAGGCGGTTCATGCTCGAAACCCTCCAATGTAGCTGAATTAAAACAATTCTGCAAAGAAGAGTAGGCCAAAATCCCTGCACAGCGATGTAAAAGACTCATTGCCAGTTATCGTGAACGTTTAATTGCAGTTGTTGCTGCTAAAGGTAAGTACAATCAGTTATTATTATTAGGCAATTACTTTTTCACATAGGGCCATGTAGGTTTGGATAGTTTTTTGTCCTTAATAAATAAAAACTGCATTTTGTGTTTACTTGAGTTATCATTTTCTAATATTTAAATTTGTTTGATAATCTGAAAATGTGACAAGCATGCAAAAATTCACAGCACTGTATATATACATATATATATATATATATATATATAATATATATATATATATATATATATATATATTTATATATATATATGTATATATATATATATATATATATATATATATATATGTATATATATATATATATAGATATATATAGATATATATAGATATAATTAAAATATCCAATGTTTTGCCTCATTTCAGTGCAGTGGAAATTCTTTAACTATGCAGGCTTACCTCTAACCATGGTTCAGTTAAATCTAAATATTTATACAATGAATTATATATTGGCAGTTAAGTACGTAACAGTTAGGAATTGGCCTTTGTGATGGATGGTTGTCGTCAAGTTCCAGACTGAAGTAGGACACTGAGGTAATTCATAGAAAAAGTACCATCCCTACATTAAGTACCCAGGCACTGCTAAAAAGTGCTGTGTCTACAGTAAAAATAATCACCATTTAAATAATATTGGGCTTTAACAAAATCCAAAACTCAGACAGCTCCATCCTGAAACTTACTTTTAATGCACTCTAGTGTGTGTGAGAAAGAGAGATGTGCGTGATCTCTCAGTAATTGGCATTTATGGTTACAGTATAATTGCATTTCCTAAACACACTTCCCACTAATGCTGCATGTGACGGGCACATGACCACCATCACCCTCACACTGGTGTGTGTGTGTGTGTCTTCCAGTGCTCTGATTATATAGGAAAAAACCAGACATCAGGTAAAGGGGAACGTAACATTTAATTACCGTCATGTGTCAGCTCTAACTCCGCATTCCTGCAGCACTACGATCCCCCTCCTTCAGCTGCCTATTAGTGGTGAGGTGGAGAGGGGCAGAAAGAAGCCGTAAGACTGGCCCTTAACTATATATATATATATATATATATATATATATATATATATATATATATATATATATATATATATATATATATATATATATATATACACGCATATAATTTTTTTTTTAAGTAGCATGCGTTTCTGATTGTCTCTCATTTAGCAGAAATAGCATCTGATGGGCTCATGTGAAAGTGAAAGTGAGTGATTATTTGTCATTGTGAGCACACCAGTGCACAGTACACAGTGCACCACAACGAAATGTGACCTCTGGATTTAACCCATCCGTGAAGGAGCAGTGGGCAGCTACTGTCACCCGAGCAGTGCTTGGGAACAGTACCTTGCTCATGAGTACCTCAGTGGTAACTTTACTGGCCCTCATTAGATGAGTGCATTGTGTAACAGCACACTTTTGGCAGTTGCAGGATGGAGTTGGAGAGTGGAGTTCATCTTGGTGAAGATGGAAATATTCATGGCCAATAACACTTTGTAGTTAGCTACATTTTCTCTGTAGCTTGTAGTGTAGCAAAATACTATGTTTAAACTGTAACTTGATTTTGTCAGATCTGCTTTTAATTATATGCTGCTTGGAAAAGCTATCGAAGCCTTTAATATTGCCACACACACACCAGTTACCACACCACATATCGTCATCCTCTCCACGGTCTTCCATGACGTGCATTTAGCCTTGACCGACATCCTGACTCAAACTGAGATCAGAACTTTTGCAAAGTCACCCACAGTTTTAGACTGCGGATTTGAGTCACCCACAGTGCAGCAGAGCCAAAGTGAAATTCCAAGTTTTGGGGCATGAAAACATGTTGTGTCTCACAAGAAACAATCACCTATGCCAATGTGAAAAGATCTCTTTGCTTTTAAGTAAGTTCAGTGCAACCCAGTCTAGTACACTAATATGATACTAATACGATGTCCTATGTATTCTGAAACCATTTTACCAAAAACCAACATTAACATTTTCAGCAGTTTGAGCTAATTTAGTGCTTATACTGACTGACAACACAGGTCGGGTTCATCCCCACTTGCCAGTAAGCTTGTTGGTTTGCTAAACTCATTTTCTCAGTAGACCAATTTTGGTAGTATCTAACCCCTGCACACCAGGAACATCTGTTTATCTAAGGACTACTTGGTAGCGTAATGACTAGGGAGGTCACCATATGATTGGGGGGGTTGCTGTTTAAGTTCCGAACCAGTAAAAGTGCCACTGAGGTGTCATGAGCGGGGTACCGCCAATATCTACCCACTGGTCAAATGCAGAGGTCACATTTTCATCCACTGTGTAAATTATGCTGCATCTACAGTGAATAAATAATCACTACTTATGTTGTTGTTTTTTTCAAGGATTTGAGCATCCTTGAAGGCAACTGGACTTCTTTTTTAATCAGACGTTAAAATTCTGATTTTGAAGTTACTAGTGGTGTTGTTGCTTTGAAATTGGTCGTTGGCTTTTCCTGCGGTCCAACAGGTCATTAGGGTCACACAAAAGACAAGGTGTGGATCAAGGTATGAGCCTTTAAAGTAATGTGAGCTGAGTCCAGGTGTGAACCATTTGTGGGTCGTTGCCTTTCACATTTAAATTGACTTAAGATCCCTTTCACACCTGGGCTCAAGTTGCAATCAATTCAACATTACAATAGAGCTGCTGCAGTTTTGGAGATGCTCTAACTCAGGAAATTAGTGGGATTTACATTGTTCATCTGGTTACTGCGGTCATAATGTTATGGCTGATTGCTGTGTCTTCCGTCATTTACAGCATTTAGTGGACATTCTTATCCAGAGTGATTTCCATTTCCAAATCATTTTGACTGAGAGTGACTTGGGATTAAGGTTCTTGCTCGGAGACACAATGATGGTAGTGCTGACTAACCTAACACCTCTGGTCCAGAGGTGAGTATCCCAACCCTTACACTATCATTTCATTCCTCACTTCCTATGTAACACAAACACAGGCCACAATAATTAGAATCTATAAGGTTGAACATCAGATTTCCTGCAACATACTGCTCAAATAAACACTGTTTACGTACAATAAAATTACATATAGCTGTATTTATATATTTTGTCTATCTCATTTAGGAATCAATTTAGTGGTCAGTCTTTCTAATTGGCCCATCCTAACTTTTTATGAGGCTTTAACTTTAACAACAGCTTGAAATAATTCCAACAAATTATGTGATGGTCTATTTGAATATTGTTTATTATTTATATATTGTTCTATATTATCAAAAATATTTGATCCAGAAATTCTACATGTACCATAATAGGACACTGTAAAAGGTTTGTACTTAGCTAGTGGAACAGCATGCATGTTATTTCATGTGACGTAAACCACAATGCTCTGATAGGCATTCATGAACTATCTGTACGTAGTGATTACATCAAATAAGCAACTCCTGTGTCTCTACAACAGGAGTAAGTTCAGAACAGTTCATCGCTTGACTGTCAATATTTGGGGGAAAATGACCAGGAGCCCATCTGCCTGTAGTTGCAGTGGCCTAATTTAATTTTTTCACTTATCTATCAAGTTTATCCCTTGAGTACAGTGAAGGACAGGCACAGAGACCTGCTGTTTATGGTGTGTACTTCAGGGTCAGGATTCTGACAATGTACAAAAGCTTTTGCCGGTCTGAATGAGCAGGATGAATGCCAGGGTGGTGTACAGCTTGGTACAGCTAAATTTGTCTCGCTAACGCTACATTGTGCTTAAATTAATCCCACACATCAACATTACGATGTTCTTCCCATAATGCCCTATATATGAGTGCCTTTAGCATTTAAACTGTAGTTTATTGGTCTATCTTAAGCCTACATACAAAAAATCTTATATACTAGAATTAATTATATAGGTTGGGTTCTTTAGGTAAAAACTATGTAACAGGAGTTGAACAATATGTTTCTTTAGGTCCAATACCAATACTGATTATTACTGATGAAAACTGTTGCCAATATTTTGAACCGAAATATTCATCCATTCATCTATTCATTATCCGAACCGCTTAATTCCAATCGGAGTCATGGCGGGACTGGAGCCTATTCAGGAACTATGGGCGCAAGGTGGGGGCCAACCCTGGGCAGGAGCCAATACACCGCAGGGCACACGCACACCCAAACAATCACACTCTCTTTCACACACTACTGGTCGTCTAAACCTGGATTACACGCCTTTACACTGTGAGAGGAAACCAGAGCACCAGGCGGAAACTCACGCCAACACAGGGAGAGCATGCAAACTCCACACACAAAGGTCCTACAGTCGACCCAGGGGATCGAACCCAGGACTTTCTGGCTTTGAGACGGCAAGATTAACTACTGCGCCACTGTGCCACCCTGAATCAAAATATGTCTGCTATAAATATGAAAATTGGTATCAAAATTTTGAATATCAGATAAATTTAAATGCTTTTAAGCATATTTTTAATTTGGAGAATTTATAATTTCTTGTGACATTTAACAAATTAAATTGGTGTTGGGACACTCTTATAGACGCAAGAGTGTTGTGACATCTAACAAATGAAATTGGTGATGGGTCACTCTTATAGACTCTTATAGAGTGTTGACTTCAGTCAGAGAGAAGCACCAAAGTTTTAAATACATACAAAAGGCCAATACTTGATAACAGTAAAAAAATGCCAAATATTGGAACTGATAATCATTCAGGTCATTGGTATATGTATTTAATTGCCCCCCGAGGCAGTTCTGTAATAAGGCAATCCTAGGCGATTGCCTGGTGCCCCGAATCTGTAAGGCTCCTCTAAATCGGCCCTCCCCCCTATAACCACTTCACAACCATGTTTAACTTTTAGAGATCGACGCATGCATTTTGTGTTGTTTATTAATTCATTTTTAATAACTCAGAATCCTTTTAACTTACAGAGACCATAAACATACATCACCTTAACAAACATTACATTTATTCCTCTGTATGTGAAATTATTTGTGAGAAATTCCATGCACAAAACTGAAGTAATTGTGTATAAAGGCAATAATTACATTATTTGCAAGATAAACATGTTAGCACTTGTGACTCATGTGGAACGCCATCACTCTCAAAAATGTAGTTCTCTTGCAGAGAGGCTAAAAGGAGCTCATTTTATGTGCCAAAAAGAGTCCAAATTGGCTGAAGATAACCCAAAACTTCAGGATTTTTTTTTTTCAGTTGATCAGATGTACTATTTGTTATTAAATAATTTTATTGTGTATCCAGATGGATACATAATGGATAAAGAAGTGTTTCAGCCTGGCACTAACCTTATTTTTCTTCACAGTACTAAGCCATAGAATGTCTCTGCATAATATAAAACTCTGCAAGTTAATAAAACAAACTGGTCTTACTATTTCTAGTAGTTATGTCTACAGTTTCAGCTCTTTTTATAGTATTTTTTTCTAAATCTACAGGTGCGGGTCTGTTATTCATCAGAAATGGGCTGATTTCAAGACTGTCACCATTTACACATCACTTTGTGCGTGAGCGTGAGGGGCCCCATACATGTATTTGCCTAGGGCCCTAAAATGGCTAAATCTGCCTCTGCTCCCCCCTATGTACTCCCCATTTCTTTTTATCTGCAGGCCCTGCCAGTATGTTTGTATTATATGTTGTACATCTTTTTTAGTCCAGGAAGACACTATTTCGTTAATATATAATATATTGCTGAAAAGCCGTTCTTGACTTGACTCGACTTGAAAGTGGAGGACAAAAGAAGAGGCATTCCTAAAACAGAGTAGGTTTTGCACAGTCCTGTACATGCATTGCTGTTACCTTGCAGATTCTGACTTCTTGCACTCTGACCTTAAATTATAATTTTCTTGTGTGACTGACACCTCACCTCAGACCTGAGAATGTAAAGGTGAGAGACGTACGTGCACAACAAAAACTGGGGTCAGAGGGTACAGCTAACACCTAGCAGCTCTGATTACGCCATCTCCTCCAACTTGACTTAAGCATTGAATAGAACATTCCTGCATGTGATGTTTACCAGCTCATCTCTGGGAAGCCCCATTTTAGATTTGTTGTGTTATTGCATTACTTTTTGGCATTATAACTGTCTGCAGGCAGCTTCTCCAGTGCTGAGAATCAAAGCCTGTTCCCATTGCAAGTCCCAGAGGATTAAATAACCCTGAGGGATGAAAACAGTGTGTTTTGAGGCTGGGCATGCCAACGCACAAGAGTCTTTACTTTCACTTTGCTGCAGGAGCTGGCATGTGAAATGACCTTTGTAACATATATTAAAATATTCATCTGTATGCTGATAGTGGTGATTTCCTGAGGATTTTACCTTGTTACTTGAATGTAGGACACCTAAAATCCATATATTTGGGTTGAAAGTCAGGTTTACGAATTTCCAAAGGTCTTAATGACTGAAATTCTTAATCGAGCTTCAGACTTAATTAGCAGATGAACACATAAAGAGCAGCTACAAAGTAATGTCTGCTGTACACAAAGTGAAAAACTCATCAGCGCAGTATGCGTACAGACTTTTACTTTCATTTGAAGTTACATCTGAATACTTTTTAAAATCAAGTTAGTCGTTCAGCGCACCAAGAGAAGTCTGCTTTATAATGATGTTTCAGACATGTGAGAGGACGCTTTAATAAACGTCAGGCATGTGATAAATACAAGCATGTCAAGTGTGAACCAGGCATTAGGCCACTGGTGGATGCACCGGTGTTCTGCTTTGGGGTGGGTTGGCCTAATGGTTTGGATATTCGCCTCTTGACCATGAGGTTGTGGGTTTGAATCCTACTTCCAGCTATCACTACTCATTGGATCTCTGAGCAGGACCTTAACTCCAAGTTGTTCTCAAGTAGATGAACTCACTGTGGATAAGAGCATCTGCTTAATGCTGTAAATGTTCTTAGAATGCCAGTAGTGTAATAATCTATGTTTATCAGTTTACGCTACTTTATCTCAAGATGTCTGAAGTATATACTATGATGTTCTTATAGTTACATTTACACCAACAGAATAAAATGCCTGAAGTTTCATCCATGATGTTCTGATAAGTTATAGACAAAGGGCGGAATTTCGGAAGTGCAAAACAGAGCTATGCTAGATAGCTCGTGCAATATACTACATTTCTGTTCTACATAAGAGCATTAACCAAGAGTATGTCATTCTGACAGGTATGCTGGAATGTCGGAACACTCCAGCATTTAAGCTTTTTAGATCACCATCCAAATGTGCGAACTTGCATTTTCACCAGTCTTATTATTTGTATTGCCTTTCTGTCCGAAACAATGGGGAAATCTGATGCGTTCGTGCTACTTGATTCTTCTTGGAAATCACTCAGCGCTCCAATCACTCCAGAACAAATCATTATTGTGAAATACAACAGGTTAGACTTGCCCAAACACAGCACACAGACTTCCTTACGTAAATAATAATCTTGTGAAACTTAAAAAGCACAGACACAACCAGATCTGGATATACTAACATTCATCTAGCTGGCACATCATATTAGCAAAAAAACTAAAAAGTAATTTAGAGCAAATTATTTAAACAAAAATTCACATATATAAACTGAGATTTTTCATTGTCATAATTTGATAAAGCTACCTTTCAAAGAACATCCTCCACAGACAAAAATGCCACTTTCTACGATGTGTTCACCACTATCCTTTCATGTAAGGCTTTAGTTAATAGGGTTTAAAGTTTAGGAGTTTGTTTTATTGTTTTGTTTCCCTTAAGTGACCCAGTAAATAGATCATTACATCGTACTGTTAGTAGTTTTGGTCAAACTGCCAGTTTTCATGATAGAAGGTAAAGAAAAAGACAACTGCAAATCAATTTGTAAAAGTGTTATAAATCTTTTAATGTGTCCAAAGAGACAAAAGTTAAACAAATTAAACATTTTTCTGTAATAAACTTGCCACTGTAAGAAACCCAAAACCTTTTTAATCATGCAATGATAGCAAACAGTTAAGAAGAGTTCATCATGGGAGTGACACACACCATAAAAACATCCATACAGTTTGGACCCTGTTTGAAGCTCTACATAAATCAGCAAATCTGAAATCCAAAAATGTACAATAACGTGGCAATCTCATAGTCTTAAAATTAGCTTCTGGTTGGAATTAACCACATGTACAAAACTAGCTATACAAAGTTGAATAGGAAATTGCAGTCTCCCTCCTCGTATCAGACCAGAAGTTGGCCAGCATCTGGAATTCTAAGATCTCTTTTTAAGAAGAACAGGGAGGATTGGCAGTGAGTGAGCTAAAAAAAAAACCTTGGGATGAAAAAATCCCGTCAGAACGTGCTTCTAAAAAACAGCCGACCATTTCCCTAAACATACAGTCCTTCTGTTGCATCAGGTTGACCTGTTATAACTCAAGGCTTTAGTAAAAAACAGACTACAGTACAAAAAAATACAGATTACTGCTCTACCCCAGAAAGACTGGGCTAATTAAGGAGGCTTTTGGCCGCTACTCCTAGTATTCCGTAGGCTCCTCGCCTTCCTCGTTCAGCAGACAGGTGCGAATCAGAGCCTCGGTCACGGCGTATGGGTCGCAGTTGGCTGAGGGACGGCGGTCCTCGAAGTAGCCTCGCTTGTCCTGGCCCACGGCGCGTGGGATGCGGATGCTGGCACCGCGGTTGGCCACGCCGGCTGAGAAGTCGTTGATGTTGGAAGTCTCGTGGTGGCCAGTGAGACGTCGGGCGTTGTCCAGCCCACCTTTGGGGTCATAGGCACGGATGTGGTAGCGATGTCTCTTCCCCAGCTTTTCGATGGCCTCCTCAATGTATCTGTGGTCAGCGAAGAATGAAAGATTTTTTTAACAATTTAAAAAGGTCTTTCTAATAAATTAGAAAATATATTTTCTATAATTATGATGTATTATTATTCACATATTTCTTTTTACATTATAAACATATACAATTAATTTCCTGCAGCATACCTCAGACCACCCTCTTCTCGCATCTCCTTCGTGCTGAAGTTGGTGTGGCATCCCGCCCCGTTCCAGTTGCCTGGGATGGGTTTGGGGTCAAACGAGACCACAACACCAAAGTCTTCACACACCCTGTGCAGAATGAACCGAGACACCCACAGATGGTCTCCCATGCTGATGCCCTCACATGGACCGATCTGGAATTCCCACTATAAAAAAAACCAAACAAGTTTTAGCTCGATGAAGTAACTGTTGGCCTTAATGATAAGTGTAAGAAAACAGGCATTAATATTCTCATCATCATGGACATCAGGTTTACCTGTGCAGGCATCACTTCAGCATTAGTGCCACATATTTTAACTCCAGCATACAGACACGCCCTATAGTGGGCCTCCACAACATCTCTTCCATAGGCCTTATCTGCTCCCACTCCACAGTAGTAGGGACCTTTTTGTAAACACACATTACCATTTAATTAGAGCAGAAGAACAGATTTCACTAGACATTGAGGATAAAGTGTTGCAAGATAGTGATTTAAAAAAAAAAAAAAAAAAAAAAAAAAGATACTTGCCCTGTGGTCCAGGGAAACCGTTGGAAGGCCAGCCGAAAGGATGACCATCAATGCCCAGGATTGTGTACTCCTGCTCCATCCCAAACCACGGGTGCTGGTTCTCCACCATGTCCATGATCTTCTTACACGTCTGACGAAGGTTGGTTTCTGAGTTGAAAAAAAACACCATGTCACTAACAGCATTAGACCATTTCACTGGGCAAGATTTAATTTGTTCATACATTTGTCTACTCAAGTGGACGAGCTGTTTAAACTATGCTTTTTATTATCTGTGAACTCATATTAATGCATGATCATTATAAAATAACTGTACAAACATTTCCCGTTTCTTACCTGCTGGTTTACGGTTGTATTTCAGCACTTCACAGAGCACCAGCTTGTTGGGATCTTTCCTGAATGGGTCTCTGAACATGGTTTTAGGGATGAGGTACATGTCACTGTTGGAGCCTTCTGACTGATATGTACTGGAGCCATCAAAATTCCACTCTGGGAGATCTGAGATACAATTGTTAAGACACATTAAGACACCATGAATACTAAGGGCACTAAGGGCACGAGTACTAAGTTGGCATTTTAAAGATCAAATCTACATTGATATATAGATTAAATGCGCCCATAGCATTGATCCAAAATGATAACATCACATATTGTATATTTAGCAATGACATTTTATATTAACCAGAAGATCTATTTTTATTAAAAGAGAAGACTCTTTTTTTATTTAATTCAATGCCTGGTTAAGCTCAGGAATAAAGATGTTGATCCTTTATTCGATCCTGATTTGATGAATGGAATAGTGTTAAATCATTCATATGACATTGTCTCAGCAATCAGTAAATGATATTGCCATTCTCTGAATCGAGACTTTGTGATATTGGCAGACATTGAATAGTTGTCCTTTGAATCAATATGATATAGTATTCTGATGATTTCCACCCTTAGTCCATATCGGAGCTCAGACCTGGTACCATTCACACCCATGCCAGTCATGACTTTATATCCCACGGGGACTACATTGTGACCATTTACAGACTTATTATAGCATTATTGTAGCATCATCAATCATAATCATGCATAAGAAGTGTTTACCTTCAATGGTTTTAGGTTCCGAGTCTAAGGTCCTGGTCTTGCATCGGAGTCCCTCTCCGGTTCCGTCAATCCAAATGTACATGACCTGGACCATGTCTCCCTGAGGGAGCTCCAAGTACTGCTGCTTCACAGCTTTATTTAGCTTAGCACTAGATGAAGTGGCCATCTTGTGGGCTATAAGAAACCTGGAAAAGAGGACAAAGATGTGTCTTTGCTCTATTCCAAATCTCAGTACACACTTTACTATTACGTTATTCATTCCTGTTTTTTGCACGCATCTTCGATTTCTTGAACATTCATGTCATGCGTTCTTTATCATTTCCTGACCTATTCAGGTTAACTGTGACTTACTATATGGCTTATGTCCATTTCCAATTTGTACTTTGTTAGATCCCTATTTCTCTATTTATATATATAATTAAATAGTACATGTTTTATATCTTTTTACCTTAACATGGCAATAAACTTCTGATTCTTTGTTTAAGTCCTGATATTTTCAACTCCAAACCACATCGGTGTCAAATAAAAAGGTATCATATCGTTGTGTGGGGTTATTAAAGAAAACAAAAGAAAGAGCAAGATCGAAAAGACAACCCCACGTAAAAAGGCGCTCCGAACATCAAATCCTTGAGACACTTAAAACGACCATCTGAAAACAATGGGGAGGACTGAAAACAACACAAACTTCACCGCTGACCACTACATTTATCGAGACATGAGTAAAGATATCGACAAAAGTAAATAAAATAGAAAATGTACTTTTACTGTTTTGTCACATTTCAGCCCGAGTGCTAAGAATAACGATTTATTATGGTCCGATGGGCGCGTATTTCTCGAACAATGACGCAACAGATCAAACGTATTGCGACAATTTGAGCGTTACAGCGGAAGCCGGGAGCGGAAGCCGGGAACGGAAGTATTTTTGTGACAGTACCAAATAAAGCCAAACGCGGAATTATTAAACCTATTATAATGAAATAACAAATATAAACACAACAAATGATACCCAATACGAGCATCCCCGTGTTCAAAAGATCAACATGCGTGTCTTTAGTAAATAGAACGAATGAATTTATATATAAACCATACGCACCTTCCAGGTTAAAAAAGTAATAATCGCTGTGAGACTGGTGGTATTTCCAGCTGGCTTTAGGCGACTCTATTATCTGTTTTTCTCTCATTCTCCTGCCGAGAACAAGTCGCGATGCCCGAACATTTAAAGACCGGCGTCTCATCGGCTGCTTCCTGATTGGAAGAAGGAAACGTGATCGACTCGTGGACAGCTGACGTCAAGCGCTAAGTGCGAACTGATTGGAGGGAGAAGGAAAAGGCGGGATCCTCGCGTCCCTCTCGCGCACGGTTTTAGTACAATTAGGTTTGATATATGGCACCTCCTAGTGGCTGTGGTTTGTGGCCGGAAAAAGGTGTATTTTTAAAATGTTCAAATAATAGTTTTTAAAAAGTTATAATGTTAAACATCGTATAATTATTTTTACAGGACATGCTTGAAATGGTATCCTTTTTTGGGAAACTGCAGACGCGAATGTTCATTCAGTCATTCATTTTCCACTTAATCTTATTATTAACCACTTAATCCTATTTATAGAAAATGACTAAAAGTTGGGCTAAATTTAGAGGTGGTTCCTCAGTTGGATTGGGGGATTAAAGATTTACAACTTAACAAGAAATCCTAAAAAAAAATAAAATAAAATAAAATAAAATAAAGTAAAATAGAGAAATATGTGTCCTATATCGACACGGCCACACGGCCCTTATGGGTCTGAGGACAGCATGAAATTACAAACTAAACATAAAAAATAAAGCACAAGTAGTGTACTTTATTCATACGATACAACTGCATTGCTTTAATTTTGAAGTGTTACAATGTGTCACATGATATGCAAATAAAGTTAAACTGAAGTAAATTATAAATAAGGGTTAAGTATCCAAAAATTGCTGTCTAGCCTCTTACGTTTTAAATGACAATTCCCACCATTAAAATAAAATAAGGCCTAATCTCATTGTCACAAATATGGAAAAATGTTTCACATATGAAGATAACATAGTACCAAATACAGGAAAGACCAGAACCTATAATAAGGGGAGAAGTGTATCCAGGCAAGGCAAGTCTAACCCCTAATCAGCACCCTTGATGCTCTCTACATCCGTTAGGGTCAGAGAGAGCAGTTTAAAGGCAAGATTTGAAAAGGTAATGAAAAACAATATAAAGTATCCTTTATGAAGAAAAATACTCCCAACAGGTTTTTTAAAAAACCTTAAACACCGTTGTACTACTTTTATTACCTCTTTATATTCACTGTACTTCTCTGTACTTGTACTTTTGTCTCACACAGCCTGTAGCAGTTATATGCAGATTAATAACACAATTTGCAAGCAATTTGTGCCCATTTTGTACATGGAAGTACTGTGAAAACAGTTTCAATACTTCAATAGCACATGTTTTATTGACTTTATCTGTAAAAGAATGTGTGAATTACATATATTTAGAAATGTTAATGAATAGTTACTTGTGTTATACAGTATGTATTAGTCATTTATTTTAGTGGATAAAATCATGAAGCGGTTTGTATAGTCACACTGTGATCCCCTGCCAGGCCACTAGTGGCTGCCCTGTCTTGTCTTTCTGAACTTCAACAATGGTTTGTTTGAAGTATATGTTTCACTAAATAAAAAGTGTCTGTCCTTATTTTAAAAGATAAGGAATGTATATAATTAGTGTTTCATGTCTGAATATGACTCATAAAAAGGTTATGTTAGACAATTTGTGAGCTAAATATTAGTGGAAAAGTAAAAGTTGTTGTTTTCTGTACCTAATATCCCCAAAATATGGAACATCTCTGAAAAAACAGTATATTGGTTGAGAGGCAGATACCAGCAGTTTTGAGGAGTAGCTAAATTCATAACATTGCCAATTTTAGGTAGCTACTGCTCAAAACTGCTGGTATCTGATATGAACTACATTTGAACAATAATGTGACCAAACTAACAAAAAAAATCACATTTGAAAATAAATATGAACAGATTTGAGCTTGCAACATGAATGTTGCTTAAATATTGCATGTGCCTAAACATTGCCTAAATGTTGAGGATGTTTTGTTATTGAAGACGCTGACCTTTCATCTTATTCCCAGGCTGTATGTGTGTTGCAGTGAGGGCAGCCAGTTGGACTCCTCTTTCAGATCTGGGGTGTCCTACTGCCCCAAAAACACCAGGAGAATATTCTGGAGGTTGGCCACACATTTGAACAAGCAATCTGAGAGTTGCTGTGATTCCTTAAGTCTGTGCCAGTGTCGTTCCCCGGCTCGCCAGCAATAGTGTAAGCCCCTGCCCTCTTTCAACATGGCAAACCCCCAAAATGCATTCTCCAGTGACTGTGTTACTCGCCTCAGTCAGACACAAGAGTCCTGCCCAAAATAGGCTAGACCCCGTGCAGATACAGCTCCTCATTCTGCTTTAGAGGTGGCAACAGTCCAGGTAACAAACATTGGCATCCCTCTGCCAGTTCACCAAACACTTCCGCTGTAACACAGAGGCTCAAGCAGTAAGAGAGTACATTTATCAGTGTCAAGTACAAGAAGTGTATAAGTATTCAGTTATGACTTCGCTTCATCTTAAGTCTTTACTCTCATCAGTATTGTTCGGATGGATAAAACATCATCGGTTTGATGGGTATTTATTCTTGTCTTTATGTACCTTAGTTAAGATTGTGGAATAAATATTTGTGCAACATAACAACATAACAAATATATGTTTAAAACAATGCAAAAATATATTACCATTTTCTTTGACAAACAAAGTAATTAAGCACAGTTGAAGGAAAATATTAAAGGCGGTGAATGAGTAGTACTCAAAAGTAGTAAGACTTTTAAAGGGGTTAGTCAGGTTCTCACAACCACCTGTACACATTCATATGCAGTACTGTGCAAAAGTCTTGAGCCACCCCTAATTTCTTTAGAAGGTACAATGATTCATGGCAACTTGCAAACATACATGTAAATGCTGTTCTTCAAGACCACTTAAAAATCTAAGACTGACTCAAACATGAAATCCATAAAACAATTACCTAAAAGTCTTGAAAAACACAGAACAGAGCACGCCGACATGGAGAAGATTCAACGGTGGACTGGCAGACGCAGAAAGGAGAGACATTCCTAAATAGTAATCTAACAAGATTAAAACAGATGAAAACAGTAAGCAGACAGGAGGTGAGAATTAAACAGGAACAACTGCTCCTTCATGGATTCTGTTCAAATGCAGAGATCACATTTCGTTGTGCTGTGGTGTGTTCACAATGACAAATAATCACTTACTCACTTTCAAACTAAAACAAGGGGACAAACATCATAAACAAAATAAATAAGCAAAAACAGTCATAACTAACTAAACAAACTAACTGAGGTTAAGAGAGGGGGCAGGACAGATGGAAATGACTGACATACCACATGAGGCAGACAAGACAGGACAAGCACAGTCTCAAGTGGTCAGCCAGGGAAAGGTCCAAAAATGAGAAAAAGAGGCTCAATTATTAACTGTTTGTCAACACTGTTCTAAAGCTTATTACATTATCGGATAGGTGTCAAACGCAGAAACAGAACATAAAAATCATATTTCTGTGTAGAACAAACTGAAATAAAAGCTGTTTAATTTTTTCATTCTTTATTACGTGGCAGAGATTTGATTTGACTGCATGTGTCAGAAGCAGATTGGGCTTAGGTTCAGAAATTCCACCTGCTCTGGGCCTTGGCTCTGATCCAGCATCTGTGTTCACACCTTCCAGCAAACCTCCAGAGTGTCATTTAGCAGACGAGATTCACCTGAAATCTAGTCACATGTCTTATTAGTTTAAACACCAGAATGTTTAATGTTTATGTAGGAGTTGTTTTGCAAAGTATTGATAATATATTATTGTCTGATTTGAGCCCTGGATTGACCCCTTGAATTTCTTAACTTGCGTAGTGGTAGTAGAAGTGGGGTAATTGTAACAAGTTCCTGATTAGAGTTACAGGCGTGGCAGGGTCTAATAATAAAAGTACACTCACCCCTCCTTCCCAATACTTAATTAGAGTACAGAAAGTAGGAGCATAGTGATGATAAAAGTACAATTACCCCCCTCCCCTCAGTACCTAATTAGAGTAACAGAAGAAGGAGGGGGTGATAATAAAAGTACCTTCCCCCCTTTCAAAATACTTAATGCTACATGAGTAATTTCATAACACTAAATTAGAGTAATGTAAGTAGCAGGTGGGTGATCATTAAGGTACAATCAACCCCGTCCTTAATATTCAATTATAGTAGGGGCCCGATGTGGGGATCATAGTTATCCAGATTGTCCAACTTAACCACCATACTTTTTAGAGTAATTTATTATTCTAATTATTTTATCCAGAATAATTACTTAGAGTAATGGTAGTGCAAGGGGCCATCAAACTATAATCCCGCCAATCCCCTCATTACTTAATTAGAGAACTCATAAAAGTACAGTTACATCTCAACCCATTAGTTAATTGGAGTAATTGGAGTAGGAAGGGGATAATCATAAAAGTACTACACTCCCCCTAGACTTAATTCGGGTAATGGGAGTAGGAGGGGATTCATTGAAATTTCATGATTGCCCGCCTCCTACTCCCATTACTATAATTTATTACTGCGGGAGTTGAGTAATTGACCTCCCCCAAAACTTAATTAGAGTAATGGGAGTAGGAACAGTGTTAATCCTAAAGTACGATTATTCCTCCCTCCCAAAATACTCAGAGTAGTAGGAGAATTTGATACTTCCACCTCCATGCTATACTACTCCATAAACAGTGGAATACACCTAATGGAGCTACAGATGGGGCTGGATCTGAAATTCAGTTTATATCCCAACAAGCATTCACGAATTCATGAAGACACATATATTTATCATTTAAAGCCTCAGAGAAATATAATCAGTGAAAGACCCAGTTAGTGAATAGAATCAGCCTTTGGGAGCTTAATATTCCGTCGTTTCTCTCTCTCTCTCTGTATCATCCTCGCCATTTATCTCTTCTTCATTGTCTTTTCACATGCATTGAGTGTGAGATTTTCATTTCCTCTGTGTGTGTGTGTGTGTGTAAACTAATGAGCAAACAGTGTCCCTAACATTAATTGACACTCATGCACCATGGGAACGTGTTAATGACCAAGTCAAAATATTCAGCTCATAATTAACACCGGCTCTCCGCTCTGCGATGAAAAACAAAAATATTCAGCACTCATTAAAACTGCGACGAGAGGTGGATAAAGGAGATAAAATGCAAATGTTCCTCTGGGAAGGTAATTAAGTGTGTAAATGCACATTTATCAGCCCCTTTGTCTTTGTTGTTGTAGTGTCCATCTCTCGTCGCCAGATGGCAGCACAACACCAGAAGCTTTTATCACTGAAGACAATAATTTTACATCTGTTTCAAACAAACCTTCACCATCAATAAATGCATATTAGTCTGTTTTGTGGATTAGTCTTTTATACAGAATTAACTATTCATTTTTATTATGCGTGGCTGAGAACTAAAACATCCTGATCAAATTTTGTCTTATCAAAATGTCATCGTCATATTTTAGGCGGTTTTATCTGATTATCACAAAGGAAAGCACTATGTCCTCTTCTGATTCTGTCATATTGAGTAAACTGCACTAAAATGTCCTAACAGGGTACACAGGATTCGAATATCATCTTATGTCTTTTACAGTAGTATGCAAATGTAAAAGAAATGATCACTTAGACTGCCTAAAAAGTGAAAATAATTCTATAGACTCAGTGCATTCAAATAGAATGACCCTGCCAATTAAAAGCAAAGGAAAGCTCATTTTAGAGACGGTCATTTTCTCCAGCCCTCAAAAAAAAATCCTAATTACATCACTTACGCTCTTACATGTAATAAAAAAGAAGCTTGGGATCCTCCCATTAATTATGGCTCGAAGAAAAAGGCAGGCTTTGCACAATAGAAAGAAATTATGTCAAATTAGTATGCAGAACAATGCATTGCATATCAGAAAATTAATCTACACTGGTAATTTGAATTAAAAGTTTTCCAACACAGAATAAGTAGGACAGTTCTGTGGAGAATCTTCTTTTTTTCTCTCCTCGACTATGTGGACTCTCTCATTCTAAAATTACCCTCTTACCCCCTTTTGTTAGTAGTAGAGAAAAGCAATTAAAAATATGAATTGAGTGTGTGTTTCTTTTCTGTATAAAAACCTGTCAGGGCCGCAGCACTTTTGGTGGGGAGGGGGATAGGTTTTTTTGCGAGGTGGAAGTGGAGGAGGAGAAGAGCGTGTCTTTTTATTCTGTATGGAGATGATTGCCTGCTGTGATTCTCATTGTGTCTGGGAGAGAATGAGATTGAAAGAGGGAAAGATGAGAAGGAGTGCTGCGGTCGCTCAGCGTTAATGCGGCTCGACGGAAACTCCTGTTTATCTGCGTTATTGTTGCAGAGAAGATGAGTGTATGTGATAACTTGTCAGAGTTATTAAAAATGACGGTTAGTGCAGTGCGAAGCCGCCTGCCCTAGGCCCTGTCTTTATCAGTGCCTGTGAAGTTGATCTTTTCAGGCGCAAACATCATCACTCCTGCTGGAAATTTACAGTCCAGCAAATCACCTCTGGGAAAGGTCAGAGTGCACACGTTTAAAATTGCGTCCGAGCTAAACTTAACCACGTAGAGCCTTTTGAGCTTTATAGTTAAAATAATAAAGCTGATCTACTCACACAAAATAGTAGTGCATCTAAAACTAAAATTAGAATGCCATAAAAAGGTCATTTGGTGTTTTTTGGGGTCATTTATTTTCGACAGCTCATGAAAATCAGAAACCCATATCCTAAATGATTAGAATGTTACCTACGGTCAGTCAAGAAGCATATCCACAATATTGCAGTGTCTAACTTCTGAAAAATAAGTTCATTTGCACAGTCAATACATTATTAATGCTGAGTGAACACATGAACATACGGATATTAAAGTTTTTTAATTCAATAAAAAAATTATATTTTATTTCCTAATATTCTTTTTTCAGATACACTAATAAATTAGAGTAAATTCTTCCTTAAGCATTTTTATTATACTACACACTTAGTACAAATTAAAGGCCACATATAACTTGAAAGTGTACTGCATTATCTTTACATCTTTTCGTCGTGTTTCTTTTTCTCAATGTAGAAGCGAACTGGATGTTAATTCTCTGTCATAATCAATCACTGAACAAATAAGGATTTAATCCACATGATTTTACATTTATTAATGTATTTTAATTAATCAATTAATTAGTAATAATTATGAACAATAAAAATAAGTGTTATAAATAATAATAGATAATAATTATTATCAATATCAATCAATAATTTTACATAAATACTTATAGGTTTTTTAAATAATACATTATTTAACTAATAATTTATTAAGTTTAAGGTTGTTTAGGCCACCAATACATTATATTAACGACTGGTCTTGAGTGTGTGTAAATTCTGCTCTTAGCTAAGAACAAATTCCAGAGCAGAAAACATTGGTGAATGCCAGAATCTTCGTAAAGAGTGCGTAAGAGGGGTTCATTTATTCATTCTTTATCTGAACTACCCTGGTCAGGCGCCAAAACACCGCAGGGCATGTGTAAGAGGGGTTTAAGAATAAATTTGTTTGTAAGAATGGTTGGTGAATTGATCTGACATCATACATATTGTTAAGTCCCTCAGCAAACAAGCATGACAGCCAGTTTCCTCACAAATTTTATTAGGCATGATAACTCAGGCTTCTGTCGGTCGTTGGTCGGAATAAAAATGTCACATTTTAGTTGTTTTTTTGTGATTTGATA
Organism: Distichodus sexfasciatus; assembly: GCA_032718565.1. Lineage (NCBI taxonomy): Eukaryota > Metazoa > Chordata > Actinopteri > Characiformes > Distichodontidae > Distichodus > Distichodus sexfasciatus. The sequence continues at coordinate 121,134 of JAVGVS010000003.1, read as the reverse complement.
AGAATGGTGTTAAATCTGCATATATTATCTCATATTGATGGCTGGCTCCAGAATTAAATTATATCAAAATCGTATAGTAGCAGATTTTGTGATATTGGCAGACATCGGGTGGATGTTTATTGGATCGATAACGCAATTTGTGACTCACACTTCTTCTTTTTTTTTTTCCAACTTTATTTATTGGTTTTTTAAGCAGTACAGAATTAAAACAGGAGATTAATAAACATATATTAGGTAATGTACCAATAATCCCCACACTTCTAATATAGTCAAATAATTTGACAACATTAAATAGAGAAAATATAGAAATTGAGGCAAGAATTTGTCCATGAAATAAGTCTCGGTTAGAAACACAAACACACACACACACACACACACACGGACACAAAAACACCCCACACACATACACACATCATCTAAATGTCATCAGACCACAGACTGAGTGAGAGCTGACCCAGGGGCAAAAGACGACAGTTAATTTCTCTAAAATGTGCTCTTTTAATTAAACCAAACGGGCCTGCAAAATGGCGACACGGAGATAGTGGCAGAATTCCCATATGCAGAGGAGTTCATTAATGTTCACGGGGCCTGCGGGTTCACAAACCCTGCTCTCAGTGGCACCAGGAACACACACACACACACTTCTGTTCTAATCTCATGCTTATGCTTCTTGTAAATCTTTTGCACTTGTTTGCTGGAAAGGAGGCAAGCGTATAAATGATCTTATAACTGTCATTTCATTCTTTGGAACATTGGGTTGAAATGTGTGCAGTATGTTGACCTCTTATTTATATTTTTCCAGTTTCTACAGAGTACAAAGAACAAATAAGGCACCTAGAGAAAGCATATGTACTGTACACAGACTATAAAATATAATCTTTAATTTAGAGGTATAAAAAGAGACAGTGTAATATAGTTATGCAGACAAGTTTAAAAGTACAAACAAATTACAATTACAATCATGGAATTCTCTTCTTGTATTGAGTGAGATCTACAGCAGTTGAATATGAAAATCTTATTCTACACAGACAATCTATTAATAATAACAGTATCTTTATAAAGTCTAAGCTAACTATGTGAGGAGTTCAATAATGTCTCCTTCACCATATTCTTTACGATGCCTTTAAATTTATAAGTGGATATATATGTATTTCTGCTGATTATTCCATGTCAATGGTGCATAATTTAAAAGATCAGTCAGAAATATCTCTACAGGACATTTATATCAGGTGTATAACATTATTTGCACATACTACTGTCATTTCTCTCCACTTGACAGCTGTTACTATGTTTGCACTATATTTTATTGAACATTATTGTACATATCACAGGTTGTAGTTTTCTCCATTTGACTGCTGTTACAATATTTGCAGTATTTACTCCTCTCATAGTTAACTCAGACACTATAAAGATAAAAAGTGTTATTTCTCAATAGTTTCCCAGAATTCTCATTTTTAACTGCCGCGGATCTGATTCACATTCAATGAAAAATTGTAGTTTGAATTTTGCATGTAAATACATTGCACAGTCTCTTGCACATTTTCTCTAGTTTAGAGTTTTTATATTTTATATTATATTTTTGGTCTATATACGTAAAGTATATATGATTACTCTGTACGGCTTATTTGTTCTTTGTACTGTAGAAATGTGAGCCACGATATGCGGTCTCTCTGTATACGTGTATATAGTAGAGATGACAATTATGGAGCCGTGTCAAAGACAAATTTCTGTTCTTATTGCAAAACAGACAATAAAGTTCAATAAAGTTCTATCTATCTATCTATCTATCTATCTATCTATCTATCTATCTATCTATCTATCTATCTATCTATCTAAGTTAACTTTGACTTTGTGCTTCGGTTTCCTCCCACAGTCCAAAGGCATGCACTAAAGGTTAATTGGCTACTCTAAATTGGCCCAGTATGTGCCCTGCGGTGTGTTGGCGTGTGCCCAGATGTGGTCCCCGCCTTGCGCTCATAAGTTCATACTTGTACAGTATATAGCAGAGATGACAACAAAGTGGCATCCGGTGTAAAACTTTTGCCAGGTCAAAATGCAGACAACAAGGCAGTTGATCCGCTGTGGTGACCCGTAATGGGAGAAGCCGAAAGAAGAAGAAGAAGAAGAAGCAGAGCTCTTGTATCTAGAGTGACTTCCATTCCCTATTTAAAGGGCCAGTCTCCCTGGAGCAATATGGGGTTACTGGGGAAAGAATGGGATTTTTGAGGCTCTCCTGGGATTTAAACCCTCAATCTAATGGCCCTCAATGCAGAATTTTAGACACTTAGACCACTTCCCCACCACTGCCCACAGCACAAACTTAGTTGTAGTCTATTGTCTGTTGTACGGTAGGGCTGTCCAACTCCGGTCCTGGAGGGCCGATATCCTGGAGGTTTGCCATCACACCTGGTCAGTCAACTTCTGCCTGAGACGAGGTGTCATTGTTCTGACTCAAGTATAATGGAAACCTGCAGGATACCGGTTCTGGTGTACAGGAACCATAGTCTACCCAAACCATACTGCTATGCCATGGAAGTTGCACACTTATGCTTTAATTCATTTTGCAGCCAAAGGTCAGTGACATAAAACCATACAAACACTTGTTTACTCATACATTTTTCTATCAGATGTGCTTTTGTGTTTTTTATTTTTATTTTGTTGCACTCTAATTTTGAATTCTCTTGCCCCAACAACATGATACAGCACACACTCAGCTGTCTTTTCTCTATTGCCTGGCAACAAAAGGTTTTGTTTTTTTTTTTTGCTGAAACCAGAATCAAACCAGGGACTTTTAGATATTCAGTCTAACTCTGGCCCATTTTGTCACTGACATAAGCCTTTAAACTGGGTACTACATATCAAGATTGTGCAAGCAAGGGAAGAGTGCTGTCTATGCTTTTTCAGCCAAAAAAAATAGTGTAACAGTGCCTATATGGTCCGAAAATCCGACAGTTGCAGAAATAAGTGTAACAGAAACATTTCTAAATGTTTGTACATTGCTGCTTCCATATTCCATATTTATATTAGTACCTTGCATATATTTTTAAAAATCATTTTACTTTTAGTGTCTTAGCACCAACCACCAAAGCACGTTCCTTGTATGTGACAATGCACTTAGCAATAAATTTCTGATTCTAAAGGTCAAAAATGGTCCATTGATTGGCACAGATGGTTCCAGGAAGAACCTTAATTTGGTGTATAGAAGTTCTTTGAAATATGAAGAGCTGCCTTCAGGTTGAAAACAGTGTCTAAGCATTTTAGAGCACCACCTAAGAAGGGTTTCCCAAAAACAAACCTCTATTTCAAAGGTTCTTAAAGAACGAAAGGGGCCACGCTGGTGCTCTTTTGAGAAGTGTGTGTGTTCAGGCTTTCCAACTGGAGTTGTGTTAACAGCTTTCACACTGTTCAAGCTTGAGGTCCAAGGCTCTCACACTCTGCGCCCGCAGTGGGCAGGTGGCCTTCAGCTATTCCAGCTGTCTGTCGAGTGTCAGCGCCAATCATCATCATCACACACATGCACCATCACACACGCACTCACTCTCTTATGGTGCACGGCCCGTCGCGCAAACAAGTTCCCTCTCTCACACTTATGCGACTTTTGCATGCTACATTTACCTTTAATCAGCTCAGCCACAGTCAGTGCTGGGGAAACTACTTTTCAACAGTAGCTTTCAACCTGCATTTCAAAAGTAACTAAACTACAGCCAGCTACTGTTTCTGTATAGTAGCTAGCGACACTACAAGCTACAGAGAAAAGTAGTTAACTACATCCAAGCTGTTTCATCCAGTAATGTAAAATCACAAGGTTGCAATTAGGTCTTGGGGGTAAAGAGTGTTTTGATTTTTCAGCTTGTGTAAATTACTGTCAATTCAACTCCAATCCAAAACACCCGTTAGTTGAAAATAAATCTTCTGTAAAATGAAGTGTTTTACCTTTCTCCATCACTATTTGTAAAATGTGTTAGTTACTGAAAAGCTAGGAACTTAAAAAAGCTGGAGATGATAATATGATAATATTGGAATCGTATCAGAATCGTATCGGCCAGTAATTGCTTTTTTAAAAGTCATTGGCATCAGACTGATGCATAGATTTTCCCGCTTTTGTATGTCGGAAAGGTAGCGCTTAGGCCAGGCATGTCCAAAGTTCGAGATGGATTTTCATACGATCTGCGCCTCCTGTCTTAAAATGTAAGCTGTTATTTTGTGCCGAAATTCTGAGAATCCAGTGAACGGTTCTTGTCTTTGGTAATTGCGCATATGTGCATGAAGTGCAGGCAGAGTTGAAGGGCAGGCAGTGTGTAAGACATTTTTAACTAAATTGTGTGTTTGCCTCACTAAATGAATATAGGCTCACAAGATGGGCTCGACCCGCTGCATCAAGCCACACTTGGTGTATGGTAGTTAAGACGTTTCATTCTAATTTTTAATAGCTGGGGTTGTAGCTTAAATGCTTTCTACACACTAGGCACATGGAGAGTAACGCCCCCTTTTTGACTTGGTACACCACATAGGGTGGGTAGTGACTTTTTCTTAAAATGTTGTGCACTGCTCTCGAAGTGTTCCACCCCCTTGTTCGCTCGACTCTGCTTTCACGCTGCTTGCTATTGTTTTAGAAATGTTGAGAACAAGCTATGGCGTGATTTTTGTGCCAAAATTCTGAGTGTGCAGTGGAACTTTGGCAAGCAAAATATCTTGTGCACTTGACACTTGACTCATTTATCAGCATCTACAGATATAAGCATGGAAAACACTAGATACTACGTAATTCCCATATCGCGCATCCCTAAAAAGCACTTAGCTACCACAAGCACACACACACTCACACACACACACATATATATATATATATATATATATATATATATATATATATATATATATATATATATATATATATATATATATATATAACAGAGAGACAGAGAGTAGGTGAAAATGTTGTAAACAAAGAATGCTGAAAATGGAAGTAATCATTTATCAATCAACAAAAATGTAGTGAATGAACAGCACCACCTTGTTTCAAAACACCTTCTAGGTACACTTGCACACAGTTTTTGGAACTCGGCTGGTAGGCTGTTCCAAATATCTTGGAGAACTAACCACAGATCTATAATCCTATAATCCTACAAAATAATATAATGATCTATAATCATAGAAAACTCCTGACTTTGTGCAAGTGTAAATTTATAAGAATTGATGCTGGTTTGAAGGCAAAAGGTAGTAACACCAAATACCCATTTGATCTAGATTTTTCTTTTGTTTGCTCATCACTTTTGGCATTTTGTAAATTGATAACAAACAATCATTATTTATATTTCTGAAAGCATTCTTTATTTACAGCATTTCTTCACACCCAGCTCAAAACTTTTGCACAGTACTGTATATATATAACTTGCTGAGCATATATAGTACACAAAAATCGGGTTTCTGTCATGCTACACTCACTACTAAAGCAAAAATAGCTACTAAAAAGCAACAGTGTTTCTTAAAAGTAGTTTCACTACTGACAGTTACTGAGCTGCTCCCCCAACAAGGGAGCAGGGCTGATGGGGACCTGGAGGTCATGGCTATGAGTGGCTGCAGAGGCAGAGGGTTCACACAGATGAGATCTGATCTCACATGTTAGGGGTCAAAAGAGAAAGAGAGAAGAGAAAGAGGGATATCTTAAGAGCTCATTCTGCCATTGAGATCTCTGTCAGATGCTCCACCAGTAAAACAGCGAGGCTCAGTTGCCCTTAGCCCATCTCTTTTTTCTCCCTCCTCTTTTCTCTTTCTCCGCCTCACTTTCTCTCCTCTCTGTCTCTATCTCTCTCCATCTTTCTTTCCTTCTCCCATTCTCTCTTTCTTTCTCTCTCCTCCTTCTCCACCTCTTTATTTCTTGCTTCGCTTCTCCTCCCTCTTTTCCTCTTTTCTTTCTTTCTCTGTCTCTTCGCCTCCTTCCTCCATCTGCTTCTTCTTTTCTCCATCTCTCCCCTTCCCCTCCATTCCCTCTTTCCATTCCATTTCATCTTTACTCTCTTCCCCTTCGTCTCTTTTCTCTCTCTAGCTATCTCTTGTCTCTCCTCTCTCCCACGCCCATCTTCTTTCTTCATTTCTGTCTCGCCCTCCTTCTCTTTCTTTCTCTGTCCCTTCCCCCTGCATTTCTCTTCTGTCCATCTTTCTCTCCACCTCCTTCTTACTCTCTCTCTCTCTCTCTCTCCATCTTTTCGCCCCTCCTCCCCCCTCTCCATTTTCCATCTTTCTCCACCCTCTACTTTATGCTCTCTCCTTCCCTCGCCAATTCTATTTTTTTTTCTCTCTCCATCTCTCTCCCTTCCCTCCATTCCTTCCATTCCATTTAATCTTACTCTCTTCCTTCGCCCCCTCTTCTCTAGCTATCTCTGTCTCTCCCACGCCATCATCTTTCTTCATTTCTGTCCGCCCCCTCCTCTCTCCTCTTTCTTTCTGTCCCTTCCCATTTCTCTCCTTCTGTCCATCTTTCTCCACCTCTCTCTCTCTCTCTCCATCTTTCGTCCCTCCCTCCCCTCCATTTCTCTCCATCCTTCTCTCCACCCTCTACTTATGCCTTCCTTCCCCCGCCACCCTCTATTTTTATTTATTTTATTTTTTCTCTCTCCCTCCTCCATCCCCCCTCTCTCTTTCAATCTCTCTCTATCACTTTCTGCCCCTCCTCGGTGCAGAAATGCCACAGGAAGGAGAGCGTTGGTTAAGAATAGCAGAAGTCGTGTCACATCGGATGTTGCTGTCGCGTTTTCGGGGCGCGTTTTCGCCGAGACAAACAGCTCGATGCCGGAGCCTTGCCAGATCGCACGCCTCTACCCTCCTCCTCCCCCCATCCTCGAAAAACTCTGCCCCGGTCTCTGGCTGGTCACATCCTCACGGGCTCCCTGCACTGGAGCTCGGACCCTCAGGTTGACATAATCCCGGAGAAGAGCGCGTTTGTTCCCGCCTCCCTCTATTAAGCCGATTCCCGTCCCGGAGAAAAGCTACGGAATTACGGTATGATGCTGGTTGCGGAGCGGCTGATGAAGCTCCTCTTCTGTTTCTCTACCTTCAGCTTACATCAGTACGAAAAATGCCCCAAGTGCTTGAGTTTTTGACCAAATTCTAAGAAATGGAGAGAGAATGAGGACTGCCCATCATCCTTTTATGTGTTTTTTGTTTGTTTGTTTGCTTTTTAAAAATTAAAACCATAATCCCTAAAGGCCTAAAACGCAGTTAGGTTTGTCAATATCGAAAATGAATGACGGGTTTTCAATTTTTGATTTTGTGTTTAAATAAAAAAACAACATGAAAAAAATGAATAAGTCAAGCATTTATTTCACATTTGCACTCCAAACAAACATGTAAGAAATACTGACTCATTATCTGCTGTGTATATACTTTTTCATTTCAGTTTAAAACTAAAAACCACAAAACAAGCTTAATATATGTTTCCAAACCAACATGAAAAAGTGTCGCTTTTCATTTTACATCACCCTAAAATGATAACCTGCGACTGTGATTCCATTTGGGGTTTTTTTGAATATGGTAGTGGTAACTAGAAGTGCCCTTAACCTGGCTGAATGCATTATTGCTCGAAAGAATGGATAACTTGATAACTTCATTTTGTTCATTGGCAGTAGGAGGCTCACTGTTCTTCATCTGTGATTTTCTCTTTTCTAACTTTTTTTTTTTTGCGTACCGGTCACTTCCAGGTAACATATAAAACTAAATGGAATGTAAGTGTGTTTTTCCTGTTTTGGTCAGTGTTTATTTGAACTTAAAGTGGGACATTGGAAAACTATTTATTATCTTGGCTATTTGTTTCATTGGAGTTTTGGAAACAAATATGTTTTTGAGTTTTGGTTTTAATCAGACAAATTATTGAATGAATGATACACAGATTGGGAATTTTGACTTTTGGTTGTAAACACATCCCACAGCACAAGCCTCTTGAGTTCAATTCCAAATAAAGATCTTCGAGGCTGCCCTTCCCATGTTTCACAAATTCTACTTTCATCATTTTAACACGCCAAACTTCCTCGAAAATATGGGAAAAGTTTAGTTAAGGCTGAGCGTCTCTGTGTGCTCATATCTAGAGGATAATTACTCTCTGAGCCTCTTTTTGCTCACACTACGATTTCTCCGCACTCAGTCCAATATATACATCATAAAAGGGCAGGAAACCTATGTATCTCCAGATGGTCCTGATGAGCTGGGCGAGAGGGAGGCTTGAATTGATTTTCCTGTGGTGCCAAATGGCAAAAGAGATAAAAGAGGCAAAAGTTTCTCCACATGCTAAAGTCTGATCTCGGGTTAGATCAGACGAAGGCTTTAATTATGAGTGGTGACTTTTATGGCTCTCTGTAAATCAGGGTTTTTTTTGGAGTGTGTGTGTGTGTTTGTTAGGACTGGGTGATTTGACCCTAAACTGGAACCTTGATATTTTGGACTAAATGTCAGTATATGATAAAGATGTAAATCACAAGTGTATCACAAATGATAATATTTTATTTTCAGTGGACAACAACACAATATCTGCCGATTTCAATGGTAGCGGTACCACTGAGGTACTCATTAGCAAGGTACCGTTCCCAAGCACTGGTCCCTCAGGCACCGCCCAAAAAGCTGCTTCTTCCAAGGATGGTCAACACAGAGGTCACATTTCTTTGTGGTGCAATGTGTGCTGTGCTGTGTCCACAATAATGACAAATAATCACTGATGTTATGATATGTGTGACAGCTGTGATGTGTTTTTATTTTGGATCAATATTGTGTAATTGATGTAGATCAGTGTATCATTACATTCCTAGGGCAAAAATATCAATGTATATCATCTATTAGGGATGTAATGATACATTGATCTACGTCGATACATCAGTTCAGTGATCAACAAACCCATAATATTGATCCGAAATAAAAACACATCACAGCCATCACACATATCATAACATCAGAACTAAAAGCACCTACTGTACTACCTAAATACAGTCAAACAATTAGCTTGCATGCATTAATGTATATATATTTTATGACTGTCATATTAAGTTTTTTTCGTACACTAAATTTTAATAAATAATATATAAAAACATAAATCTTAAGGATATTTTTTAAACAATACATTAAAACACTGTTCATATTAGAACATGTATTGTGAACTCGATGTATTGCCCAGACCTCTTTTCTGTTGTGTGTGTGTATATGTGTGTGTGTGGAGCAGTCAGATTGCTTAAGCCTGGAACGAGTATCTCTAAAGGCCAGTTCACCCAAAGGCACTAATGCAGCAATAATGTATGAAAGCTAATGGTACCATTAATATTTTCGCTGAGTGCCACTTTTTAATTCAGATTTGAATGGCTGAATGCGCTGGTCCTCACTAAAATCCCCCTTCACTGCTCCTTATATGTAGTGGATGTGGAAAACACAATTTGTTGAAAGAAGCACGTTGGATGTAATCACGCTCAGATGATGGATTTTTTTTATTTCGGAGGGATGTGGAAGCTTTTTGTTGATGTTAACAATTCTGGCTAACAGCACTTAAGATATTCTCATTTTTTGTCAAGAGTACGTAGACCCGGCCCTGTTTTTTTTCCTAGTCCTTCATCATACGTGTGAGAGGCTTGTGACACCTGGCCTCACATGCTAATAGCTATTAGCCTTATAGCTGATGAAGATGCTTATGGGAAGGTCAGCTGTACTAGATTCTCCTCATCTCTGCTGTCAAGAACTCGAGTGCCAAAGTGCAGTGACGACTTCATCTGGTCCACAAAACAAATCTTGGAGGGGTGTTTATACATGTGCACTCTTTTCACTTTTTCCTACAATGAATATTTAAAAGAAAACATCTCGCAGCTTTTTAAATGTTTAATTGAAGGTTACCAAAATAATATTCAGTGTGCTGATGGTCCTTTGTGCTCTTGTCCTGCTAATAAGTGTTTGCAAAAAATTGTGCATTTGTCCCTCAGAGAATATTTAATATGGACATTATCTCAAAGTGGTTTCTGTATCTTTCTTCTTTTACGTTTTTATTGTTGCTGACGGTCCTCATCTGGTACATGCAACCAAATCTGGAGTGAGTTTACATGGATATTCACTTTTTTCACTTTCACCTTTTGCACAGTTTGCTTTTTTTTCCTCAATTATTATTTTATACAAACACATTTCACATGTTCCTGTATCTTTCTTCTTTTTGTTTTTTATTGTTACTGACAGTCCTTGTGTGGCACATGTGGAGTGTGTATATGTACTTGTGTATGCCCTTTTTCAGTGTTTCAGAATTTTGTTTTATCAATTTCTTTTTCTCACATAATATTTGATATGAATATATTCCTGGGTATGTAGTCTGTATCCTTTTCTTTCACTATTTGTTTATTTTGATAAACACACGAAGTAATGTAACATCCAGTGAAGTAATGCTCAGTGTGATGACAGTCCTCATCTGGTATACGTGACCGAACTGCATAGTGTGTGTATCTGTGCATGTGCACTTGTTCGTGTTTGCAGAATTTTCCCCTTAAAGAATATTGATATAAACACATTGTGCATTTTACTGCTTCTTAAATACTCAATTTTTGTTGCTTTACAGTCTAAAGTGAAAACATACAAAAATGATTTTTTTTCCAGCTAAATTTACTCAGTGCGACCTATAATATACAAGTGAAAATATAATAGCTGCAGTTCAGAACAATAAAAAATCAAAGACAACAAACAATGACATTAATAAATGATCAACAGGGTTTTCAATTGGGTTTAAATCCGGGCTCTGACTAAGCCACACAAGGAGACACAACTTTGTGGCATACAACATAGTGAATTCTATGTTAAATGTTTTTTGATCTAAATAACTTAAACTAAGGATGCCTTTATTGTTATTTAGCAAGTCTAAAGACATTGTTGCTTCAGCTGTCTTTCTAATCTCAATAGTGACTATTTGTTATTAATATGTCCTGCATGTTTCTGTATCTTCTATTCATCTGTTATTGTTGCAATTTTGACTGACCATTACTGAAGGTCTGAAATGGTCCATTGCTGGTAAACGTAGTTCCATAAATAACTTCAAATTTGTGTCTTTTTGAATAAATGAAAGGTCCTCTGAGTTGCAAAATATGACTGTTCAGATTTTGTGACACAGTCCATTAATGGTTCTTTAAAAAACGTTTTTAAAAAATCTCAAGACCCAAAAAAGGCTCCTTCTTGACATCACTCTATTTTCAAGAGTGTACACATATGGCCATTTTTTAGTCTGTTAACATCGGCTCAGATGCTACCATTTGCCCTTTTCACCCTTTCTATTTTGACAATAGAATCAGTCATGGTTAAATAGCCGTGACTGAGATTCTGTAGACATGAAGCTCAGGTGAAGCAAGTATGTTTGATATGTGTCAAAGCTCAATGCTGCCTCTCTGCTTTTTAAGCTCTCAATAGAACTGTAGAGTAAAGCATTATTAGGAAAAGAAAGTAGAAGAAAAAAAAGATTTTCTTTCAATTAAAGCAGGGTGATTGAAAAATATAATTTCTTTTAAAAAAGAGAGGAAATTCATCAAGAATCCAATTACCCCCTCATGAAAAGAAATGAATAAAGAGTTTTTGTTAGAGTGTAATTCTTAATGATGGACCTGGAATGTAATAACTTTGGCAATTAACTATTTCACTCTGATTTAGATAGACTAGATAATGTTTCACAATATCAATTACGCGATAAGCTTTGAATAGAGAATCTTAATGATTAAAAACGCAAAGATGGGAGTCTGAGCTCCACTAATTAATGCATCTAACCGTTTTTCATTTTAGGCAGTATTCAAGTAAAGCCCGCTGTTTCGTCACATTATATAAAACGCCAAATTACCTATTTGTGTACGAGTGTCACAGACATTTGATATTTTATATATAAAATATTTAAAATATATTTATATATACAGCTAAGAACTCTTTGCCACATTTATCAAGTTGTTGTTGTCCTTTTCTTTCTTTTTTATTGCATGCTTTAATTTGTTATTCGACTTTATAGCTTGCAACATAAAGATTTTTGTTGAAAATGTTTTTAAACTAATTAGTTTTAAGTCAATGATGCCTTTAATTTTATTCAGCAAGTTTAATTAACAATCTTTTTTCTGTTTATGCTTCAGCTTTCCTTCTAATCTGCAGCACGGCGCAATCAAACATGATATTTTTTGATAATAAGCACTAAGAGATGTCTAGCTGTCGTGGAGGTGGATGATGTGATGCTGTCAGCTCTCCGTCAATTTTTATTAAGCGCGTCCTCAAAGCTCCGCGTTCAGCATTTCCAGCCTGACTATGCTGCTTGTGCACTTTGCACTTTTTATTCGCTTTGGTGACAAAGATTGGACTGGACGTGTAACAATTAAAAACACTGACAAGCCTTTTTTTTTTTTTACTCCCTTTGTTATTATCAGGGAAAAACACAGTTCTATTGTACATCTTAAACATAGTCTTATAGCCTGCTAATGCTGTCTACAATTATTTTTACGTTTATGAATGAGTGCCGCTTTCTTTTCACTGCGTAAAAATTAAATGCTGTCTGGTCCTATTGTGTAAAATAAGTATATTTTTCGCCTCCCGTCTCGGCTGCACCGGGCGTGCTGTGCGCCATTTTGCCAGCAGGGGGCAGTGTGGTTAAGGGCGCGCTGAATGCTGGGTAAACGAAGGCGGAAGCATCGGTCAGCAACAAGCCTGTCTATGAGAAAACTTCAACCCAAATAATATTCTAGTTTTTAATTTATTTTACTGAGTAAACAAGCAGTTTTCTTCATTGTAAACTGTCAAAGAAAAGTATTTATTGCATTGATCTAAACTGAGTACATGTATTATGCATAAGGCATTTACACATTATCTTTTTCATTCTTATTTTTTAATTCAAGATTCTTTATTTGTCACATACGCAGTTATACAAGTATAACGCGTACTGAAATGCACCCTGCTTCGTTCCCGAGACTGCAAATTAAAATAGAAATGGACAAATGGATTAAGTTAAAGGTCTCATATTATGAAAGAAATCACTTCTTCTGCTCTTTAGACATCCATTTGAGTCTGTACTGCCTCTACACACACTGTAAGTTTGATTAAAAAAAAATGGTCAGTTGTGTTAGTATTAATTTACTAATGTCAGAAATCGTGTGCTTAAGTGAGCAGATTATTAGATTTCTCCCCTACTTCTACATCAGAGTAGGGGACATTTTAATAACTCCACCCTCCTATCTAAGAACCTCGGCCCACCAGGTAGAACTGCCAAGGCTTCCTGATCCACCATTTTTATCACAACCGCTAGCATACTGTAGGTAATCGCAATGAAGAATTTTCCCGTGGAGTGTTGTGTTGAACATGTTTGGCTGTATGGATGTAAATGATTTTCACGACATGGTAAACTCTCGCCGTGCTGTCGACACCCCAGTTCCGGAGTGGGACGTGGGCAGCAGCGGCCCATTTGCATTTAGGAATACTAATGAGCAACAACCTGTCCTGAAAGGGACTGAAATAGAGGGGTAAAAAGCAGGTGAAAATGCCTAACCTGAGAGGTATTTTCAGCAAACTACTTCAGAGACATGTTTAGATCTATTTTAACATATGCTTGATGTTTGATTGCAGCGTGAAAGAAAGAAAAAAGCTGGAACAAAGAGTCAATTAATTAGTATTGCAGAGTAATATTAAAAGCATCCTTGGCTAAAGCTTATTCGTTTAGAAGATATTTTAAGGCCATATATAAATATAAACACACAATTGTTTTTCAACAAAAACATATATACATGGTTTCATGTGTGTGTTTGTGGGTTCATGTCTTTATTATAATTTGGTATATTGCTATGCGTTCTTGTCTTGTGGTTTTGTGTATGTGAGCGCGTATATTGGTGGTTGTTATTTATGTGGTTTATAGTGTTCGGGTTTTGTGTGTATGCATTTGGTGTATTGGTATGTACTGTGATTTGTTCTGATTAGGCACTTCATGTGTATGTGTATGAATTTTGGTGTTGTGGTTGTGTGTGTGTGCCTGAGGGGCGGTTGTTCGTGTTTGTGATTGATGCTCTCCCATAGCGGCCCGTGTGGGGGCCGAAAGCGCCTCTGTCCGGGCCGCTGTTTATTGTGGTCAGAAAGCAGCTCGGTCAGGGGTCTCGCTCTTCAAACAACTTAATCCTGTGCAGCCGTCCTGGGGGCTGCTCCGTCTCCCTGCTCCACCACACGCCGCCTCGGAACCCCGCCTCGCCCATCCCTCACTTCCGCACTGTTTGGGGGAGAGAAGTGGAGGGGGGGAGTCGACGGGAAACGGTGGGATTTTGGCACATCCGAGCAGAACGGGAAGCGAAAAGAACCCCGCAGTGTAAACACCACCATGACTTTGATTACTATATTTCTCCAGCATCTTCCAGGATATTCCAACAGAAGTGCAGAAAGAGATCAATGCGAGGACTCGTGTGGGGAAAAAGACGAAATAATCTGTCAATTCTGATGGCGACCAGTAGGGCTTTAAAAAATACTTACAAAAGTTCTGTTAATACTCAAAAAAAAAAAAAAATCTTCCAAGATATTGTAGTATAAGAGCGGAAAGAGATCATGCAAAAATATGGAGAGATCTGTCAACCATGGTTGAAGGCCAGCAGGGCTAGACGATTAATCAAAAATTTATCTAATGGATATAATCTTGTATGATGTCAATTTTTAAAATTCAATAAACCAATGTTAATACTTGTAAAGAAAATTCTGCTAATACTTTTTAATTCTGTGCTGTACTGTCCCCTTAAAAACATACTGCAACGTATCTTGTCACGTGACTCTGCCGCAATTTTAATCAAGGTCAAATGTTCGCTTAATCATGATATTGATTAGAGGTTGTATTGCCCAGTACTAGAAGTGTGTGTGTGATTTTGTCCTTTTACAAACTGTGTTTGGAGTCATTGGGTCACACTGACTGGGTGAGGAATGATCCTGCTAGTCTCTGATCTAAGAAAATAAACCTCTCCGACGTGGATGGGAAAAGCCAAACAGCAATCAAGCGGGCAGTGCTGAATTGCCTCCCCTCGCCCCCTCAGCTCCACCTCGTCACCTCCCTCGGGGGCTATAGGGTTCACAGTGCCGGGACCGAAGGGCCGGGGAGCTCTGGGGAGACATCAGCCTGAGCGCTCGATGAGTGGGGACACAGAGACAAATATTTATGTTCACTTGAGAAACGTCGAGCGTTGAGTAGCGTTCGGCTAACCGCAATGACTTTTACAGCCTCGTCTTTCAACAGGAGTCATCACGCTACGCAGGACCTAAAGGGACGTGAGAGAAAAAAACAAAATAATCATGAGTTTTGAAGGAGTTTTAATAAGATTTTTTTCATGGCCACAAAATGTTTTCATATGAGAATTCTCATGCTCACACAAAACAAAGAATGCGCCCTCACAAAAATATCTAGTGCTTATGGGCATGAGCACAACAATTTTTTTGTAAGAGAACGAGAGTTTTTTGCATGAGCACGAGACTTTTTGCATGAGTATGAGATATTTTTCTGTGAGCACAATTCATTTTCAGTGAGCATGAGACGTTTTTTGTGTAAACATGCAGTATTGTCAGATGTTTTTGCATGACCACAAGATGTTTTGATCTGAGCGAGAGATGTTTTTATTTGAATGTGAGATGTTTGATCATATACAGTTTCACATAAGCGTGAGATGTTTTTCTGTTAGCATGTTTTCATTTGAGCACCGCATGTTTATGTGCGCTCACTCAAAAACATTGCGTTCCTACAGAAAAACGTCTTGTGCTGAAGGTAGTCCCACATTGAAAAAATTCTTGTGTACATTTAACATCAGTTTCCCTCCGTTTTTTTTTCCATTAGAAAATATGTCCCAACTTTAATAGTTGAGCATGTTTACAGTACTAACCTGTTTAGTGAGCAATGAACAATGTAGTCAAAGTAAACTTTATTGTCATCTCTGCAAGTATACAGAGAGACGAGACGACGTGGCTCCAGTTTCAGAACAAATAAGTCACAAAGAGTAAGCAAAAATATATACATTGACCATGAAATAACTCTAAACTAGTAGAAAAAGAGACTGCAATTTAGTTACAGGCGGAAATCGAACAACCTTTTTTTGTCCTGGAATTATCTTTTTGCAGTAATATGTGCAAATAGTGTTTCAATAATAAAAGCTAATATTGTAACAGCAGTCAAGTGGAGAGAAGTACAATTTCAATTCTACAATTACAATCATGGAATTCAATTCTACTTTTTGTGCAGTAAAATGTACTCGAGATTAGCAGCAGTTTAACAAATAGCAGCGTGTACTGTACAATCAGTTTGAACAATATTTTCTGGAACAGTCTCCATGTGGTATGGATGAGAATGTCCATGAAGCATCACAAGACATGTGTGCACATTCAACATCTCTTGCTTGCGCTATAACATTTTGTGCACACGTGAAAACATTTTGTGCTCATGTGAAACTTTTTTCTCTCTTTAGCCCTAACCCTGTATCGTGGCTTCTGGAAGCCGACTGGTGTACCAACGTTCTGTGTGATATTGCTGTGGTATTCCTAATTTTTTTTCGTTTCACTGTTGCACATCTGATATGTCGAGCTTCATGGCTGCATCCAGAGGGAAAGTTCTAGTATGAACGCGTTGTGGACACGGCAGCGTTGCGTTTGGGAATTGGGACGCCATTAGAGATGAGATGTGGGGCTCAGTTCAGGTTTGAAGACTCGGCTTACATCACCACGTCGTTCCCAAATGTAGGAATTTCAGTGATTTCCATTCAGAGCTGAGACAGAGAGCAGCAAGAAGTGACAAATAGATGAATAGCAATCAGTCTCTCTCTCTTCCTGTCTCTCTCACTTTCTTGTTCTTTCCATCACTCTACCTTTTTCTCACTTTCATGCTCCCTTTCTATCTCACTCTCATGCTCCCTTTCTGTCTCACTCTCATGCGCTCTCTCTCTCTCTCTCTCTCTCTCTTGCTCTCATTCTTTCTTTCTTAACCTTCCTTCACTCTCTTCTTCGACAGTCTTCTCTGTATTTTCTCTTCTCTATTTCTCCTCTTTCTGTCTCTTTCTCTTCTTTCACTCTCTCCATTTCTCACTTGTTCTCCTCTATTTCTCTTTTTCCTTTCTACCTCCGTCTGCCTCCCTTGCTTCACTTCCTCAAGCACTTTTCTCTGCATTCTCTCTATCATTTTCTCAGTTTTTCCATATTTCTCTCATTTTCTCTTCCATCACCCCTCCTCTCTTTCTCCTCAGTTTCTCTTTTCTCTCTCTCTTGCTCTTTCTCTCTCCATCTCTGCCTCTCTTACTGTTTGTCTAATTATTTCTTTCTGCTTCTCTCTTCTCTTCTCCTTTCACTTCTCGGTTTATCTGTATTTCTCTTTTCCCTCCATTTCTCACATTTTTTCTCGCTCTATTTCTCTCTGTTTAATCTAACCCTAACCCTTCACTCTCTCTCCGCTCTCTTCTATTTATTTCATTGCTCTCTCTCTCTCTCGCTCTCTCTCTCTCTAACTGTTTCTGTCCCTTTCTTTCACTGCTCACTGTCTCTGTATTTCTCTTTTCCCTACTATTTTCATTTTCTTTTTCTTCACTCTCTTCTTTTTTGTGTCTTTCTCTCTCTCTCTCTCCCTCTCCAGTGTTCACTGCATTTTTTCCCTCCCTCTCTCCCTGTGTCCCTCCGGTCACATCTGCATGGGTTTGTTTTATAAAGCCTCTTCTCTTTTCCCTCTTTCACCCCCCCTCCCTCTCCCCTTCTCCCTCTCTCTCTTTCTCTCTCTCTCCTCCACCTCACCCCAGGTTAATGGCGCTCTTTTAAAATTAACGACCCCTAAAGATATACAAGCTCTCCAGGTTAAAGACGTGATATATGATTTTTTTTCTCCTCCTAATTACCGTTAGGCCAGACGCTTCCACCGCTCCCCACATATGAAAAGAATAATGTCGGCCTTTGCTTTTGTAAGCTCGAGTGCTTTTGTGAGAGCACGTGCTCCAACTCTCTTTTTTTGCGTTTGTGCACGTCGCTGCAGCTCGGGAGACAGATAAAGGGGTCGCTGTGTATTGTGCTTTATAAAAATCAGCCATTTGTTGGAGAAAGTTGGGGGTGGTGGTGGTGGAGGGAAGAGAAAAAAATAAATATATGAGGAGGCCTTTTTAAACAGAAGAGGTCCAATTATTCCGTCTCGGGCGGCATTGATCACAATACTGTCACATTTGCCGGCAGTGTGATATTTAACAGATGAGAGATGAAAGAGGGTGTCAAGTGCAGCGCTTTGCCTTTTGAGGGCTTCTCTAAAACGCTGATCACAGCCTCGTCTGCGTCGCCGACAAATTTCGCTCATTAACAACACACAGGTGGCGAGGTCGCCTTCGGTTCCCGCCTCGCCAAGGTTCGATAACGCCTTTTCGCAGCCGAGAGAGTCAGAAAGAGATGGAGAGACGGAGAGACCCCTGGTTCTTCGACGCAAACTTTTTCTTCGAATTTTCTTTTCTCCTCCCTAAACTCCAGCTGACAGCTCCTCTCTCTCTCTCTCTCTCCCCTGACGGGCTGCCAGGGGTTCGAGGGAGCGAGCGAGGGAGGGGGCGCCGGAAAGGAGGAGAGAAAGAGGGAGGGGGAGAAAAGAAAGGGAAAAAGCGTGCACCCCGGCACTTTGCGCCGGCCTCTATCTCCATTGATCTCCCGTAATGCTTTGTCTTGATGAGACGTTGAAAAATGGCCCGCCGTCGACGTGTCAATATGAGCTCGCGAGACGCCGTGGTTTCTTCTCCTCCTTCTTCTTCTACTTCTTCTTTTTTTTTATTTAATCCGGTTTTTCCCTAAGATGATGGCACTTGTTACATTTTCACCGCCTGCCTGTCAGCTTGACATGGCAATATTCCCCCCTCTCTCTCTCTCTCTCTTTCTCTCTCTCTCTCCTCCCTCCTTGCTCTCTCCCCCTGCTCTGCTCTTCCTGGTCGGTTTCATTTATTTCAAAACACCATTTCACACACGGCTGGCTTTAACAAGGCATTATACAGTGTAGAGGGTGAGTCTGGGAGATAGAATTGTGACAGATACAACATTTTTTACCGTGAAAATATGGAATATAGTAAATACTAGACTCTATAAAACTGGCAGAGTTTGCAGTGAAATGTTTTCTTTTTTTCTGTCTCCATCGCCCGGCTTTCTTTTACAAGGGGTTTTCGGGTCGCTCTGTGAATTCTACCCCAGTTTTTTCTCTCTCTCCCTCTCCGCCATCTGAAATGGTGTCAGAATATCAAGCATTCTCGGGTGATTTTTTCACATTTATTCATACAAAAGAGTGAAGAGTGAGTTTTTTGCTTGTGGATTTGTGCAGGTAGGTTTTGGGTAAAATGTGAGTGATTATATGTCATTGTGAACACACCACAGCACAGCACACAGTGCACCACAACCAAATGTGACCTCTGCATTTGACCCGTCGGGGAAGGAGCGGTGGGGCAGCTAACATGGGCAGCGCCCGGGGAGCAGTGCTTGCTCATGAGTACCTCAGTGGTACCTTTACCAATCCAGGAATCAAACCATCGGTCCTTCCGATCACAGGGCGAACATCTTAACCGTTACTCTACCAACTGCCCCTAATAACCATTTAGGTGGCGATGGTCTAGTGGAAGATTATTGACTATGAAACAAGAAGTTTAAGAGGGTTGGAGTCTGGCTCGGTTTTACCTCCAGCCCTACCACCACTCGGAAACCTGAGCAAGACCTTTAACCCCAAGTTACTCCAGGTAGAAGGTTCCTAAAATGTAGAAAGTGCTTCTCTAAAGCTGAGCATAGCCTGACACTAGAGATAAGTTTCACACAAGACCAAATATTGGTACTGATATCTGTACTTTAAGTGAGTGATAATTATTTGTCATTGTGAACACAGCACAGCACAGCACACAGTGCACCATAACGAAAGGTGACCTCTACAGTTGACCCATCCATGAAGGAGCAGTGGGCAGTTTTTTGGCAGCAGACGGGGAGAAGTGCTTGGGGACAGTACCATGCTAATGAGTACCTCAGTGGTACATTTACTGGCTTGGAATTTGAACCAGCAAGCCTCTGACCACGGGATCAACTCCCTAACCGTTACACTACAAACTGTACACCCCTCTTTTATTTACATGGCACATGCTCATTGGCAGCTGAGAAATGAATTTGGAAGATGGGCGTATTTATCAAAATGGCAAAGGAAATGGGAAACTTACACATTTCACTGTCTCTTTCGCAAGCTGAACACTGTCTACCTCTAAAATGTAGTAAAATATAATTGTGATTTGACATTACATTATTAAAAAATACAGATTTTCTGATTAAGTAGCCTATTTATATATATTGCACTTGAATATTGTCACACTGAAAAATGAGAATATTTTAAACAAAATCACCGGTACCACAATTATTGGCACCCGCAACAATTATTATAAAATAAATGTAACTTATGATTTTTTAAAATTTATACTTTAGTTTTTATAAGTCGGTCAGAGTGTCTAGGAACGTTTAATTTGTATTTTATAACTTCCTGTGTTTCTCAGGTATAAATATGATGACACCCAGGCCCATTTCTCTTAGCCACTCTTCAAAATGGGAAAGACGAGAACATTTCATTGCAGCAAGGCAGATGTGTGTTGATCTTCTCCAGTCATGATATGGCTACAAGAAAATACCTACTCGCCTAAACTTTCCCATATCCACAGTCCGAGCAGTAATTAAAAAGTTTTAAGCTACTGCAACTGTGACAAACAAGGCTGGACAAGGACCCAAGTTTATCTTGCAACCACACAGAGTGAGGAGGATGGTAAGGGAAGTAAAGAAATCTCCAAAGCTCACTGTTCGAGAACTGCAGCAAAGACTGGCTTCTCGGGGTCACCAAGTCTCCATAACAACAATTCGATGCTACCTACATGCCAAAAGGTTGTTTGGGAGGCATGCACGGAAAAAGCATTTTCTGTTCCACGATAAACATAAACGTGTGGAGTTTGCTAAACGCTACTGGGACTTTAACTGGAACCGTGTGCTTTGGTCAGATGAGACTAAGATTGAGCTTCTTGGCAACAAACACCCCAGGTGGGATTGGCACAAAACAAAGGATGAATTTGTGGAAAAGCACCTCATGCCCACTGTTAAGTATGTTGGAGGATCTGTGATGCTGTGGGCCTGTTTCTCTTCCAAAGGCCCTGGGAACCATTGTTAGAGAGCATGGCATCACGAACTCTTTGAAATACCAGGAGATTTTAAATGTAAATCTGCTGGCCTCTGCCAGAAAACTGAAGAAAATGGGTCGTCATTGGATCTTTCAGAAGATAATGATTCAAAACATATGGCTAAATCATCACAGAAATGGTTCAATGGACACAAAATCAAGCTTCTTCCATGGCCATCTTAGTCCCCAGACCTAAATCCCATAGAAAACCTGTGGGGGTGAGCTGATGAAGAGAGTGCACAAGAGAAGACCCAGGACTCTGGATGATCTAGAGAGACTCTAGAAAGAGGAATGGTTAACAATCCCTCTCTGTGTGTTCTCCAACCTTGTGACATGTTATAGAAGAAGGAGAAAAGGAGGTTGTACAAAGTGTTAACAGTTGGGGTGCCAATAATTGTGATACACATGATTTCATGTAAAACATATTTCTTGTGGGATTTTTCCCCCCACTGAATACATGTACTCAAATTAAAGGTTGGATTTTTCTCCTCTTTTAATTGTGGTGTTATATTATTCACCCCAAAAAATTAATTTAATTTAAGGCTTTTTGCACATCTGTACTAGGGTTGCCAATAATTGTGGAGATTGCTGCACATATACATACAGTATATATACACACCTCCCTCGTTCTCATCTTTTCTTACTGTTAAATAACTTCTGCGTTCTGGTTAACTTCTGCTATAGACGTTGTTCAGCAATGTTTTAATTAGTTTAAGATCACGGTTTAATTAAACAGCTCACGTTTTTAACAACATTTTATACCTCCACAAGATTTGCCATTGTTGCGTTGACAGGCACTTTGCTTCTGATTGTGGTTAAAACTACATTGTTCCACTTGAGCAGAAAAACATCTACTTTCTTCCTGAAATGATCAATCTGAATTCATTTTCTTGTTGAAAGCTGAATGTGAGATTTTACCAGACTACAGCACATAAATCGTGGGGTTTGCGACCCGGTAAAAAGGGGTCTAGCGATGGCCCTTTTCCCACAGTGAGGTTTGTTGTGTTGCCTGTACGTTCGTACCCATGTGAGTTTGCCTGCAGGTTCTCCTCCTCCTGCCTGTAAAACATTATTTCACTGTTAACATCTTGGGGCCTTTATTTTTTATTTCAGGAATAAATGTCATATGTCTGTTGTTAGCAGCGTTAAAGCGGCCCGGGGAAGATGCGGCCTTTCTCTCATTAAACTTTATTTTGATCATGAAAATTGACGAGGCTTGGCTGCCGGTGCGAATGCTCACATAATCAGTTTATTATAAACAAGCCCACAATCGCATATCAACCATTTATAACCATAATCCCAACATTTTCAGGGATTTCCCTTGGAATGAACTGCCATAACATTATGACCACCTGCCCAAATATTGAATAGTTTTGTGACTACGTAACCCCATATGCAACAAACTGTTAGGCACAAATTCATTGCCTTCAAATTAAGAACAAAAACCAAAACCCAAAAAATGTTTTTTTCAGTAATCATTAAAACACAATAGCAAGTCATTTTTTATCTCCCATTTGTGCTCAAATAAAAAATATGCCTTATATCCCATTTGATGTCACAGCTTCCTCTGGATTTTACTGCATCCTCCCACCAGAGGACACCCCTGTCCTGTCTTGTGCTTGTCTTGTGTGGTATGTCAGTCTCTCTGTCCTGCCCCGCATGTGGTCTGATTAGTTAGCCTTCCCTTAATTAATTATGTTACACTTGTTCTAGTTTAGTCCTTTGTTCCAGTTTAACCTGATCTGTTTGTTTCACTGGTTTAATTCCCTCCTCCAGTTAGCCCTGCTCTGTTAATCTATTGGTTTAGCATTTGCTGTCTTGTTTGGTTGAATCTGTTAGCTTAGTGGTTGCATCAGTTTAAGGTTAGTTAGTTCTCTATTTACGCATGTCTTTCCCTTGTGTGTATCGGTCGGCTACCTCATGTTGGCGTGCTGTGTGCTTGTTGTAGAAAAGAGAGAAATTTTCAGTTGTTTTGTGGCCATTGAGCCCATGTATTTTGCAGTGTTTCTATAAAGAATGCTGTGCACTGGTGCCGCCGTTTTATGTTTGGCAACGACTTTCAACATAACATTTGCTTTTTTGATCTAAAATAAGTTGAGTGACCATTACATGAAAGAGACTATAAAAAACACTTATGAATTGCAAAACTGAAATTAAAAAAATAGTATTTGATTTGAATTTAAAAAATGAATAATACTCAGACTCACCATTTTTTTATGCTTCTCCACATCAGTTGAAAGATTAAATGTTCACTTGCTGCCTAATGTATCCCTCTAACTGAACGATGCTATAGTAACCAGGTAAACATGCTGTCCACTTCACCCGACAGTGGTCATAATGTTATGGCTGGTCACTTTTTTCTTTTTAAAAAGTTTTTCTGTTTGATTGCAAACCTTTTGGGCTCGAGTTTATTTGGTGACGCAACTTGGTCTGCCGCTAAACCTTTGAAGTTTATTCTCAATCCCAAATTATCTGGAATCAAGGAATAGATTATCTTTTTGGGATCAACTCCTTGCCTGTAGTTAGGGTTAAAATGTGCCGAACAAATGACTAATTCTATTTTAAATTCCTCCGGTCACATTTTGTATTCCTGTTTTTTGGTCCGACTCTCTAACCTGTCAAAGTCTTAGTTAGCTTTCATTCATTACTAGCCATTTAGTCATTAGCATTATTGACTAAAGTCTCCATTAGCTTCTGTTCATAATTAGCCACATTAGCATTATTGCTTAAAGTCTCCATTAGCTCCAATTCACTATTTGCCATATTAGCAATATTGCTTCTAATCCCTGTTAGCTTTAATCCATTGATAGGCATGTTAGCCTTATTGATCTCCAGTCTGGCTCAGTGGTGCATGTAGAAGTCCTCAGAGTGTTGTCATAACCTCATATCTTTACAGCTTTCAGCAATACAGTAATGAGCAGTAAGCAGTACAATCTATTGTTAGCAACATTATCATTGCTGCTATATGTGATTTTATTAATTGTTCGCAACATAAGCAGTATTATTTACACTCCCCTTTAGCATGTATTCCCTGCTAGCCATATTAGTCCCTAACTAAATGTTTAGGCCACTGGCAAACTGTTGGCGTTAACCTTTGGCAATGTTGCTGCAAATTTGCAGCCAGGTCATATTTTTACATGCAAATTAGGTTTGTGGCAAACTTCTGGTGGACGTCTAGCAAACTTGTAGATTTGCCACCAAAAGTCCATACAAGTTGTTTTGGCAAATCACTGGCAAATACATTTGTCACTAGTGACACTGTCATTGTTGGCAGAAAATTGCTGCAAGTTTGCCACTAGTAGCTGACAATGGCAAACTTGCGGCAACATATTCTGGCAAACTCCACTGTTTACCACAAATTAACCACAAGTTTGCTGCAAACCTGCCGCAAACATTTCGTTTTAGTAAGGGGTTTTAATGTATTAATGTTTATTGTTCACTGTATTAATGTCTTTATTAGCCACACTTTGTCTTACTGTAGTTTTGCTGTGCCAATTGCAAGTTAATTCGAGTGTGACATAGGGGTGTAAATCACAAGCTTCATCATAATATGAGAATATATTGATTCAATGGACAATGATTCAACAAAACGCACCACAGCAAAATGTGACCTCTGCATTTGACCCATCCGTGAAGAAGCAGTGGGCAGCTTTTTGGCAGTACCCGGGGAGCAGTGCTTGAGGATAGTAACTCACTCATGGGTGCCTCAGTGGTACCTTAACAGTGTGGAACTAAACCAGTGACCTTCCGATCACAGGATCAGCTCCCAAACCTTTACGCTAGGCTACAATACGCGAGGCTACACTGCGCTAGTCTACGCTACACTATGCGGAGGTCATATTTTGCTATGGTGCACTGGGTGCTGTGCTGTGTTCACGGCGACAAATAATCACCCACTTGAAACTACATTGCTGCACTGTCTATTATTTTATTGTATGCTAACACCTTGCACCCTGTTGAATGTTGAGTGTTGCACCCTGCTAAATGAAACGCTGTCTCATCACACTTTGTAGGTGTTTAAAGCTGCTGATAAAGTAACCTTGAGCCATATGCACTATATGCATGTATTTTTTGCATTTTTGCAAGCATTGAGCACCACATCTAAACCTGGGGTTGTAACCATGGTTAAACATAAAGCGTTTTTTTTCCACAATCTCCATTTACTTTTCATTCTGCTTTAGCATCTCATGCAGAGACGCGAGTGGCAGTTTGGGACTGTGGTGTTATTTGTGTTTTCAGCGCAACTCGGCCTCAGCTGAAAGAGTGTGTGTGTGTGTGTGAGAGGGTGGTTTTGGGATTCCTTCCCGGCGAGGAGAACTGCTTTGGGTGAAACACGGCGTGGCTGACATATCAGTGATGTTTATTAAGAGACGAGTCTATCAGGGCTGGCGAGACGCTGCTCACCGCAAGCCCATCTTTTGTTGCTTCCGGAGGGTGTCATCAATCTTACAGCGGCTCTGCTCCTCTCGGAACGCTTGATAGGAGATCACCGACTCCATTCCTCCCTCCCTCCCTTCCTCCCTCCATCGTCCCTCCCTTCCTCCTTTCATTCTCTTGCTCCGTATGGGCCTCGGCGGGAGAGGCAGGTATGACGGCGCTCTGAGAAGTCTACATGCACCACTGAGCCAGCCTGGAGAGAGAAAGCGAGAGAGAAAGAGAGAGAGTGTGTTGGAGTGAGAGAGAGGAAGAGCATGGAAGAAAGGTAGATTTACTGGCGGTGGTGGTCTGGTGGTTAGGATTTTCATGTCTGGACCAGGGGGTTAAGAGGCAAAACCTACCTCCAACACTACCATTACTGGGTCCCCGAGCAAGACCTTTAACCCTCAAGTTACCCACCCAGCAATAAGGTGTTAAAAAGATGTCTCAAAGACGACTTTGCCAGACATCTCAAAAACATTGATATTTGGTTGAAAAGTGAAAGCTGAAAAGACATCTTACGCAGAATGGTGAACACAAGCGCCAAAAATGTGAGCAGCACTTTCAGTCGCCCAAGCCAGGCGCATACAGGCGCAACGATTTTACGTCTGGAAATACCGTCAGGGAAATCGGCTGGACCTTTTGTATCCTTTTCATGTGTGGAGGAGTTTCTAAGCTAATAGGTGAGGAATTACAAGAAAGAAGGTAAAATATATAACGATTCTACAGGTAAAGACCGTAAAATACATGTATGGTCACCAGTTCAGAAGTTGCAAAAATAAATTGATTATATTGTATAATGTACAGTGTTTGGATGATGTTCACACAACACAACTAAGCCCAATTTTCAACTACTAATTTTGGTCTAAATAAAGGCCATGACGGGCCGACCAGATTTAGCCTTAAAAGCAACGTTAATTGACGTGCGGTGCTCGGTGGGTAGAGGTGTGTATGATTATTGTGATGTTTAAGAGGTGAGATGTACTGTATATGATTATTGTGATGGTTGTAAAATGTGTATGATGATTGGGAATGATGTGGGGTGTAATGTGGATATTGGGGTGGTTATGGTGTTAGATTATTGAGAATGTTCCGAGGTGAGATATGATTGTTATTGTGAATGTTGTGATGTGCAATGTAGTTAGTATTGGGATTGTTGTGAGTTGGGAAGTGAGATGTGATGGTTGTGACGTGAAAGGTGTATGATTCCTGGGACAGTCGAGAGGTGAGATGTAGTGGCTATTGGGGCAGTTGGTGGCGTAACAGTTAGGCATTCATCCCATGGTTAGAACGTTGCCACTGAGGTACTCTTGAGCAAGGTACCGTCCCCAAGCACTGCTCCCGGGTGCTGACCTTGTTAGATGCCCACTGTTCCTTTACGGATGGGTCAAATGCAGAAGTCACTTTTCGCTGTGCTGTGCTGTGTTCACAATGACAAATAATCTTTCACTTCACTTTCACTATTGGGATGGTTCTGAGGTCAGATGTGTATGATTTCTGAGATGAGATGGATATTTGGACGGTTGTGAAATGAAGTGTGTATGATTTTTGGGATGGTTCTGAGGTGAGATGGGTGGTGAATATTGTGAGGTGCCATGTAGAGATTATTGGGATTGTTGTGAGGTTCAATGTGTTGATTACTGGGGTGGTTTTTGAGGTGAAATGTGATGGTTATTGGGATGGTTCGAAGGTCATAATAACCATGTAGATCTCATTGCCTCCTACTCCAGTACAGCGAACCGAGCTTCATTAAGTGAGTCGGCGCAGATTTATGGACTGATCTGTACTGCACTCGTTCCTGTGGACACTGTACAGTGTAGGGCAAGATCATGATGAATCTACTCCACTTTCCTTTGGCTGGACTCCTGAATTCTAATCTCATGCTTTTACAGAGTCTACGGAGAAGAGAGAATAAAAGAGAAAGAGGATTTTTTGCAGTAATGCTGCTGGTGATGATGACTCTAACTACTATAATTGATGTTATCATCAGTTCTAATTAATGTAGTTATTATTTTTTAATAACCCTGACAGTAAATTTTTTGTCTCCTCAGATTTCTTCAATCGTTACATTTTTTCACACACAAAATTCCTGAGCCCTGTTTGTTACTAATATGTCCATCCATTTCATTTCATCCACGTCTTGTCATCACTTCGCCTTGTTAACTAAGGACCGTCTTTTTTACCAAGCGCCATGACTTATTGATGCACTTTATTGTCAGTATCGACCATGCATCATGGTCAGCGATGGGATGGAGGATGATTTCCGATGCTCTGCGTGAGTCAGCGTGATCTGCTTTCTAAACATTGCTTCAGATGAAGCTCCACCGCTCCGAAGGGAAATAAATGTGGAATGATATAAATGCCCATTGCACTTCTGATTCCGATCCAACCTGCCTACGAGCAGCCAGAGAGAGAGAGAGAGAGAGAGCGAGAGAGAGAGAGAGACAGAGAGAGACAGAGAGAAAGAGAGAGAAACTGCCAGCTGCAGTACACTGCTAAAGGGAGAGAAAATTTGAATCAATATTTCCCATTAGCAAGGCTGATGCTTAGAGCAACAATGGCCTCATCAGAGGGAGAAGTGTGGCTTTGTGTGTTCAGGTGTGGAGGATAATTGAATCTGTCTTTGGAGAGTTCCAGCCTGATTAAACTGAAGGGAAAAAAGACCATCAACACAATAAGAGGAAGGTTATGAGGAGGCAAGGAATCTCACACACACACACACACATATATATACACATGTACACACTTGGGTGTTGGCATTTGGAAATGTATAAATGAATGGTTCTGTTCATTCACATTGTGTGTGTGTGTGTGTTGTTTTCAGTGTATGGGAAGCTACCTTTAAAGCTACTTCTAATTGAAAGCATCTAAGCTACAGCCAAGCTACTGTTGTAATATAGTAGTTACAAGGTACAAAGAAAAAGTAGGAAGACGACATCCAAGTTGTCTCATTCAGCAATACTTAATGTTTGTGCTGCGAGACACTCTTAAAGCAGATGTGTAAATGTGATACATGATGTTAAAGTAATATGATATTCATAGCAAGGTTTCAATGATTTTGGGCTGCTTTGATGAGTTAGAACATTTGGCTTACATAAGTTGCACTCAAATATGTTCTGTCCATTTAACATTTCAGTCATATGTTTAAAAGCGAGATGGCCACAAATTCTTGCTTCCATCTTGGCCAAGGTGGACTCTGACTTAATCTCACAGTTGCCAAGAGTGCACTGTGATGCAGTGGCTACCAATCAGATGCCACTTCTAAAAACTCGTGCTAGTTTAAAAAATCTTTGTTGAGATGAAGAGAGAAAGTGAGTGATGATTTGTCATTGTGAACACAGCACAGCACACAGCGCACCACAACCAAATGTGACCTCTGCATTTGACCCATCCGTGAAGGAGCAGTGGTCAGGCAACAGGGGCAGCGCCTGGGGAGCAGTGCTTCAGGACGGTACCTTGTACCTCAGTGGTAACGTTACCCATCCTGGATTCGAACCTGCGACCTTTCTGATCACGGTGTGAAACAATTACCTGCATGTAAAAGTAGTTTTGCATCTGATAAGCTACTGAGAAAGTAGATAAGTTAGTAATGTCACTAATTTTAGTAAGCTACTCCTCAAAACCGATCGAGAGAGACTTTTAAAGAGTACAAAAATAGTTTTTTGAAAGAATAAAGCACTTTGATACATAGCTATTTGTTAAATAAGCTTCTGAAAAAGTAGTTCAGTTAGTAATTAGTTTTGGTTAGTTATTTGAGGACGGTGGACGTCTGACACTTGAGAGAACGGAGCGTATTGAGTTCCTCAGATAAGTTGGGGAGTGTGTGTTAAGTGGGGAATATCGTCTGTGGCTTTTCTCTGTGAGTGTGTGTGTGCCAGGTGTTGTATAGTGTAATGGAGAAACAGATAAAGATCAGAGAGGAAATGGGCGTTGCGGTGTTGACCCCGGACTCACCTCTCCCCGATCTGTCACACTGTCCTCCAGCTGACTCCTCACCCCTGCTCCCGCCTGCCTCACTACACACACTAAGAGGAAACACACCAGCGTTTCTGGCTCTCATTTGGGGCCAGCACACACACATACACACAGACACACACTGAGCGAGAGTTTATGTTTTCTTTTGAATTCACTTGAACCCAAATGGTTTGTTGACCTGCTGTACTCCTCCACTGAGACATAGAGATTTGTGTGTGTCGTACACATGTGCGTGTATATATATAATATATATATATATATATATGTATATATATATGTATATATATAGTATATATATAGCTTACTATATCTGACCAGTAAACAGAATTATAAAAAGTGACCCATCTGTGAAGGAGCAACATGCACAGGGAGGGTGCTTTGCTCATGAGTACCTTTGTGAGTACCTTTGCCAGTTCAGGACTTGAATGCAATCTTAAGGAACTGTATTATAACAGGAAGTGTATAAATATGTGTGTATAATTATCAAAAGACAAGACACAGTAGAGTGTAAAGTGAAAAATTGAAACACTCTCTAAACCCCAAAATGTAACTGAAACCATATTGCCATCAAACATTACGTTATTATGAAATATAGTTGTTCTTATAACGTTTAACATCGTCATTTAAGATCATTTTAACATCAACAACAAGTTGCTTTAAGTTGCTTTAAGACAATCCTACAGCTGTATATGCTTTCAGGAGCTCTGGAATCTGCCAGTCCTTTTTTGGTGGGAAATTCCCCTCTCATGGAAAACGTTCAAACAGAGTGAAATAGAAGTGTCATGGCTGCTCAGGCAGACTGAAGGAAGAATCCATTAAAAAAGCCAATATTCTTCCGTCAAGCGACTCAGCACTGCTGCAATTCCGTTTCTTGCAAACCAGCCGACTCTCCCCATTTTGCTGCTTTAAAATTTTGTTCCGACGTAGAATAAATGATGAATAAGTTCCACTTCTATTTTGGACGTCGCGTTAATATCTATAAAGGTGTGTGCTGCTGAGATGCGCCTTCAAATGGATTAAAAATGGAACAGCGGAGGGAGGGAGGGGGAACACTGATCTTTTGTCGTCAGTGTGTTTTCCTGTTGTTTGTCCTTAATATCCTGTTAGAGGAAACGGCAGGAGGAATTATTCCGTTTGAAAAGCTCAAAGTGGATTCCTGTTCCAAGAGTGGATCTGTGTGCATTTTTGTTGCCAGAAATAGCAGCTCTATAAAAGTGAACACCGCTCTCTTTGTGCAAAGGCTGCAATTAACGATTATGTTATTGGTTGACTAATCTGTTAATTATTTTTTCAATTAGTTGGTTAGTCAACCCTTATATCCCTCCATCTCTGCTCCTCTGCTTTAACGTAACATTAGTTCCTACAGCAAATTAAAATAATGACCCGTGAAAAATATTGATTTGAAACTTAATAGCTTAATCAAACATTTGTCACATTAAAAATGAAATCAGTTTAAAATTAGTGTTAAAGTAGTCTTCCCTAATGCACTGTTGTGCATGATGAGTTAGCTAACGTAAATGAAATATCATTCACTTAGCAAGCGTCATCTGTCTGTCAAGACTTCCCTTGGATTTTTTCCAGAGTGGCCACCAGATGCCACTAATGTTCACTTTCTCCCTGTCCTGACTTGCGCCTGTCTTGTGAGGTATGTCAGTCATTTCCCTCTGTCCTGCCTCAGTGTGTTCTGTTTGCTTAATCTACTGGTTTAGCAGTTAGTATCTTGTTTGGTTTAATCAGCTGGCTTAGTGTGTGCACCTCTTTCAGTTTAGTCTCCTATTTAGGCATGTTTCTACCTTTTGGGTCTGTTGGTCCACTATTACTTTGACCTTATGTTGGTGTGCTGTGTTTTCAGTTCTAGTTATGCAGCCATGGAGCCTCTTTATTTTGCTTGTTTAAATGTTTGCACGCCGGCATACATTGTAACACCATGAGACGTTGGTAGTATAATGGAAAGGTAGTGGGCCCCATGATCGGAAGGTTGCCAGTTCAAGTCCCTTACCAGTAAAGGTACTACTGTGATTCTCAGGAGCAAGGTACCGTCCACAAGCTCTGCCAAAAAGGCATTCACTGCTCCTTCATGGAAAAGTCAAATGCAGAGGTCACATTTGGTTGTGGCACATTGTATGCCATGGTGTGTTCGCAATGGCAAATTCTGTAAACACTCACTCATGATGCCAAAATTACAGTCAGGGCGGCTACAGCAGGAAGAGGTCAGTCATTGGAAAATTAAAAGATCTACGAGGTATCGAAGCAACACATCCCCACTAACGTACCTCCCTTTAAATGTTCTCATCCTTAATAGATCAATTATAGATGAAGTTTGCATTCAACTTGTTACCTTGCTGTTTTCCATACTTGGAGAGTTGCGACCTGTTACAATATGGTGCTCTGTGGCCATGGATAAACGTTAGACTTATAAAGTTGCTGAAGACAAAGTAACCTTGAACCTTGAATTAACGTGAATTCAGTGAGTGATTGTTTGTCTTGGTGAACACAGCACAGCACACAGCGCAACACAACCGAAGTGTGACCTCTGCATTTGATTCATCTGTGAAGAAGCAGTGGGCAGCTTTTTGGCAGTGTTTGGAGACAATAACTTCCTCATAAGTACCTCAGTGGTACCTTTACTGGTGCAGGATTTGACCCTCCGATCATGGGGCCAACTCTCTAATGATTACTCTACCAACTGCTCTAAGAACTACGTAAAAGTCAAAGCAAGCTGAAAGCCAGCGATTATTAGCTCAAAGGCTTTTGGGCAGCAGCTGGATGTCGCGGTTCCAACAGACACCTGCTCGTCCCTGCGGAGTCACCAACCTTCACACCACACTCACCACACACAAGGTCGACTGCCACAGCCCAGCCGCCATTATTCAAATACTATTCACCTGCACTCGGCACCGGGACCGCTGAGAGTTTCCCACCAGCACTAAATCAATTCACCAATTAAATATGGCATAAAAATCTCATTTTTAAGAAATGACAAGATGGAAAAGGCCAAAAATTGTTGCTAGGAGTAAAGTTGGGCTGCAATGATTATGCAAGAAAAATTACTATTATTCAAGAAATTTATTGATGCAGAATTCCTAAGTACACTAGAGAAAAGTAGCTATGCTTCCAAGGTGTTTCACAACCACAGTTTGGTGAAAGTTTAAGAAAGTAAGTGTTTATTTGTCATTGTGAACACAGCACAAACAAATGTGACCTCTGCACTTGACCCGTGAAGAAGCACTGTGCAGTGCAGTGCTTGGAGATGGTATCTTGCTCATTAGTACCTCAGTGGTACCTTTATCAGTCTGGGATTCGAACCTTCCAATCACAGGGCGAACACTGTAACCTTTACCCAACCAACTGCCCGAGTTTCTTGCTTCCATCTTGACCAGGGTGGACTCCAACCTCCGACTCCATCTTGCAGCTGCCAAAAGCGCACTGTGATGCAATGAGCGTGCACCCCATTCTTCTCAGAATTCTACAGTGGCATCTGATACAGAATGCCACAGTATTTAAAAAAGTAGCTTTCTTTTAAAACACTGGCTTTCTTGTACATAGTTTTTTCCTCAGGATTTGATTTGGCCTACGCTTGCTGCTGGTGGCCAAATCTGAAATATTTTGCGCTGCAGAGTTTCTCCATTTGGCAGGACGCAACACATATGGAGGATGAAGATTTATAGGAGCATAAAAATCTCTGGGTTTGAGTAAAGCTCTGCTCTCACCGCAACTCTGAAAGATGCTTTAAACAGGGCGTGGAGTTCAGCAGTTATGAGGGAACTAGATGGAGAGATGAAAGAAGCAAATCAAGGTTGGGTTTTTATGAGAGTGAGACATGAAATAGAAACTACAACATGTGACTAGGGCTGCAAGTAACGATTATGATGATAATGAATTAATAAGTCCATTTTTTCCACACAATCTTTTGCTAATTTAATCAAGTGAGTGATTATTTGTCATTGTGAAAACAGCACGAGACAGAACCACAATGAAATGTGAGCTCTGCTTTTGACCCATCCATGAAGGAGCAATGGGCAGCTTTTTGGCAGCGCTGGGGAGCAGTGCTTGGGGACGGTACCTTGCTTATGAGTACCTCAGTGGTACCTTTACCGGGACCTGAAACGATGACCTTTTGATCAAGGGTCAACTCCCTAGCCATTATATTACTAACTGCCCCAATCTACTAGTTGGTTGTTTTAAAATAGTCAAAGTAAAAAAATAGGCATAAAAGATACAGTAAATATTTCATACTTAGATTTAAAATGCATTTAAATCTGCTAAATCCACCTATCATTTGGTCATTCATTTTTTAAGATTAAAACCAAAACTCAAAAAGTGTGTTTTTTCACAATATTCATTTCTAAAAACCAAAATGGAAAAAAGTAGCCGTTACTCATGGTCAGTCAAGCAAATATATAAACCACTATCCATAAGAATGGATAGATACATTTTGTTCCTATGCAGTAAGAAATAATTTTTGCACTTTTTTATAGTCTTCCTCAGGTTACAGTGTTCTGAATTAAATGTTTTATTTTATATGTCATATCAAGATCATATCACTCTAATTTAAAACTGTGTTTCAATTTAGTTTACTGAAAATGAAGCACTACAGCAACATTTGTTTTTGTGATGATGTGAGGTAAACAACTCTTCGGTCAGTATATTATTAGACAACTTTTTAAATATCAGAATATAATTGATTATATTAAGTGATGTGACATTCGTTTGGAGTTCATTTTCAATATCAGGAGCAAAAATGATCTGAAAACTCATCAAATCTGAATGTGTAAGTAACATATACTATTTTTAGACCCATGCAAGATGTGAAGTTGCCAAACATCTCAAAAGACATTTCTTGTCCCTTTCAAAAACTGAAAACCTTTGGCTCAGGAGGAAGAATTGAATGACGTGTTTGAACCGTTTCCCCTTAATCCCGCTTGGTTTCTAGTGCTGCGTGCGTGAGTGTGTGTGCTGCGCTGTCGGCTGCAAGTCTCACAGCCGAGGTCTTGCCGGTTTGCTTGTTGTGAGAAATGCAGAATTAGGCCTTGCGACACCTGTAAGGTGCATAAGTGCTGCGATAAGAGGAACAGGAGGGGGATTTTTGGCTCGCCTCGTGTTCCAGGTTCAGAGCCGATCCTCTTGTCTCATCCTACATAGCTGTGAAAGTGGGGCAAAGATGTATTTGTGTAGAAGTGCAGAACAATCCACAGCTTTGGCCTGTTTCGTGTAAGCCCTGGTGGAGTTTCTACTCATATTTCATATTCTGTATTCCCTTCAGAGTGTCCTGTCAGAAACTTGTGCAAACAAATATGTTGTACTTTACATCTAAAGGCATTTCCAGTTCCAAAGGCTTGAATTAGGTGTAAAGTAGTCAGTGATATTCAAGTCAATGTAGTATGTGTAATAGCAACAAAAATTAGGGCATGGAATCTGTAAATGTAAAATATGAGTTGTTTGATTTTTTTAGGCTGATACTGATTATTCTTAATCAATTCACTTTTAACTTGTATACAGCATGAGATGCTACTCTACGATCCATGTCGCGGCCTGCAATAGTTTTGTTGAGTTAAATGTTGGACAAGGATGTTCTGACATTTTTTCAGGGCCAATACCGATTGTTACTTAACATGGAGACAGAACACCGACATTTTGAACCGACACATGTCTGCGGTAAAAATGAAAATTGATGTTGAAATCTAAATACTCCAACACAAAACTTTCATTTAAAAGCCTTTTAGTTTATGTTTTCATAATGTACTTAACACAAAAAAGTGCAAGGAGTTTCAGTGCCCTCAGTCTTCAGTGTCGATAGGCTGAAGTCATGATGTCATGATGATAACCATAAAAACCCCAGTAGTCGGTCAGGCCAATAATCAGTCAGGCCAATAAACGGTCAGGCTAGTAGTCGGGCAGGCCAGTAAACAGGCACACCAATAATCAGTCAGACCAATAAACGGGCACACCAATTGTCGGTCAGGCCAATAATCGGACACACCAATAATCGGGCACACTAATAATCGGGCAGGCCAGTAATTGGGCCCACCAGTAACCGGTCAGGCCAATAATTAGTCAGGCCAATAATAAATCAGGCTAGTAATCGGGCAGACCAGTAATTGGTGAGACTAATAATCAGTAAGATCAATAATCATTAAGGCCAATAATCTGTAAGGCTATTAATCAGTAAGGTCAGTAATCGATCAGGCCAATAATCGTTCAGGTCAATAATTGGTTGATCCCTAGTCAAGATTCTAACAATTTTTCGCCAGTAGTAAAAGAACAAATTGTCTTATAAAATTATAAATTAATAAAATTATAGAAATTATAGACACTTTACTAAATGTTCATATATCATTTTTTGACAAATATTAGTATATATTATACCATATACTGAATAAAATGCAACCTTACATCACTTCTCCAAGTTATTTTTGTTTAATAATAATGAGTCACATCTTTGTAGAGCTGGAGGTAGATTATCAGTGGATTAGGTAACTTTCAGAATGTGCGTGTGAGCAAGAGAGAGAGAAAAAGAGAGAGAGAGAGCAGCCGGAGAGAAACTCCGAGTGGCTTTAATGAGCTCGGTTTAATCCACCAGTCTGGCTTTGTCTGCACGGCTCTCTCTCATCACCCGAAGAAGAGAACGGGTGAAAGACGCGAGACAGAGAGAGAAAAAGAGAGCGAGGGAGAGAGGGGAGAGAGAGTAAGAGAGGAGGAAAAGAAAACCTCTTCTTTTCATTGCCCATCTGATAGGATTGTCACCCTGGAACCCGATCGCTCGGGTGAAGCCAGC
Source organism: Distichodus sexfasciatus (assembly GCA_032718565.1). Lineage (NCBI taxonomy): Eukaryota > Metazoa > Chordata > Actinopteri > Characiformes > Distichodontidae > Distichodus > Distichodus sexfasciatus. The sequence goes on along the minus strand of JAVGVS010000003.1, from coordinate 84,811 downwards.
GCATTGGAGACACATACATCACCTTACGGAGAGAAAAAAAGGAAAGAAAGAGCATTTTCCCTCCTTCATACACCTTCTCCTTCTTCTACCTCGCTTACAGCCTACTTCTAATCACCTCTTTCCACAATAACAATTTAGAGTAATATTTTTTTTACTCCCAAATAACATTTTTTCTGATCAATATTCAAGTCCCAACACTTTGTTAAAAAAGACTTAGAGCTACAAATCTCATAATCCGCCTGTGTTTTCCCCCCCTCAGCATGACTAATAATAAGACGTTAGCGCTGGGACACATCTCCAAAGTCTTAAGCCGAGCGCGTTGACCAGAGTAAGCCCTCATTAAAAAATGTGTTTCCCATAAGCCCCTGGTCCCCCTTCTCGCTCGCCCGGATCGCTTAATCTGACAGCGGCGATGCTGAGTGTCATGTGTGAATTATTCCCGAGGCACAGGCCTGATCTCTCTTCCCAAATCCTGTCACTCTCGCGCTCCTCTCACCACTGCATTGCATCGCACAGCATCCGCATCCCAACGCTACCTTATTCCTGCAGACTCCACAAAGAGTGCGTGAGTGAAGGTGTATGTACATTTAGTTCCTTGTGGAGACCAAATACCCCCACGATAATTGGGCAGCAATTTTGTTTGGGAAGTTTTAGGGACGCTTCACTGTTCCAGATTTTTTTTGGTTCTGAGTGAAGTTGTATGAAAACTGATTTAAATTCACCATGGTTTATGAGAACACGTACACAGCAATATCACATCGTATAAACGTAGTGTGTGTGTGTATGTGTGTGTGTCTATGTGACTGCTCCTAACTGTCCTTCACAGTACCAATTTTTACCTAAATATTTTTTTTTGGATGTTGGTATTTATTGATGAATGTTGTGGAAAAAAGGACAGTTTTTCAGCTATAACTGTAAACTGCAATATTGTTGTGTGTGAGTGTTTGTCTGTTGTCGGGACCAAATGTTCCTGAAATAATAAGACAACCCAATACTTTTGATACTTTGCTTGTTGCTAGGAGAGATGGCACCGATCCGATACGCGGATGGGATATCAGTCCGATAACGAATCGAATAGCTGGATCGGGTATCGGTGGCATTGGGCCGATCTATGGAGCCGATCTGTAAATTGTAGGTTTTTCTTTTTTTTACATTATGTGTGCACACACAGTAAAGCTGGTTTATTATTCAACATTCACGCTAATTCATACATATTGATATGACAATGAGCAGAAGAAGCAACACAACACATTACAACTCCCCCAAAAAGTCACCTGATTATACTGTTTAATTTCCCTAACAACACCATCTCTCGCTCACAATCTCCATGTTCCTGACGGTTTTAGCGCCGCAGGTTTAGGACAAAATCCACCAAATTACAGAACTGTTTTTAAACGAATAATTTTTTAGATGTTTTTTAAATAATAAATAATTTAGCATATTCATATGTTTGTGTAATTATTACATTGTTTTAATTGGAAAACAGTATTTAAGTCAAGTATTTCCTTAAACATAACAGAATAATCTCAGTCTCCTCCTCACAGAGAAATACACAACTTATTTATTAATAACTGGTACCAGATCAGTACTCGGGATCGGCCGAAACCCAAAGCCCAAGTATCGCCATCGGTATCGGAGATGAAAAAGTTGGATCGGTGCATCCCTAGTTGCTGAGACACCATACTATCCTTCATATGGGAAAACATCACCAAACATCTTACTTAAAATGTGTAATTATAGCATTTTTAAATAAAGGTTCTTTGTGTTATGTAGAAGAATGCTGTGGATAAGGTACAGTATTATTCAGCCGCAGCTGTAGACTGCAGCATCACAGCTCTTTACGATAGTTGTGTGTGTGTGTGTGTGAGTGTGTGTGTGTGTGAGCTTTGCGGAGATGGGACAGGGTGGGGAATGCGGAGTGTGTGCAGTAGCGAGGAGGCAGCGATGCAGACAGCGCTGTGTATTAGCGCTACACGTGTACGCGCTCATAGCCATCAGCCTCGACACAGTAATGGAAAAGCACACGTCTCATCAAACACACCTGTCAGTCAGCGAGGCGTCGGCGTGGAGACGTGTGTGTGTGTGTGTGTGAATGTGCATGTGCAGTCATCTACTCTCCAAGGGGCGAGCGAGTTGACTAGTCAATAATATTAAACTACTGAACAGTGGCTGCTCCCACAGTAGACTGTTTCCCGAGGTTGTGCATTATAGTAGTGTGTGTGTGTGTGTGTAGGTATGTGTGTGTGTGGAGTATTCGGGCTGAGGGAGCACAGACTGCACCGGTGCCGATGCTGGTTCCCAATTTGGTACCCGTGCCATGTTTTTCCACTGAAAAAATCTGAATCAGTGCTGTGCTCAAAAATCACCTCTGAAAAGGCACCAAAACGTTGCTTGTTTGCAACCAAGAACCTATGCGCTGGTGCCAATTCCCAAATTTGGAACTGTTACAATCTTTTTCCACTAAACCGGTACCAAAGACTACTTGGTATTCATGATGCTGTGAGAATTTGGCAGTTTACAATTTGGTACCAGTGCCCACTGCTCCTTCACGGATGGGTTAAATGATTTCATTGTGGTGCACTGTGTGCTGTGCTGTGGTGTGGTGTGTTCACCATAACAAATAATCGCTATCTTATAGTACTCGCAAAACTCCAGGTCAGTCAAATCTTCCCCTCTATTATAGAGAAAACTCATATTTTAGTTGATAAATAGCAACCAGCGTTCTACTCACAATACAGCTGTTTACGTGAGATTATTCCGGACACACATCCATCACAATATTGGGAGGTGGCTCCGCGTTGCGGCGCAGGGAATTGTGGGAAATGCAGTTCGCTCCCAGAAAGAGAAAATATATTGTGATATATATCATTTTTACTCCATATCGCCCAACCCTAATTGGCAGAAGTAGAAGCAATAGAATATTATAACTGACGTTGTATCAGCAGACATTGAATCGTCCATTGAATCACCATAATTTTGTATCATAGCAGACTTTGTGACATCGGCAGACACTGAATCATTGTCCATTAGATTGAAATCGTATCGTAACAGATTTGTGATACACTATATTGCCAAAAGTATTCGCTCACCTGCCTTTACACGCATATGAACTTAAGTGACATCCCATTCTTAATCCATAGGGTTTAATATGACGTCGGCCCATCCTTTGCAGCTATAACAGCTTCAACTCTTCTGGGCAAGCTCTCAGCAAGGTTTAGGAGTGTGTTTATGGGAATTTTTGACCATTCTTCCAGAAGCACATTTGTGAGACACTGATGTTGGACGAGAAGGCCTGGCTTGCAGTCTCTGCTCTAATTCATCCCAAAGGTGTTCTGTCGGCTTGAGGTCAGGACTCTGTGCAGGCCACTCAAGTTCTTCCACACCAAACTCGCTCATCCAGGTCTTTATGATCCTTGCTTTGTGCACTGGTGCGCAGTCATGTAGGAACAGGAAGGGGCCATCCCCAAACTGTTTCCACAAAGTTGGGAGCATGAAATTGAGTGAAATTGACCTCTGCGCACTATGTGCCTCGGTGGATGAGCAAATACTTTTGGCAGTATAGTGTATCTGCAGAAGTTGAATTGTTGTCTGAATCAACATAATATCTTTTCGTAACAGTCGTTATAATAGCAGACATTGAATTGCTATAATATTGCATCATAGCAGACTTTGTGATATCGGCAAACAGCGAATTTGTGTCAGTCGAATTGATATAATATAATAGGAGACGTTGGCCACTGAATCAGTATGATATCGTGTCATAGCAGACTTTTGAGATATCGACAGACGTCAAAGTGATGTCAGCTGAACCAATATAATATCGTATCGTGATGAAACTTGACACCTCTGGCCTCTTTAAGCATGTTTGCTGAGCAGGTTCGTGTTACGTTTGTGCTATGAGGGCGTGGAAGGGACATCGGAGGACAGGAAGAAGGGCAGATTTTTGTTCTCCCTGACCCTTCCTTTTCTTTCCATCTGCACATAATGTTTCTCTCCCTCTCTCTCTCTCTCTCTCTCTCTTTCTCCCCTGCCGATCTTCCTCCTCCACCTCTCCCGTGGACGTGTTGGGCCTCACACTGCGAAAGCCTCGTTATTCTCTTAACATCACAACGCATCAGGCTCTAGCCACCACACACACACTCACACACACACTGCAGGCGGATTGTGTGTGTGTGGAGGTAATGAGACCAAGTCTTGCTCTCCCTCACACCACCAGCTCCACTGTTAGACACTAACAACTCGCTGTGCCTGAGGGAAGGCCATGAGAGTGGCAGAGAGAAAGAGAGAGAGAGAGCCGGAAAGATGGAGAGACAGGAGATGCAGCCTACCTAACTAGCTCATCTGGAACTTATGAGTGTGTGTGTGTGTGTGTGTGTGTCTGTGTGTGACTCAGTCAGTGCCAGGGGTTTTGAGTGGGTTTGAGAGATTCATGCCAAGCGGCTGCCAGAAGGCACAGTGCACACGGCCCCTATTGATAAAGTCTACACACACACTGGCCAGTACACACACACACACACACACACTCTCACAAACTGGTATTTATTGTATGATGGAAATTAAAACTAATCAGAAGCTTTATTTTAGATTAAATAGCTTTATATTGAGGATTAGGTACATTATTATGCAGGTGCACCTGTACATTGCAGTGTGTGCGTGTGTGTGTGCGTGTGCGTGTGTGTGTGTGCGTGCATGTGTGTGCGTGTGTGTGTGTGTGTGTTAGTGTGCCTGTTTGTGTTTATTTGTGTATATGCATTTACTTGATATTATAATATATAATAATAAGGCTACATTTTATGTTTGATATTGTGGGGACATCTCACTCTTCTCTGTAACTTTGGTGCTTTTATCAAAATTCTAATTTGAAAATGATAATTACAGTAGCATTTTTAAATTGTAGTTATATAATATAAGCTGTATTTTTAAATGCTAATTATATAATATAAGCTGTAATTTTAAATGCTAATTATATAATATAAGCTGTATTTTTAAATGCTAATTATATAATATAAGCTGTATTTTTCAATGCTAATTATAATCATATAAGCTGTATTTTTCAATGCTAATTATATAATATACGCTGTATTTTTCAGTGCTAATTATATAATATAAGCTGTATTTTTAAATGCTAATTATATCAAATAAGCTGTATTTTTCAATGCTAATTATATAATATAAGCTGTATTTTTCAATGCTAATTATATCAAATAAGCTGTATTTTTCAATGCTAATTATATAATATAATCTGTATTTTTCAATGCTAATTATATAATATAAGCTGTATTTTTAAATGCTAATTATATCAAATAAGCTGTATTTTTCAATGCTAATTATATAATATAAGCTGTATTTTTCAATGCTAATTATATCAAATAAGCTGTATTTTTCAATGCTAATTATATAATATAATCTGTATTTTTCAATGCTAATTATATAATATAATCTGTATTTTTCAATGCTAATTATATAATATAAGCTGTATTTTAAAATGCTAATTATATAATATAAGCTGTATTTTTAAATGCTAGTTATATATTATAAGCTGTATTTTTAAATGCTAGTTATATATTATAAGCTGTATTTTTCAATGCTAGTTAAATAATATAATCTGTATTTTTAAATGCTAATTATATAATATAAACTGTATTTTTAAATGCTAATTATATAATATAAGCTGTATTTTTCAATGTTAATTACATAATATAAACTGTATTTTTCAATGCTAATTATATAATATAAGCTGTATTTTTCAATGCTAATTATATAAGCTGTATTTTTCAATGCTAATTATATAATTTAAGCTGTATTTTTAAATGCTAGTGTGTGTGTGTGTGTGTATACGTGTGTGTGCGTATGTTTAGTTCATTGTTGGGACCAAATGCCATAATAGTAATCAGTCTACGTTATATTTTGGAAGTTGTGGATCCCTCACAGTTCTCTATAGCAGCTCTCTAATTTTTGGCTGCTTTTATTAAGATTCTAATTTAAAAAATGATAATTATACGAATTGTACTTTTATGTGATGAATTAAACCATAAAGTAAAACAATCAACATTTGTATTTGGGGAGTATAGGTTACTGTTGTGGATTAGATACCATAATTATATAGGTGCAGCTGTGCAGTGCTGTGTGTGTGTGTGTGTGTGTGTGCTTAGTTCTTTGTTAGGACCAAATGTTCCTGTAATAATCAGGCTACATGACACTTTGATACTTTGGATGCACCTCTGTGTGTGTGTGTGTTGTGTGTGTGTGTGTGTGTGCGTGTGTGTGAGAGAGAGTGAGTCAGTGCCATGGGTTTTTGAGAGGTTTGAGAGATTCATGCCAAGCGTCGGCTAAAGGAGTCCCGGCTGCCAGAAGGCCCCTATTGATAATGTCTACACACACACACTGTCCAACACACACACACACACACACACATACACACACACACAGTCCAACACTGACACACACACCTAATATGATTTTAACGAGGTTTGCCTGCAGTTCGTACTGTCGATTGTAGACTCCATCGACTACATTTTCTGCATTTTCTTATTGTGGTATGTAACTAAAACCCTGCACTGGTGATCCTGAAATTTGGTGTTTCAATTCCAGGAGTCAGCTTTGGGCCCCTGAACATGGCCCTAAACCTTAAAACTGTCCCAGAGCCCTGTAAATAGGAAAAGGTAAGTGTGGATTTGTTCAAACTTAGGATTAGTCTGTTTTTACTTTGTTTTACACACGTTTTCGGACACTTGCCAAGATGCCCTTGTAAATGTGACTTTGCATGGCAAAACCAGTCGCTTGTCACAATGGAGGTTTCCGAGAAAAACAACCGTGTATGTTGCGTGGGGTAAAATTTTGGATTTTTTGGTTTTAGTGTTTTGAAACAGTGGAAGGTCTATACTGTACTGTTGTGAATAAATTTCGCTGAAAAACGTACCCTTTCCATCCTAAAAACGTGACTTTCTTGAGGTGAGGAATTCAATTCCAGCAGAATGTTGATGTTAGTTTCTGTTTTGACCGCTCTACTTCAATATTTGAAAATCCACTGGTTGACTAGCGTGAAGATATTTCTCCAGAATCCATCTTCGTCTCCGAGTTCAGTTAACCTAACGCAGGTAGGCTATCCGTGTGGCTGTGAATGCAGCGTAGGCTACCGTAAATACAAACGTAGCCGCGACCGCACCAAGCGTCTGTGAGTGCTACGTCGATAGTCAACCTCAAAGGCAGATTTCTCCGTTTCTCACTTGGCGTGACAGGAGAAACCCGACTCCTTTGAATGTTGATATCTCAGTCATATGTCGTCCAATTCTTTTGATATCGGTATCGTTTTGAAGCTTGATTTATGCCCTTTCATGAAAACATAATAACTCAATTCAAAATTGCACTGGTTTTGCCGTGCTGAGTCACAAATAGGAAAACTGTTCTTAGGGTCTTGCCTGGTAAAATAAAACTTAACAAATAATTGAACTAGAGTTTTATTATCAGCTCAGCCAATATATCTTAAAACATGCAGGGAATAAATACTGTCCATCAAAATGTATTTTAAAATAAAATACCAAATAATCAACGTATAAATGTATCAAAATAAACTACAAAATACAGCAGCCACACCATGTATCAAAATACAATATTGTATTTTTGTTTTTTTCCCCCTCAAGGCATTTTCATCACTACTGTCAATAGGACATGCTTAGTTGTGGACATTTCAAATGAAACAGTAGTTTAAATTGTCGTTAACAGGAGCCAGAACTACTGTAAATGGTAGAGAATGGGGTTGCCGATACCCTGTATTGCTGCTGCAGCACACATGGTTAATGACAGTAAGATACATAACTCCTATGCATCACACAAAATTACACCACATAATGGCGTAGCAATGGTCATGCAGATGAAAATCAAACAGAAAGTGATGAGCTAAGGTGAAGGTAACAGTGAGAGTTAGCAGCTAACATTCACAGGTTAAATAACCTAGCTCCTACAAACACCTACAAACATTACAGGAATTTGTCCAGATGAAAGCAATTTATGGAGATAAATGTGTTAGAAATAAACTACCTACTATAAGTTACTCAACTTATATGAAATCAACTTCCATGGTCTGATCTCAAAAAGTCTGAGCACCAACACCACACTGTTCAATCTGCAGAAGCAACAGTTTTGTGTTCTTGTGATGTTGTCTCACAGAAAGTATTTAACAGTATTCTCAAGATACAAAAATACATGATACTAAAGTATTTTGATACAAAATATGAAGGTATTTTCATCCTTGCAATAAAAAAAATTACTAAATAATATTATGTACATATTTTTAAGTACTACAGCATGGAGTATTTATGGTATATACTGTAGAAAATATGTTTATATACTGTATGTTTTAAGATGACAATAAAGCTCAATAAATGACAATGATAGTAAAACTCTACTTTTTTACTTATTTATTCTGTCATTTATTTGTAACCTTTATTTTACCAGGCAAGACCCTAGCAACATTTTCTTATGTGTGTCCAAAAACGCTTGAAAAACACAGAAAAACAGACAAATCCAGACTTCCATCCATCCATCATCTGAACAGCTTAATCTCAACTGAGGATGCGGGGGGACCGCAGGGCACACACACTCACACAATCACACTCACATTCACACCTTACGGGCCAATTTAGAGTCACCAATTACCCTATATCACATGCCTTTGGACTGTGGGAAGAAACCGGAGCACCCAGAGGAAACCCACACAAACACAGAGAGAGACAGATCAATTCCACACAGAAAAGCCCTACAGCTGACCCGGAGCTCGAACCCAGGAACTTCTTGCCGTGAGGTGGCAGCGCTAACCACTGCGCCACCGTGCTGGCCATCCAGACTTACATTTTCCTAATTACAGTGCATATATGTTTACAGATGTCCCCCGAGTTACAATGATTTGCCTTACGATTTTCCGATCTTACGATGATGATATCGATACAACAAATTTGTACAAATATTTTAGGTTTCATGTGGCAGACAAACACAGCAACGTTGTACACATCTCCCGCCTTGTAAGATGCCTCACTCTTGCCTTCCATTTCCATATATTGATTTATGAGTTAGAGTGGGCATTTCCTGTTTTCTGGTGTTTCAAAGTCCAGTTTTAGTGGAGACCAAACGTCCAAGTATGTCTTCTGCTGGTAGCCACGTCTCAACTTACGATGGGGTCATCAGAACGCATCTTCATCATAACGGGGACTACCTGTATACATAACATATACATAAAGTACATAAATATAATATATAAACATATACTAAATATCTAACTAAAGGTATACCGTAACCGTAAGCGCGTTACAGTATGCAGTCTGTTATGTGCGATATTGTACAGGTAGTGCAGGTGTGTGATTTATTAAAGGGCACTCTGGATAAGCGTGTGTGCTAAGTGCTGTAAATCTTTACTGATAAATGGGACTTTGAAAGATGTTCCTTGGAGGGGAGAAAAGCAGATTTGCCATTTCATTTGCAAAGTTCCTGTTGGTAAAGTTGGCGAGTTTAATCAATCATTCGTGGAATGTCAGACTTCAGGCTGGTCGCTAATTTCAGCACAAATTAACGTTGTGAACAGGAGGACTTTCTCCCTGCAGCATGTGGTGCACTGTATCAAGCTGTTCACATCTGCATGAACACACACACACACACACACACGTAAGGACACACGCGCTTTACACACACACACGTGCGTTCACACACTAAGGGAAAAAGTCTAGCGGGGGCCTCAGGGGGGTTGAGTTGCATTCTGTCCGTCCTTACCTCGCTCACTTCTTTTCTTCGTCTCTTCGGGGACTTCTCCTGTTAGTTTAGCGTTTTTCCGGGCGAGGAGCGTCTGTCTTTCCATATGTGCCCGGTTTGAGAGAGAGCTGAACTACACTCGATGTCAGACAAGAAGCTGCTGAATTATTAAGATCTCCAGATTTTCTGTGCGATGCACATCTTTGATCCATCTGTTGGGGAGACGCTCATAGATGGTGAAGTGTGCCGTACCTTTCACTCCGGCTCGCAAGCTGTCGCCGATCCAGTTTGAGAAGACTGTAACTCACGCTGTCGTGATCCCAAAGTTTGACTTGCTTACTGGCAAACTCCTCACCTGACCGTACTCAGAGTCTTTACAACTTGGCACCGCAGGTTTGAGCTTCGCTTCAATTCGTGCATCGTTCGTTTGTTTAAATAAAAACCAAAATCCAGAACCTAAAAAACTAATAAAAAATATTCCTTTCCAAAACCAAAATGACAATCCTCTGCTCTGAGGCTTTCAGCACAATCGTGTTCGATCTCTATCACAAATAGAAGCGATTTTACAATCGAACGTTGTCAAGAATCGAGGTGAATATGTGTATCATTCGTTCATTTATTTTTCAAATGACAACCAAAACCCAAAACCCATAGACACATTTTCATTTTGCCTTATTTGTTCTCAAAACCAAAATTGTAAAAGCTGTTCAAAGCCTCACAGCACAATCTGTGGTGTTCCAGGTAAAGCAAGAGTTCTTTTTGCATCATGAGAAAATCTCAACCCTTCTTATAAACAGGAGTGCATTGTTACTCATTTTATTTAGTCAGGTAATCAGATTAATCTGTGTATCATTTGTTGATTTATTTGACAAATTAAAACCAAAAAACAAAACATCTTCCAAACCCAAAAGAAAAGAAAAAAAAAAACTAATAACGAGTCCTTTTCCAATTTCCTATTTTACCCTCAAACAAACAAAAAGAGAGAAGTGACCCAAAAGTGACCGTTGCACATAGAAAAAAAAGTGAAAATCCCTCTTATTGCCAAGAAACCAATGGAAGGCATCCGTCAGACATTTGCGTTTTTTATTGAACATTATTTGCACATATTTTTGGCTGTAGTTTTCTCCTGACTGCTGTTACGTTATTTGCACTTTTTTTGAACCCCTCACATAATTAACATAGACTTTAAAAATACTGTTATTATTCATGTTTACTTTTTGTAATTTTCATATTGAACTACTCCAGATCTTATGCACATCCAATGCAAAACTGGATGGGTAAAGGTACCGCTCAAATACTCATGAGCAAGGTACCGTCCCTGGGTGTTGCCCATGTCAAATGCCCACTGCTCCTTCACGGATGGTTCAAATGCAGAGGTTTCATTATTATTGTGGTGTACTGTGCTGTGGATGTTCACAATGACAAAATAATCACTCACTTTCACTTTCAAATTGAACCTTAAAAGCTTAAGTGTTAAGCTGTTATGTGGTGTGGGAACTGTATGTGTTAGTGCGGAAGCTGCTCAAAAACATGGCCTCGGAAAGTCGGACTCCCCGATTAAGGAGGCGTAATTCTACTTCTGGAAATATTGAGGTAAACACATTTATGATGTTATAAAGTTGAGCTGGGTCCAGTTTTAATAGACTAAATAGACTCTGCTTCATTTTCACTTTTCCTTTCATTTCCTTTCTTTACATATCAGTGGTTTCCCAGATTCTTTGTACAGTGTATATGTGCATTTCATTGTGACCTATTGTGTATTATTGTGTTTATAGTGACTTTTATGTTTTTAATAGACCAGTGCTTTGTTGCCTTGGCATCTGTGCCCCGTTGCCTTGGTGACCTTTGCACTTGGCATTTCCGTGATTCATATGGGAGGAGTGATGGGCTGCCTGAGGGTCAGAGAAGCCTTTACACACACACACACACACACACACAGATGCAGACAGGAAGAAGCAGACTGAAACAGGATTGAGAGAGTTAAAGAATGTAGGATGAATAGAGTAATAGTGAGACAGACAGCTTGTTATTTAGAGCTCCTTTAAATGCTTCGCCGCATAAAGATTAATGCGCAGAATAACTGGGCAGTTATCACCACTTACGCCATGGTCTCTGTTCATTTTGATTGTGTTGACATTGCCACATTACCTTTCTACTAGACATGGCCCTTTTTTTACATCCGATACGGATATTGAAAATTTGGACACCTGCTGATACGATACAAATGTGATACAGAGGTTTTTTCAAACAAAAAACAGAAAATAATGCTTTGAAAAAAATGTCTGAAACATGACTGAGATTATTCTGTTATGCTTAAGGAAATACATGACTGAAATGTAATATTTACAGACCCATATGTATATGCTAAATTATTTATTATTAAAATAACATCTAAAAAAATATTTGTTTAAACACAGTTCTGTAATTCTGTGATGGTCCCTAATCCTGCGGCACTAAAACCATCAGGAACACAGAGACTGTGAGCGAGAGCTGGTGTTGTTAAGGAAATTAAACAGTATAATCAGGTGACTTTTTTGGGGAGTTGTAATGTGTTGTGTTGCTTCTTCTGCTCATTGTCGTATCAGTATGTAGGAATTAGCGCAAATGTTGAACAATAAACCAGCTTTACTGCAGTGCCACTTCTCCTGCATAAACTGTTCTGAGTGTGCGCATACACAAACATAGAAAAACCTACAATTTTAATTGAACAAATCGGCTCTGTAGATCAGCCCAATGCCACTGACACCTGATCCAGCTATTTGAGTCGTTATCAGACCGATATGTCATCCACGTATTGGATTGGTGCCATCTCTACTTTCTGCCTTTTCTGTGAAGCAGCTGTTTTTTTCATGATAGTGTGAACTGTAGAAATCTACAGAAGCATATTGCTGCCATGACAGAATGAAAAAAAGCTCATCACATTATATTATCATTTCTCTTCCTGACCGTTTCACCACTATCACGCAACTTCTTTAAGAACTGCCTGTCTAGTTAAAGGTGTTTTTTGTGGAAAGAAAGAAGGCAGTGTTGTTTTCTCAGCCATGCATCGTTATTTCTCTCGCACAAAAAGCCGAGACTCCACAGCGGTGGTGGTGATGAGCTCCAGCGCGAGGGCAGGAGTGTGTCTGTAGCTGGCCTGCCTGGTGTGTGCGTGTGTATATGTGTGTGAATGTTATAAATAATAGATAAAATCATGTATATGAAATGAAAGCCGCATAAAGGAAGGGTTGCGCTCGTGTGAGGACCGACTCGGCCGGATGAAGAGAGAGAGAGAGAGAGAGAGAGAGAGGATGGAAGTGCTGAGCGTTGTTTTCTACAATCAAAGCTTAAACAGCAAATGAGAGAGAGAGAGCGAGAGAACGAGAGAAAATGAGAGAGAGAGGGAGGGAGAGAGAGAGGCCCTCCCTGGAGCAAACAGAGGGAGTAGAGGGCAAAGATGAAGGCATATCGAGCTGATGAAAGTGTGTGTTTTGTGTGTGTATGTGTGAGAGAGAAAAAGAGAGACTTCAAAGACCTAAGAGTGAAAACTGGATTTTTTAGCATTCTTTTCGCAAGAGTTTGCTCTCATTTTTTCCCTTTTTCAGAAGCAGTGAAATTCCGGCTGGTCGCCGGCATAAATATTTCTCTCTCTTTCTCTTACTCTTTCTCTCTCCCTCTCTGTTTTTTTTTTTGGTGTATGTTTGAGCCAGAAAGCCTTGGTTTTAATAGAGCGGAGGACGCCTGCAGCACTGCGCAACACAATGACTCACACTGATCAGTTATTTCACACACTTGGAGCGAGAGTCTCCCTCTAAAGCCCCTCCTTAATAATGCACGTTTTATCATTTACTCAAATGGAACAACAAACTCCAGTATAGCACAGCTAAAAGCTAAATAATATCCCCACAATCCATGTTTGCCCCCATTTGGGTTAGACAGCCATGTTAGACTTTAGATGCTATTAAAGACTATTTTTGATTCATCAACAATATCATATATAGGGCCCCTAGGCTGTAGCCAAATCTAGCCTGAGTTTTAATCCGCGCGTGGGTATAAGCTTAGAATGGAAAATTACGTAAATTTGAGCCTCACGTTATGCACATTGAGCCTCATTCACCAATATTTTCTTACTTTTATTCTCTTCTTCTTCTTCTTCTTCTTTTTTTTAAAGAAAGTTAAGTCATTTAAGTAGGATAATATTATACAACTATAGAATTGAAGACAACCCAATAAAACAGGCATGCAGTAAAATTTCTGTTGATGTGTTCTTCGCCGTTTATAGATTTTGTTCTTACCTATGAATAGGGTTGGGTACCCAGTTTGGTACTTTTAAAGGCGGCACTACCAGGCATTGGTTCACGTAAAATCAAATGGTGCCAAATTTCGGTACATTCACACGCTCGTCAGCAGGGGCGCGCACGAGCTGAGCGGGACATACGGAACAGGGTGAAAGGTTTAAATTAATGAAGAGTTATCTCAGCGTTTTACTTTTCAATTTACATATACAACAGCATTAGGATAGAAATAGATAGATATTTACTGCAGTTACATTTCCATTTGCTATTTACGCTATAGTTTTGTTTACCATGACAACGGTTGCCAGGGGAAGAAAGCACATGCGTGGAGAAACTGCGCAGAAATCTGAAATCATAGCGACAAGCCAAAAGCGTTCGACTGAGTTACTTCACTTTACTAAAATCGACGCAGACAGCACGACATGCTACGCAAAATGCCGACCTGGGGCCAGCAATACGTCAAACTTAAGAAAACACCTCGTTTAACATAAAATATATTTACGAGTGGATGAGTGTGCAGTGTTTAATTTTTTTCTGGCAGCACCTTTTAATAGCAGGATTTTTAATACAAATCCTATGAGCTTCAGCATTCAGAGCGATAAGCGCCTTCACAGCTCTAAGGAACATGTTACAATGTTTACATGAAATAGGAACGAAACGCGGAAGTGCCCGCTGACGCTTTTCATAACTTAGCAACAACAAGCGCTGCGAAAGCACTCTGGAAGTGAGGTTTGGACTGCTCTCAGCGCTAAAAAAACGCATTTGCTGGACACCGGCTCTTGAAGCTACAGCTGCAACTACAGCGCCTGCACCGACAAGCACCCCTGCAGCCAGCATCGACATCCAGAATGTTGAATCTACGCCGTTGACAAAAGTTCCACTGCAGCTTTAGGTAGTTAGTGATCTATCTGTTTTAGTTATTGTTCTGTAATATTTTTATATAAAAACTGTAATACATTTATATTATAGTTGTAATATAAGAAACGCTTGAAATTACTTCGGGGCTTATTTCTCGTTACTGTATTTATTATCATGATACAAACCAGGTATCACAGATTCAGAGCAAGTTATCAAAATGTGGTACCATTGAGTATCGGTACCAAACATCAGGTAACGCTACCGGTACCTATATCAGTTCAAATGTGAAAGGTACCCAACCCTACCTATGAACAAATCTCAAATAAGAAAAATGGTGGAAGTGGGTTCTTCATAAGAACAGTTGTTATATGAGGCCTATTGTAAGGAAAAGACTTCTGTTGAGTTAAGGGTGTGTGCTTTGTTTTGTAAAATCTCCTAAAGGACTCCTGAAGCTTAGCACATGGAGTATTGACATTGTAAAAACACATCCATGTTTTAGAGGCTGGGATTATTTGGTTATGGACGCGACCTTCACACGCACCACATACACAAACAAGCTGCAGTATCCCGGAGCCCTCTGCCGCTCATCTAAGCTCCGCTTGTTAACGCTAAGAGGGGTGAAATAGTTATGAGCTTCATAAAAGTTGATTGTCCCCCTTAGAGAACTTACAAGCCTGTGTAAAGTTTGCACCGCTACCTGATCAATGACTCCAGTGTTTCGGCCGCTTTATCTCTCGGAGACGAGGTGTGTAGATCTTTAAAAGCTGCCGTAAAGATGGCGACTCTCGTGGGAGTAAATCCTTCTTGGTCGGTTAGCTTCAAAGGCCAAGCCGCTGTTAGGGTTTTGGTTTTATTTGTTTGCAAGGTTGCAGTAGAGCATGTGAATGAGCCTCCAGAAGGTCAGTGCAGATATTTAGTGACTTAGCTTCACTGTGTGCAGTAGGGGTGTAATGGTTTTCCAAGGCCATGGTATAGTTTAGGGTTGCACCGATACGGGAATTATAGACCAATGCCGATATCCGATTTTTTCATGCTTATATCTTCTTATGCAGATGCCGAAACAGATATTTGTAATTTAGAAAAATACTTACCACTAGAATTAGAGAATAATTGAGAAATGCAATATTTATTTGCTCATTTTTTAGTTGTCAATCAGCTGTCTTCACACAAAAAAATGTAAAGATTTGAAACACATTTAGTTGGCTAACGTACAAAAATAGACTGATCACTTAAATCGTTAGTTAATTAACAGATTAACAAAATTCTAAGTGGAACTTTCACCAACAAAATCTCTTGTCTTTACATGCACAACTCTAAACAGCAAATACAGATGGTTTGGGATACACTACCAAGGGCCAAGATGTTAAAATAACCAGATGTTAGAGGCGCAGTCCCTGCCAAATGAAAGTGTTAGGGAATATTAACAGACACAATTGAGGTGAATCCCATTTCATCCCTAGGCCCTACCCCTAGGCCCTACCCCTAGGCCATACCCGTTGGCCCTTGGTCCTTGCCATGGAATGGCAAGGGGCAGGGATTGAAATCTACCCCTACAAAATGGGACCCACCTTCAAGAATGTGATACAAACGTCATCATTAATCTCCAGTTAATTTTTTATGCAGGCAGACACGTTATACTGTAATTTTGCTGGATGTTCAACATACTGTCGTCGGTGGGTATTATGTCCATTGCATGGACTGTGGGCATTTTTGGTGTTTGTCTATAGTCTTTAGTGAGTTTATTCTATGGGGTTCGCGAAGAATGAAGTCAAACAAGACAATACACCTGTTAGTTGAATTTTAAATTCTTTATTAACTGAGAAATTACGTACATTGGTATGTCTCTTTTGGTTCCACAATCATGTTGGAGATAGTTTTCCACAGGGCATTCTGGGAAATATCTCCTACCCCTCCATTTGAAATCTCAGTTTGAGGAGATAGTTAGCCCTTCCTCTTCACCTGTCCCTTGGTCTAGGGCTAAGGGTTAGGGCCAAGGGGTGAAATGGGATTCACCCTTCGATTACGATACTGGCTGAAGTTAGAAGCTCATAACATTAACTGCAAACAGCCCATTCATTGTAAATTCTGTTTTCTTAATTAGAGAATTATTTTGGGGGGAAGATAAATATGAATTAAATATAATATTGGAACATTGTAAGGTGGTATGTGAATGTGGTGAAGCCAAACACAGTTACAGTTGAGCGTGTAAAGACAAGATTTTGCTCGCCAAAGGTCCACTGGTGCCATACATTTTAAGATAGAAGGCGCGGGCCATAAAAAAATCCCACCTTGGACTTTGGACATGACTGGCATGAGTGCTACCTTTCTGGCATGCAATAAATGCGTCATCAAATACCAACTGGAAATATTGGGTAAATCTAAGTATCGGTCCGATGCCGATTACTTTTTAAAAAGCAACAGTAATCTGCCGATTCTGATACGTTTCAGTTATCATCGTGCAACCCAAGTTCAGTTCAGAGCTCAGTTTGTGAGCCAAGGTTTGGTTAACAACTTTTTTTCTGGGAGTGGGTAGGATAAGAAAAAATAGATAAAAAACACCAATCAGCCATGACATTATGACACAATATTATATATTATATACCACGTCATATAATATCAAAGAAAAACTAGTGAAATACATATACTCAAAAAATATACTCAAGTATTTTTACTTGGTTTACTGTTTACTGCCTCAGACGCTTATCTATGATCATAGCGAGACATTTGAGCAAGTGTGTGTGTGTGTGTGTGTGTTTGTGTGTGAGCTTTAAGGCTTTTGCCTCTACCAGCGTTGACAAAAGGCACCCGGGGGTTTTATAAAACTTGGATCTTGTGCTGCTTCGCTCTCTCCCGGTTCCCAGAGCCATTGAAATGGGGCTTGTAAAACTTTTGCATGAGGGAAAGTGTGGAAGTAATTAGGTGTGAACACGGAAAGGCATGCTGGGGAGTGTGTGTGTTTGTGTGTGTGTGTTAATGGGTTTATGTTAGGGGGCTAATGATCAGCAGTGGCACTCGGCGGACGCTTTGGCGAGGTTTTCGGGCCTCCGGCTCGCCGCTAAGCTCGGAGGAGTCGCGCATCGCATCGTGGTGCTCAGCACGCCTCGCTAAAGAGCCGGTAATAATGACGGCAATTATGGCAATCCACTTAAAACAAACGCCGAGCCAAGCAGGCCTCATCATACTCACATCTGATTGGCCCTAATGAGATAAAGACACCAATTAATCCGCCGCTAATTGCCGCGGCTTGTTTTGAGGAAAGCGGCTGCGTTAACGAGAGCCGGCGTGGGTTCGGGTCCCGACCGCCCACCGATTACCTTTATTATGCTCGTCATCGCGGATGGCAAAAGCCATGTTCATGCTGCTTTAGTGTTTGGCAGAGCAGCAAATGAGTCAATGAGCTGATTTGGTTTTGGCCAGACGAAGACGCTGCCATGCAGAAATTGAGATGTTGTGAAAATCTCAGTTATTTTGTTATTCAATTCAAAAAGGTCACCCTTCCTACATGCTATATTTGTTATGTGTAAAGTGAAATATTTCAAGCCTTCCTTTCATTCAGAAATACAATATTATGAAAACAACTGACCTTTTACTTAATTTTCACATTTTTAAGGTGCTCAGTAAATGATAAGTACGTAAAGCTTTATTATCATCACAGCTACATGCATTAAGGCGCACAGTGAGACAAAATCAAGTCCTCCAGAACCAAAGATGCGACACACAACACAACAGATCAACAACACAACTCAGAAAATCTCTAGAAATATATCCCTTTAATATACATCCACATAGACACATAGAAATATATGTCAATCTACAATAAACATTTCAACCTGTAAAACACTGAAGCAGCAACACAATAAGGTAATTTGTTACAATTCACAATCACTCCAATTGTTAAATAATTCTTTTAGAATCAGACGTGTGGTAGCTCAAAATAAGCATCGTCTTCTTGTTATAACAGCTTTAACTGACTTGTTATAACGTCTTAGACCATAACAGCAATAAATCTCAATCTTATATGCTGAACTAAAGTTATACATGCAGAACTGAAAATGGTTGAAAAGATAATTAAGTCATTAAGCAAATTCAACAAAACAATACTAGTTTGAACAAAAATGAAACACGTGTCTAATAAATTCGACTTTATTCATTAACTCCACCAATTCAATTATAATACTTCATTATACACAATAATTGTTACTGCACCAATTTGAGAGAAATGCCTGTGTATCATTTGCAGTGTTTATGGAAAATGTCTTTGCATTCTCTGTTTGGGAGGCCTCAGTGGGCTCTTATAAGTGTATTAAGATGCATTTCGTCCTGTAAAATCCACTGTGTCATATTTAAGTCTACAGCACGATTCATTTTTGGTAAAGTAGACAAAATAAAAAAATGTTTAAGCTTTTTCCTGCTGTAAAACTGGCTAAACAAGCTACCTTAAATCTGTAGCTACAATGTTTGTGAAATAACACGTATCACAAATGTTGTATTATTAACCATACATGAATATTGTGAACAATAAAATGTCACTTTATGACCAAATTAAATAACAGTTATGTGTTTGAACTTGTAAAGAAATATGGCATCGCATTGTCAATGACGCTTTTAAACTTTTGGGGTTTCGCAAGGTATTGTAGATATAAGCTGATGTGTACAATACAGTAATCACTTGGCCACAGCATTTATCACTGTTTGTTTTAAACGGATTGTTTATGGATGCACAATGATATTAGAATCATCATCAGCATCGCACTGATGCTTAGATTTGCCCAATATTTCCAGATGACATTTGATGGCGCATTTATTGTATGTCGGTCTGAGTCTGAGGTCGGATTTTATACGGGCTGCGCCTCCTATCTTAAAAATCTATGGCGTTATTTTGTGCCAAAATTATGAGCACGCAGTGGACCGTTCACAAGCAAAATCTCTTGCGCTCTCAACTCTGCCTGGATGTGCACTCGAAGTGCTCTACCCTCGCTCGAGTGTGCCTTCATACTCACTCAACTTGCCACTTGTCAGAAATGTCAGAGCTATGGCATTATTTTGTGGCAAAATTCTGAGTTCGCTGTGGAACTTTGGCGAGCAAAATGTCTTGTCTTTATGCGCTCAACTCTGCCTGCACTCGTGCTCGCCTTCTCAATTACCGGCATTGGCATCAGCAGCTATAAGATCAGTGGATATCAGCGTTGGTGTATTACTTCCATATCGTGCATCCCTATTCTAAACCAATACATTGTTTTTAGGTTTCAGTTCCAACACTCCACTGGCCTTTTGTCTAATTGGTAACCACTTAAAATAAACCAAAAATATTCTACTCTCTTTTGTCAGATATAAATCACTTTGCCTCTGGGTTACTACAGTAATTCATAGGCTGTTGCAACAATCTAACTGGGAATCTTGCTACAGTGCCTTGAAAAAGTATTCGTACCCCTTGAACTTTTACACATTTTGACACCTTACAACCACAAACTTAAATGTTTCTCATTGAGATTTTCTGTGATAGACCAACACAAAGTAGCACATCATTGTGAAGTGGTACGAAAATGATACATGGTTTTCAAAATTTTAAGCAAATAAAAATCTGAAAAGTGTGGTGTGCATTTGTATTCAGCCCCCCTGCGTCAATACTTTGTTGAGCCACCTTTCGCTGCAAATACAGCTGCAAGTCTTTTGGGGTATGTCTCTACCAGCTTTACACATCTAGAGAGTAAAATTTTTGCCCATTCTTCGTAGCAAAATAGCTCAACCAGATTGGATGGAGAGCGTCTGTGAACAGCAATTTTTAAGTCTTGCCACAGATGCTCAATGGGATTTAGGTTTAGACTTTGACTGGGCCATTCTAACACATGAATATTCTTTGATCTACACCATTCCATTGTAGCTCTTGCTGTATGTTTAGGGTTATTGTCTTGCTGGAAGGTGAATATCCTTCCCAGTCTCAAGTCCTTTGCAGCCTCCAACAGGTTTTCTTCCAGGATCGCTCTGTATTTAGCTCCATCCATCTTCCCATCAACTCTGACCAGCTTCCCTGTCCCTGCTGAAGAAAAGCATCCCCACAGCATGATGCTGCTGCCACCACCATGTTTCACAGTGGGGATGGTGTGTTCAGGGTGATGAGCAGTGTTACTTTTCCATCACACATAGCGCTTTGCATTTAGGCCCAAAAGTTCAACTTTGGTCTCGTCTGACCAGAGCACCTTCTTCCACATGTTTGCTGTGTCCCCTACATGGCTCCTGGCAAACTGCAAACGGGACATTTTATGTCTTTCTGTCAACAATGGCTTTCTTCTTGCCACTCTTCCATATAGGCCAGATTTGTGGAGTACACCACTTACAGTTGTCCTGTGGAGAGATTCTCCCACCTGAGCTGTGGATTTCTGCAGCTCCTCCAGAATGACCATGGGCCTCTTGGAAGCTTCTCTGACCGGTGCTCTCCTTGCTCGTTCTGTCAGTTTAGGTGGACAGCCACGTCTTGGTAGGTTTGCAGTTGTGGCATACTTTTTCAACGCTTAGGATATTTTTTTTAATAACCTAACCCTGCTTTAAACCTATCTACAACTTTATCCCTGACCTGTCTGGTGAGTTCCTTGGTCTTCATGATGCTGTTTGTTCACTAATGTACTCTAACAAACCACTGAGGCCCTCACTGAACAGGTGTATTTATAATGAGACTAAATTACACACAGGTGAACTCTATTATCTAATTAGGTGACTTCTGAAGGCAATTGATTGCACTGGATTTTATTTAGGGGTATCAGAGTACAGGGGGCTGAATAAAAATGCACGCCACACTTTTCAGATTTTTATTTGCTTAAAATTTTGAAAACCATGTATCATTTTCGTACCACTTCACAGTTATGTGTTGGTCTATCACAGAAAATCTCAATGAAAAACATTTAAGTTTGTGGTTGTAAGGTGTCAAAATGTGTAAAAGTTCTAGGGGTATGAATACTTTTTTCAAGGCACTGTACACTTTTATAATAACCCAGTGATAAGTAACATAACTAACCTGGCTGAAGTCAGCATAGAGACAAGATGAACGAGAGGTGACATCAGGCAGCACAATGAGTGGCCAACTGGGAATACGACTGCATTATATTTTATGGAAATTTATGGAAAGGTATAAATATAATTTATACACTCATTTACATGATAATACAGTGCTTCAAATCTGGGACAAATATTGGACACTTTTGATTTTTGTTTTCCATTTTTGCTCCTTAAACCATTTCTTATTGTCATTGCTACCACCAATCACCTTGTTCTTTTCATCATTTCATCTTCTTTCTCCACCTTCTCACTTTTTACCTTTCATGTTTTCTGTCGTACAGACACGGTTCATAGCTTTAAATGCTCAACTCATTAAGGAGATCTTAGCTATTGTGTTTCTCGTCAACAGACAAAAGACTAACTGCTACCTTCACTTTCTCAAAAAGACCCTGTCGTACAATAGCGATGTGTTCCGATGACTCCATCATAACCTGAAAAAGTAAGATGAGACATACTACAGTACCAGCAGTGACTACCACTACCAGCAGCAGACAAACTTTGGCCATTTCATTAAAATTGGGCTTTAAAACACGAAAAATACGAAAAACACAAAAACACACGGTCTAACACTGAGAAAAATGAACTGTCGATCGCTGGGGAGACTGAGGCCTCTCACAAGGCTGGATAGGCGTACATCCCAGCTGCGCCCCGACTTATCGTACCGCATATGCAGCAACGTTTGCATGCCGCATGAAACTTAAACTACTTTTACAAGTTTGTTGTATTGCTATCCTCATCGAAAAATAAGTCAAACCATCATAACTCGAGGACCATCTGTAAAAATAGTGTGACTAAAAGAGCTATTTTCTACAGTGTTTGGCTACAGTCATTATGCTGCACCACATCGCCCTCCACTGGCTGTAGAATGAACTGCAGTAAACTACATTTTAGTATTTTACAATGCCACAGTTATTTTGGTGAAAGCAACTCAAAAGTAATGTCGGAGCCGTGTAACGTGTTATGCATTCAGAGACAGTAATATTGTAAAGTAACTAATTATTTGAAATAACAGTTACTAGTAATCTATACTCCATTACTTTTTGGAAGTAATGTACTCAACACTGTATATACTGTAAAAAGGCTATTTTTATCCATAAGATTTTTGTCCATTTATCTCAACTTAAAACTACAAATTATGCAATTCCAACTAAGTTTCATGAGTTTTGCCTTAAAGTTTCAAGTAAAAGCAAATTATATATATCAGTTATTTTTTAAGTCTAGTTTTGGTGTTGTATTACTCTCTCTAAGCAATCACCGTCTGGTCTTTCACCCTGAACTTCACTTTCCACATGAATGTTATACCTGATGTATCTGTCATATGTCGTATTGTACTGGAAAGAACAACAATATATTGCTTTGGCAGTTTTCCTCATTTCCTCATTTATTAACACAGTCTATAACTATTCTCTATTCTCTGTATCTATTCCTCCGTTGGCTAATTTTGCCGACCCGGTGTCTGCCTGCTCCTCCTTCCCCGTGTTGACACGCAGTAATGGTTGGTCCATCCGGTGTGTCAGCAGCTCGTAACGTCTCTGCCATTACGGGAGCGGTTTTCATCTGGGGTGAGGTGATGCTGGCTCGCTGACAGCCTCCTCCGCCCCCAAATCACCAGCTCACGTAATCGCTCATGCTTCGAGCTGTCCCGCAGGGATGGCAGGATTGAGAGGCTCTCCTTCCAAAAACGATGATGCAGCTAATGAAGAATTGAAATTGAAATTTCAGAAGTTACGTGTGCACTCTGTCAATTTTAACACAACAGTACTGTAAAAAAGCCTCGTCATTTCTTTATATTTTTGCTAAGAAAACAGAACGCCACAGCACAGCTACCAAAGCCTAGGACCTGGACTGATAATATAGAAACACCGCCCCTCACTTCTGTTGTAGTTTTAGCATTTGTGTTGTGGCTTTGGTATACGTTTTGTGACTTTTGCATTTGTTTTGTGACTTTTGCATTCGTGTTGTGACTTTTGCATTCGTGTTGTGACTTTTAATTTGTTTTGTGACTTTTGCATTAGTGTTGTTGTTTTTTGCGGTTCTGTTGTGGCTTTTGTATATGTGTTGTGGCTTTTGCATACGTTTGTGACTTTTGCATTAGTGTTGTTTTTGCATTTATGTTGTGGATTTTGCTTTAGTGTTGAAACTTTTAATTCATTTTGTGACTTTTGCATTAGTGTTGTTGTTTTTGCATTTATGTTTGGGCTTTTGCATTACTGTTGTTTTTGCATTTATGTTTGTGACTTTTGCGTACTGTTGTTGTTTTTGCATTTATGTTGTGACTTTTGCATTACTGTTTGTTTTGCATTTATGTTTGACTTTTACTGGCTGATATTTGTTTTGTTTTTTGCATTTATGTTTGTGGCTTTGCATTAATGTTGTGGCTTTTGCATTCATTTTGTGATATTTGCATTTCTGTTGCGGCTTTTGTGTGTTGTGTTATGTTGTGACTTTTAGATTTCCTTTGTGGCTTTCCTATATATTTATATTGTTTTTTGCATTCATGTTACAGGTTTGAATTGTGGCTCATTTGTGCTGTGACTTTTGTAACTTTTGCATTTGTGTTGTGGTGTTTGCATTTGTGTTTTGATGTTTGCTTCGTTGAACCGCCTAGATCACCATAAGCAAATGCATTGATTATTGGTTACAAATACTATCCCTCAAGACTATATCAGAAAATGCATGAAATCCTGCCACATAGCAATCTGTATGATGAAGATATGTGGCAGCTCAGAACTTTTGCATGAGATCTCAAATACATTATGACTAAAATTTCACTCATTCACTTTGTTCCTTCTCCTACTCACATATTCTTCCTTTCCTGGGGACAGGTGGTGATGAGTAAAAAGGTCTAATAGGTTAGTTCATTCAATCCAATGACATATACACACACACACACACACACATCAGCCAATTCCATACATTAAAAGCACAAGAAAGTCCTCTCTTCAAGAAGCTAAATATGAAAGCAGAGAAATAAGGGACGGCTCTAGACTTTTGCACAATACACTACATCAGAAAAAGATGCTTCCACCCAAAGATCTCAATGAACAATGACAAAGACAAAAATAAATGACATTTTGTAAGCTGTACCCGATAGCCAGCATTTTTTCCTGCAAGTAGGAATAACAATACAGTGACAAACTGAAAAAACATAATATACGGCGAGCTGTAGCAGAGTGGCGTCGGCTGGCAGATTGTCAGTGACCCGTCACATGGAGAATAAAGGGAGGGTCAATGTGGCGGTTTGGATGTGAATTTTCCGCCTGTTTCTTTGTGTGACTCCACCAAGGGATTGTGTGGCGTGGTGATAAGGCCTCGGCTCTTATTAATGACTCTGCCTGTGCCCCGGAGAGACCGCTAGATACTGACCATCCCCCACTCCACACGTATACACACACACACACACACACACACAGAGCCGTGTCTCGCTGTATCTTTGTAAGATCCTTCCTTTGACTCTAATAGCGACTTAATGTAAATATTACTACGGTTACACCGAACCCTAACCTTCACCTCAACCTCAGTAACCAAAAGCTAATATTTTAGTTTCTGAAATAAATCCTGCAACTTTTCTGTAAAAGCGTGTTTTCAGACCTTTTTACCAAAAAATGTCATGAAAATCGTAAAATTTCAGATGAGCTTTTTCTTGTCTCACAAAAACCTAAAAAGCTGCTCCACCCACACAATCACACAATGAGAACGTGAGAGTTTAGTGGGGACAAAAAGAATGTGTGTGCATGTGGGTAGCCGTGTGTGTGTACAGGAGTGTGGGTGTGGGTGTGCAGGTGTGTTTTGGTGTTGTGTGTATGCATGTGTGTGCATGTGCATGCCTGTATGTATTTGATAGTGTGGTTATGGGACAGTCTGTGGGAGTGTGTGTGTGAGGGTGTATGTGGGAGTTAATTGTAAGTGTTGCTGTGTATGCATGGTATGTGAGTGCAGGTGTGTGTGTGTATGTTGGGCTGTGTTAGTGTGTGCATGCATGTATGTTTGGGTGCATGAGTATATGTGTTTTGTGTGTATGTGTGCATCTTTGTGTTTTGTTGTGCATATACTGTGATTTGTGAGAATTGTGTGTGTGTGTGTATCACAGTCTTCACAGCATCAGCAGTAAGAATAAGTTGTAACCCCAGCTGTGTGTGAGTGTGTGTGTGTGTGTGTGTGTGTGTGAAAGGCGGTGAGGCGTGAGTTCAGCTACTGACAGGCAGGCGTATCGATTTTGTGCCATTTGTAGAGGCCACTGTCAAATCCAGCAACAAAACATCAGAGAAAGTTTCAATTAGACCCTTGTGCTTTGGATTAAAACACTGCTGTGTCTCAAGCAGGAGAATATAGCAGAGAAACATAGGTGCAATCATTCCAGAAAGCTGATAAAATATGCACTACAAACAACATCGTGTACACTGTGAGTCAAAATCCTACCTCTGTATTTTTTACCCCTGGCTTTGTGAAATATTTGACTGTTGGCAAAAATTTCACTGTTGCATTCAGAATGAAATTTGCCTCACCTTGAAGCAATCATAAATGTGGGAATCAGAATCAGAATGAGCTTGTCATGTACATGGTCACATACAAACAGTTTACTTGTGGTGGTTGATCCTAAGACAATAAGAGCAATATATATATATATATATATATATACAGTATGTGCAGGGTATTCTGGAGTTTACCTGTACACAACACAGAATGAGAAAATCATGACATGAATGAGCCAGAAGCAGAGAATGTGTGCAATGGATAAAATAACACTGCATTACAAATAAATCATTCTGTCTCTGCTACTTGGTCTAATTCATGTCTCTGATTCAATCCTGTGCTGAATTTAAATCTGGAGGCACATTTTGTCTATCACATCAAGATCTTAAGTTATATATGCAAAAATACTTCACATAATATAAGTTTGCTTTACAGCTGTGTGATGCTTGGAAAATGTATTTATTTGCAACCAATTATAATTTTAGGTGACGTAAGCGATGAACATAGGAGAGATTTTATCCAAGATATGTCTGTGATGGACACAAGATATCAAGGGCGCTGTAACGGGGAAACATGATAAACTACTGTTCTTTTCTGTAGCGGGAAACAACAGACACTCACAAGCACAAAAGCAAGTGCCTAAAGCACTTTTGAACAGTACATTATGTTTAGATTTAAGTCTCAGGTGAACTTCTGTTTGTAATTTAGTTGCAACAAATACATTTTCCAAGCATCACACAGCTGTAGGGCAAACCTTCCTTATGTGAAGTATTTTTGCATATATAACTTAAGATCTTGATGTGATAGACAAAATGTGCCTCCAGATTTGAATTCAGCACAAAGATTTACTGTAGGACATGAATTAGACCAAGTAGCAGACAGAAATGATTGATTTGTGATGCAGTGTAATGTACTGTTCAAAAGTGCTTTAGGCACTTTCTGCTGGTATGCTGTTAGCATCTTGTTTTCGAGTTCAGTTTACAGCTTGCTGGTTAGTGCGAAACAGCTGTTATTGTGTTGCTGTGTGTGCAACTTAATGCATTATATCAAAATACCAAATTGTCACTAAACAACATTATGCCTATAACTTAAAATCTGGACGTGCTAGGGAAGTTCTTAGTGCAGATTTGGATTCAACACAGTCGATTCCATGTAAATCACATGTTTTACTTTCAGTAGCAAAATCTTTATTGTCCAGTGTAATCAACCGTACAATCCGAGCTGAGGATGTGTTCACAGTATGTGAAGCATTGGTTGTGCAGAAAACGCAGTACAGGTTGGGACATAAGAGTCATTTAATATTTTCATGTTAACACTAAACACTAAAATGTCAATTTTTTAACAAATTCAGCTACAATAATCTGTTTTTACAATTATGGTATTTACAAAAATATTTCAAAGCATACCTTTTACAGCCACATGACAACCATTTATTAATTTTCAGGGGATTTTGCAAGTTATTGTAGTGACATGTTTAAGATGTGCAAACTTGCATGCTAGTCATCTAATTTCAAAGAAATTTCCTAAAGTCAAAATAAACATTATTTTTCATGCTCCAGATAATAACAATTACAAAAGAGAGACGAGACAACGTGTAACGGTTAGGGAGTTGGCACCGTGATCAGAGAGTTGCTGCTTCAAGTCCTGGACGAGTAAAGAGTACCACTAGAGGTACTCATCAGGTGATGCCGTCCCCAAGAACTAAAATTCGAGCACTGCACCTTCACTATAATTAAGTGATAAATATAATCTCTCAGCTAAGTAGAAAAATGTGCCATTTCAATTACATGAGGTCATCATAATTTATTTATAGCTCCAGGAAAAATAGGAGACCACATCTTTTCACTAACTTTTGCAATATGTGACAGCCCAGTGTAAAATGTCTTGCAGAGTTCATATTATTCTTTTATGAGGCTATTACAGTTGCAGGTCTGTAAAATCAATATTTTTTATATATAACTTTTATCTAGCAGCGATTCCATATGTTATTCAACGCCTATACACCTGATTCAGTTTGCTGATTAGAGGAAACAGACCTCAGCAAATGAGGAGACCGTGCAACTGTGGACCATATTCTTTTAATGACAGAATTGTAAAATAATATCGTGTGATTTGCAACTTAGGTTAGATTGAATCATTCCTCCACCATAAGACAATAAAATAATAGATCAGATAATTTACTCCAAAAATGTCTGAAGAATAAGCATGACAAAGTTATAAAAGAACGTGCTTGTATATTTTTACACAGACATATAGTCACAAAATTGTAAAAATCAATTAATCAGAAATAAAATTATATATATTTATATATATATATATATATATATATATATATATATATATATATATATACACACATATATATATATATATATATATATATATATATATATATATATATATATATATATATGTACATATGTAGCAACATATATATGTAGCAACAGCAGTAAAGTGGAGAAAAACTACAATTACAATTATTACTAGTTACTAAAGCAACAAACCAGTTCACACACACACACATTGTGTTTTTGGCTATTATTATTATTATTATTGTTATTATTATTATTATTATTATTATTATTATTATTATTATTATTATAGTTATTAATATATATATATATAGTTGTTAATATATATATATATATATATTTAGAGCTTTTGTCATTGTTGTTGTGTTGTTTTTCTCTCACATGTTGTTCGCTTTCCTGAAAAAAAAAGAAAGAAAATCAGTCAACATTTACCAATCAGTGTCACACAAACACTCAAAGAGAATTTATCGATCAGAGGTCCCTTATTTACTCACAGTGTATAATGTAATTATATGTTATTTTCTAGTACATTGTTTGGTTACAGTGCAGTCTCATTTGATTGGTTACATTATGTGTGATTTGATGTAGCAATAAAAAGAATCTTCACAGATGAAAAAGCAGCATTGTAATAATATAAAACTAATACATTTTAATTATCATTCTAATAGATTACGCTCCAGTTCTCTTCTGGAATTCCTGCTAAAGATAAGCGCTTGTTGGAGGCACTTTCTGGAGACTTCTTCACTCTGATGGTAAGGATCAATATATTGTGAGATTTAGATTAATCAGCGCTGGATGTGGTCAATCAGCCGAGTCTAATTATCAATTATATTTGGTAAATTGGTTAAGTGAGTAATTAAGAGGGCAGTTCCCTTTTCAAATGTGCTGGTTTCAAATGGACGCTGGAGAACTTCATTATTTATTTACATAATGATGAGACAAAACATTATGACCACATGACTAATATTCTGTTGTTGCAATGAAATACCTCTGTAACATATAATTCACTTTCCTAGGATTGGTTTAGCATTTATTATCTTGTTTGTTGGGCGGCACGGTGGCGCAGCGCTTACAGCAAGAAGGTCTTGGGTTCGATCCCCGGGTCAGCCGTAGGGCCTTTCTGTGTGGAGTTTACATACTCTCCCAGTGTTCGCGTGGGTTTCCTCCGGGTTGCTCCGGTTTCCTCCCACAGTCCAAAAAGTACGACACTATAGGTTACTTGGTGACTCTAAATTGACCTCATAAGGTGTGAATGTCATTGTGTGAGTGTGTGTCTGCCCAGGGTTGGTCCCCGCCTTGCGCCCGGCCCGTAAGCTCCCGGGATTTGCTCCGGCCCCCCCGCGACCCCAGTTGGGATTAATCGGTTCGGATAATGAATGAATAAATGAATGAATGAATCTTTTTTTATCTGTTATCTTACTGTTTACAGATGTTTTTGTTTAGCTAGGCTATTTAGGCATATCTCTCACTTTTGTGTCTGTTGGTCCACTGTTACCTTGACCTTATGTTGGTGTGCCGTGTTGTGTGTATTTAGGAAAAAGGAGAAAGTTTCAGTTTTTGTTTTGTGGCCATCGAGCCCATTTATTTTTACAGTGTTTCAATAAAGAATTCTTTGCACTGGTGACACTGCTTCGCATTTGCCACCAGCTTCCAATGTTACATAAATTTGAAACATATATATTAAAAATAAAGCAAGCACAAAAACAATAACGAGATTAATATTTCTTAAAATGAAATGTTAAATTATAACATAAAATACTGAAAAAAAAAGGATATAAAAGTTTAATTACTGAATGTATTGTTGTACTTCTATGC
Source organism: Distichodus sexfasciatus (assembly GCA_032718565.1). Lineage (NCBI taxonomy): Eukaryota > Metazoa > Chordata > Actinopteri > Characiformes > Distichodontidae > Distichodus > Distichodus sexfasciatus. Next base: position 54,291 of record JAVGVS010000003.1, on the reverse strand, counting down.
CTTTTTAGGGGATTTATTCAACTCATTTTTCGAGTTAAGCCACGTGTTCTCGAACCAATTAACGTCAAAAGGTGAGATATTACTGTACATTTACTGTATATATCACAATCTGTCTTTATAAACATCACTTTTAAAGGTAGGTCACTTTGGAGAAGTTAAATGATAAATAATAAATAACAGTTGGTAGCATAACTGTTAGGGAGTTCGCCCTGTGATCGGAAGGTCGCCAGTTTGAATCCTAGCACAGATAACGGTAACACTGAGGTGCTCATGATAAAGGTACCATCCACAAGCACTGCCTCCCCGGGCGCTGTCCACTGCTGCTTCACGGATGGGTCAGATGCAGAGGTCACACTGTGTGCTGCGCTGTGGTGTGTTCACAATGACTTTCACTTTAAATGATGGTGAAAATGTTCAGCACCCCCGAGGAGTGAGTTTCTGTATACTTACTTTTAGAGTTTCTGTGTGTGTGAAGTGGACGTCAGTATAGACCTGAAGGTCGGTCACCTTTTGATCGCTGGATCTCCTTGATTTTCTCTCTACAGGTTTAGAAGAGCTAAAACCAGGATCACGGCTCATTTATTACGATCCTGTCATTGCAGCACTGCAGTTGTTGGATGGATTGCGATATGTTTTCAGTTTTCATTACCGCAGAATCTAATCAAGACTGTAAAAATAAATCAGATTCGTCTGGTGGTAAAAATAAACAACGGCTTGCATATTTGGTTGTGAGACTGGCTTTGTAGACATCAACAGGAGTTTGTGTTTCACACATGTACCTGTTAAGTGTGTGTGTGCGTGTGTGTGTGTGAGAGAGAGAGAGAGAGAGAGAGAGTGTGAGTGTGTTAGCGATGGGTTTGCCATTAAAATTCTGTCATACTCCTGTCAAAACAAAGCCTTCAGAAGGAATGCCGATATTCCCTTTTTCAGATTAGCGGCCGTTCCGTCGGTTATTTATAGATTTTCTGATATTTCACAATTAGTTCTGTCAAATTAGCCGACTTTGATCGCTTCAGGTAAAAGCTTTTTCACTCGCTTTGTTGAACTGGGCTACTATGATGCCAGCAGATTTTTCAAAAAACCTGTTTTAAATGTTATTTTAGCTGAAGGAAGGTCACGCTGAGCGCTCGGATCCTGTCACAGTTTGACTGAAGGTCGACTCTGCTGCGTTTTCTCTTTGCATGAGCGGTTTAGCTTCAAACGTCAGTACCGCTAGCGGCGAGCACAGGCCGTTGGCTAATTACTCAGTCAGCGCGGTATTGACAGGTGACCACGCACGTTATCGATCACGCCGCTAAGACTCTGCCCTACCAACACAAATTAATCAAGCCATATTTCGAGCAGACGGACCTTAACCTGGCCCTTAGCCAGCAGAAAGATGATAATAATAATAATAATAATAATAATCAATACCAATTTAAAACAATGATTTTAATTTGACTGTAAAATAAATTTATAGAATAATTAAGAAAAATGAACTAAAATTAATCTTTCTTTCTTTCTTTCTTTCTTTCTCTGTGTTCTTTCCTTCTGCCTCTTTCTCATTCTTTCTTGCTCTCTCCTTTGATTCCCTATCTTACTTCATCCTCCATCCATCCATCCATCCATCTCTCTCTCTCTCTCTCTCTCTCTCTCTCTCTCTCTTTCTCCTGTTGTCCCTCTCTCATCCTCTTGTCCTCTCTCTATTTTCTGTCTTTCTCTTTCTGTCTCTTCTTTCATCAGTCTGCTCTCTTTTGTTCTTGTTTATCATCTGTATCTTGTTATTGTCTTTTTTAAAATCCTCTCTCTCTCTCTCTCTCTCTCTCTCTCTCCTTTGATACTCTCACTCCCTTACTCCATCCCTCATCTGTCTTTCTCTCTACGTCTTTCTTCCACTGTCTCTCTCTCCTCCTCTCGCCCCTACCTCACACCTCTTCTCTCTGCCTTTATCCCTCCCTGTTTCTCTTTTTCTCTTCTTTCTACCCAATCTATCTTTCACCCTTCGTTTCTGTCTCTTTCTTTTCTCCCTTTCTCTCTCTATCTCTCCTTCCATCTTTTCTCCCCCTTACTCCCCCATCTCTCTCTCTCATCCTGTTTCTCTCTATGTCCTTTATTTCATTCTATATTTCTTTCCTTCCTTCCTTATTTATTTATTTATTTATTCATTCATTTATTCATTCACCCATGTCCTCTCTGCATTCCTTCTATTTCTTTCCCCTCTCTCCTTTGATTTTCTCTCTACGTCCTCCATCCCCCCAAGCCTCTCTACCCGTCTCTCGATTCCCTCTGAATTACGGCTCAGATCCATGGAGCTCAGCCTCACCCTCATTAAAACCAGCCGCGTTTAGAATGATAATCTCTGCGCTGTGCACTTCGCTTGTGTGTGTGGATATAAATAATTGTGCTGAAGCAGGTTTTGGAGCTGTGCGGTGATCTGTACCAGCGCCGGGCGGTAGATTTGTGCCGGCGGGCCGTAACCGAGCGGCCTTGGTTCTTTCTGATGGTGCGGTTCTGGATTTATGTAGCGTCCTTTAGTCGCCTAAATTGTTCCTGAACAGTGTGAAAACCTGCAACGTCCCAACGTCTGTGCATCTCTTGAGCCTACCAATTCAGATTTGGAAACAGGAAACCATTTTGGCTCTGCTCTTCTTTAGATGCTGTAAGAATTTCTTGGTGTATCTTGTAATTGAAAACCAGTAAGTAGCTACTCGACCACCTACACATCAGTTCAAACCAAACCCTGACACGTTCAACATTTTATTCAGCAACTCTTCAACTTGCAATGCAATGTTACTCTGTCACCGTGCGGCGCTCAACTCATTCAAACGTCACAAAACATAGAGGTGTTCCGGCGCACGAGAGTAGAGATAACGTAAAACAGTGACTGCTGGGAGACTTCTCCATCACATCTCACTTCAGACTGACGTTTTATTACAGTAAGCAGGTTATCAAATCACACAGCAGATTTACTGAACGTAACTTTTCAACATCTAAAGTAGTCTACATGTGTGAACTCTACAGAACCTACTTGGTGGTGAATTGAGGAGTTACACCAACACAGGCAGTCTGCACTGATTCAACACACAACCAAATCACACTGCACATCACAGATTCTCTGCTACTAACATACTGCGTAGGAACCCTGTACATAAGATACTATATAAACACCCATAAGTGATACTATATAAACAGTATCCCTTTCTAAATCGTTTTCAGAATATATCGACAAACCTTAAAACTCGATGTGTCACCCTTAACTAAAATCTTACAGCTACTTAAATGCTGTTGACTGATTTCTGGACAACTGTCACCTGGTGGCATTTTTAAAAACTGAGACAATGAAATATATTTTCAACCAAATATATGTTGTTACAATGATCTTTCAGTTCCCAAACTGCTGAACAGAAAGTGTGTGTGTGTGTGTGTGGAGAAGGTTGGAGTTGGATTTATGGCCGCTATGTTGGGAGTGTTTGGTCGGTGTCCAGCGCTGTGGCTCGGTTGGGAATTGAAGCATACGTCAGCTGTGTGATTAACACCTAATGACACACCGGGGTGTCGATATGTTCTCCAGCAGGATTTGTGGCTCTGTTTGGCAAGACGACCGTCAGAGGCACTACACATCACCTCAAGAGGAACGTGTGTGTGTGTGTATGTGCGTGTGTGTAAGTGTAACGGTTCTCCATTCGGTTCGGTTAACACATCTTTATACATATTTAACATTTTTTCAACATTTCATGATGCTAGCAAATGTTAAAATGTAGTTTACTGCAGTTCATTCTACATCCAGTGGAGGGCGATGTGGTGTAGCATCATGACTGTAGCTATACACACTGTAGGAAATAGCTCTTTTACTTTTTCGTCTTGCCATGTTACCGATTTTTAAAATAAAAATAAAACAGCACTCATTTTTGGATAAAGAAGTGTGTTGTAATGTGTGTTACTGAATACGTAACAAGTATATTATTACTGAAAATTTATATGTAATTACGTTACTGAGTTATAGCAAAAAGTTGGTCAGTCATTTCCCGAACTGCTTAATTCCAACTGGGATCGCGGGGGGACCGGAGCCTGTCTCGGGAACTTATGGGCGCAAGGCGGGGACCAACCCTGGGCAGGCGCCAACACACTGCAGGGCACACGCACTCACACAATCACACTTTCACTCACACCTTACGGGCCAATTTAGAGTCGCCAATTAGCCTATAGTGCATGCTTTTGGAGTGTGGGAGGAAACCAACGCGAACATGGAGAGAGCATGCAAACTCCACACAGAAAGGCCCTACAGCCGACCCGGTGATCTTCTCGCTGTGAGGTGGCAGCGCTAACCACTGCGCCACTGTGCCATCCTGATAGCAAAAAGTAATTACTGTAATTGCTATAAGTAATTACTTTTGTAGCACGTTACTCCTAACACTGTCTATAGATAGATAGATAGATAGATAGATAGATAGATAGATAGATAGATAGATAGATAGATAGATATAGCTTTTATTGGGTTTCACGATGTTAGCAATTTTTAGTCATTTGTATGTTATTCGTTTGCTCATTTTTCAAGTTAAAACTAAAACAGAACCCCAGAAATATTCATTCATTATCTGAACCGCTTATTCCCAACTGGGGTCACAGGGGGACCGGAGCCTATCCCGAGAACTTTCGGGCGCAAGGCGGGAAACAACCCTGGGCAGGCGCCAACATACCGCAGGCCCCAGAAATACGTTTTAGCAATATTTGTCTCTCAAAACAAACAAAAAACAAAAACAAATATTGAATCCCAATTTCCCATTTTGTGCTCAAATAAAAAAAATGGACAAAATAAAAACTATGAACTGTTTATTTATTTTTTGATGTGACCTGGAAATGACCGTTGCGTGTAGAAGAATTCTTTAAAAATACATGGAAGTCACAGTTGAAGAAGAGTAACAACCCTCTTACTGCCAAGGAATAAAACAAGATTTCCATTCTTCTGAGCAGTAAAAAAGTAGTTGTTGAAAATATCCATCTTTTGGTATTCTACAGTGACAGCATTTTAAAAGTAGCTTCACTGTGTTGTAATGAGAGGAGGAATGACCACAACGTCTCACAATTGAGAACAAGTCGAGGTTGGGAGACGTTACAGTCAAAAAGTCAACGCTAACGAGACACTCGCGGCTCCCGTGTGGAACGACAGAGTTGCAGTAAACGAGTGTGTATCCCTGCAGCAGATTACACAGTAACACTGACCAGCGGTCAAAGAGTTACTGTTGTAAAGAGACTGACTTCTGACCACTGACCTCCTTCTCCCTCCTTTTCTCTATGTTTCTCCCTCCCTCCATCTCTCTTTTCCTCTCTCTCACAAAAGCACTCTCGCCCTCCTCCTACTTTCTCTCTCCTTCTCTCTGTTTCATTCTCTGCTTTTTTCTCCGAATTTCGGAGAAATTCCCGTAATCTCCCATCTCCCTTCCGTCCATTCCTTTCTCTCTCTCTCTCTCTCTCTCTCTCTCTCCTCTGTTTTTATTCTCTCCTTCTCTGCGTCTCTACTTCTATCTCACTCACTCTCCTCTCCCTTCATTTTTCTCTGCACTTCCCTCGCTCGTAATCTCCCGTCTCCTTCTCTCAATCTCTCTCTCCATCCATCCCTCCTCCCCCCCTCCCTCTCTCTCTGTATCTCCCCAGCGCACTATCCTTATTCTGCTGCAGACTGACAGTGTTTTTAATCTTTCCTCGGCCTCTCTCCTGGAGATTGGGGGGGGGAGCAAAAATCAATACGCTCTGGCAGCCGTTCTGGAGGGCCGTGAATTACAGAACCGCCGCCGCCGCCGCCGTCGTCCCCCACTTCGGCACATACCTCACCAACCCCCACCACCTCAGCATCGCTCCGGCCTTGAGAGCAGCGAAGGAGTCGGAGGTCATGACAGGACCGGCGTGGGCAAAGTGAGGTATTTACTGCGAGCCTGACTGAAATGAGAAATAACTCCAGCTCACGAGCTGAAAACACACAGGGCCTTTTCTTCAGACTGTTCTGCTCTGTAGTGTTGGGGGAGAGAGAGAGAGGGAGAGAGAGAGACTATGGAGGAATAAGAAAGAAGGATGTAGAGGAGGGATGAAAGAGAGAGCGAGAGAGAGAATGGCGGGATGAGAGAAAGAAAGAGAAGATGAGAGGAAAGATGGAAAGGTGGAGAGAGATAATGGGAAAAGAGAGAGACGGAGGTGGAAAGACAGCAGGAAGGGGAGAAAAAGACGGTGTTTGAGAGAGAGAAGAAAAATAATTAGAGAGAGAGAGAGAGAGAGAGAGAGAGAGAGAGGATGATGGTGTTGAATTGGCAGAAGTGGCATGTGGACAGGCTACTGTGTCCATGTGCTCATTGCATCACAGCGCTTTTGGCAGCTGCGAGATGGAGTCGGAGTCCCCCTTGGGCAAGATCCATGACTGGTTGCATTACAATATTACTGTCTTTGAATTGTAATGTGTTATACGACATGACTTTTGAGTTACTTTCACCAAACAATTGTGGAAGTAGAACTTGCCGTTGTAAAACACTAAAATGTAGTTTACTGCAGTTCATTCTACATCCAGTGGGGAGCGATGTGGTGTAGCATCATGACTGTAATAGATCTTTTTCTCACACTATTTTTCTCTTGTGCCAAAGCTCTCACGGTGTTGGTGAAAACAAAACAGGACTAAATTCCAGGTAACAAATGTGTTGTAACATGTGTTACTGCAATATGTACTGAGTATAATATTACTGATTTTTTTTTCATACTACTTTTAACACCATATTTTACTTTTATTTTTAATCCTTTGCATTGAGAGTATACTACAGCACAAATATTAAGTTTTACTGGATGAAATATCTTCAATGCAGTAACTTAAACTCTGTAGCTTGTAGTGTATCTGACTTCTAGAGGTGTGCAAAAAAAATCGAATCAACTCACGATTCTTTCTCTGTCGATTCAAAATCATTTCATGCGTTCCAAAAAATCGATTCATGTTTTTCAACTTAAGTAATGGCGCTAGTGTACTTTTTCTCCAACACCAGTTCAGCTTGCCATTGTCAAAATCTGCCCAGATAGACCTCCTCCGGGGGAGCATGAAGGAAATACAATCAGTATGTGTACAGTACATATGCATTACATTAATGTTATATATTTATGCCGTTTAGCAGACGACTGGATTTAGTTTATCCAGAGCGACTTCCATTTTTCCAAGTTCCCCTGAGAGCAACTTGTGGTTAAGGGTCTTGCTCAGGGACTCAGAGTTGGTAATGCCAGAGGTAGGATTCGAACCCACAACCTCTTGGTCCAGAGGCAAGTATCCTAACACTAGTCCCCCACACCCCACTCCACCCCCAGATTTTTTTTTCATATTATAACTGTTTCTAACCCCTTGCACATCCAGTGTAAAAGTCAGTTTCCACTTTTGTAGGTAATACTGCATCCAAACTGTCTCCTTGTGTCTCTCCATCTACCTCTATTTCTACTTCTAGTTCTAGTTTAGTTATATTTAATATTCCATGTCTAGTTTAAAAGGTACAGTACTGTGCAAAAGTTTTAGGCAGGTGTGGAAAAATGCTGTAAACAAAGAATGCTTTCAAAAATGGAAGTGTTAATCAATTTTTTTCATCAATCAACAAAATGCAGTGAATGAACAAAAGAGAAATCTAGATCAAATCAATATTTGGTGTGACCACCCTTAGCCTTCAAAACAGCATCAATTCTTCTAGGCACACTTGCACACAAATCCTTGACTTTGTGCAAGTGTACCTATAAGAATTGATGCTGGTTTGAAGGCAAAAGGTAGTAACACCAAATATTGATTTGATTTAGATTTTTCTTTTGTTCGCTCACTTTGCATTTTGTAAATTGAAAAAAATAATCATTATTTATATTTCTGAAAGCACTCTTTGTTTACAGCATTTTTTCACACCTGCCTAAAACTTTTGCACAGTACTGTATATTTTGTACTTTATTTATATATTGTGTATTCCATGTGCCTTATTTGTTCTTTGTTCCCTATTTCCTACTGCACTGTAAAACCTGGAACCACGGCGTCTCATCTCTCTGTATATCTGTACAGTATATAGCAGAGATGACAATGAAGTTTACTTTGACGTTGACTTAATAAACTACATTCGATTCAGTGAGATTCTTTTGGTTGATCTGCCACTGTCAAATGGGAACAGTAGCTCAAAACAGCAATCTGGAAACAAATTCATCAGTGTACTGAATTGTGAATCGTTTATGAATCGTGAAACGAATTTGAATCAAATAGTTCGAAACGAATTCTGAATCATGCACCTCTACTGACTTCTATATTAAAACAGGAACCTTAAGTAGCTCGTAACTGGAAAAGCTACCGTTTAAAAGCAGCTTCCCCAACGCAGTGCGGCGCTTATTTCCCCCGTGTCCTGCACATAATAATATCCTCAGATTAATTTCTGTTGCCAGTCAGACAGAGAGCGCTGGAGGTGTGGATGAAGGGATGGATGTGGTGGACGAGTGTGGCGGTCAGAGCTGCTGCCCATTTATCTACAGTAATAAACAGCCTCTATCTTTCAGACCGCTGCTTTCATCATTAATGACAGCCTAAGATTGTCTCTACTCTGTCCCTGCCTACACCGTTTACACTCATGCAGTGTGTGTGTGTGTGTGTGTGGTATGTGTGTGTGGTGTGTGTTTGTCCAGCGTATTCTGAGTGTGGCAGTCACACTCAATTCATCTCTGCAGTGTTGAGGAGGTGCTTTATTGGCCATGAACTCATATGAAATATTGTCTTATCAGCCATACAAGAGTTGCCATAAGGCATTAAGGGGGCACATTTCTGTCACACACACACACACACACACACACACTTCTTTAAGAGTATGACCATTATGGGGACTAAGATTTTAAGTGATGTGTTTTAGGTCCCGATAATGATACCCTAATTTATGGATGTGCAATCATGTCAAAGTCCCCATATTACAGCATACAAACACACACACACACATCAGTGTGATGAGGACTGATTAGATCTTAAAAAAAGAGGTTAAGTTTGAAGAAATAAGTAGCTATGTTGCAGTGATTAAATTTGGGGGACTTGGTTTTAGGTTCCCACAATGACACAGGTCCCCACCTTGTTGGTGTGCAATCAGGTCAACGTCCCCATACTAGAAGGTTTACAAACACACACAGAATTTATGCGTCCTTATGCGTAGTGTTGGGCCACACTTGCGTTGTATTGTGTCACATTTGCATTGTTGTGTCACACTTGCGTTGTTTTGACACACTTGCGTTGGGTTGACACGCTTATATTGTCACACTTATATTGTGTTGTGTCACACTTGCATTGTTTTGTCACAGCTGCAGTGTTTTTACACCTGCTTCGAGTTGTCACACTTGCATTGTTGTGTTGTGTCCCATTTCCATTGTGTTATTTCTTACTTCCATTGTGTTGTTTCACACTTGCATTGTGTTGTCACATTTCCGTTGTGTTGACACGTTTGTGTTTTGTTGTGTCACACTTGCGTTGTGTTGTGTAAACTTGCATTGTGTTGTCATACTTGTATTGTGCACTTGCATTGCGGTATGTCACACCTGCGTTGTATTGTCATAGTTTTGTTGTATACTTGTGTTGTGTTGTGTAACGCTTGTGTTGTATACTTGTGGTGTCACACTTGTGTTGTTTTGTACACTTGTGTTGTGTTGTCACACTTGCGTTGTGTTGTGTAACACTTGTGTTGTGTAGCACTTGCGTTGTGTCAGACTTGTACTGTGCCCTTGCGTTGTGTTGTGTCACACTTGCATTGTGTTGTGTAGAACTTGCGTTGTGTTGTGTAGCACTTGCGTTGTGTTGTGTCACACTTGCGTTGTGTTGTGTAGCACTTGCATTGTGTCATACTTGTTTTTTGCACTTGCGTTGTGTTCTGTCACACTTGCGTTGTGTAGCACTTGCGTTGTGTTGTGTAGCACTTGCGTTGTGTTGTGTCACACTTGCGTTGTGTTGTGTAGCACTTGCATTGTCATACTTGTATTGTGCACTTGCGTCGTGTTGTGTCACACTTGCATTATGTTGTGTAGCACTTGCGTTGTGTTGTGTCACACTTGCGTTCTGTTGTCATACTTGTGTTGTCATACTTGTTTTGACACACTTGCGTTACGTTGTCACTCTTGCTTTGTGTTTGCAGTGTTTGTGAACTGGCATGTGTTTTACATACCTGGCAGCGCATTTGTACAATGTTGTGTATGTGTTGTCGCGTTGATGAAAGTGTTTTGTGACTCGGCGCAGCGTCTTGGTAATTGCTGCGTGTTTGCAGATGCATTATCAGCTTGTTTGATATGTTTTGTCGCTTTGCAGCATGTTGTTTTTGTTTTGAACTGCATTGGGCCACCGTACATATGTAACAAAAATAAACTGCAATTTATGTAAACAATTTAGCTGATGTCGCACACCTTTTGTAAAGGAATCTGCCATAATTTCTCCACTTACTTCACTCATGTCTCTCACTGGGTCTGTCTCACTGACATTCTGTCTTGCAATTTTAGGTCATAATTTCCCAAGTCATTGTTTATTAATCTATTCCTTCCCGATTATTCCAGTAATCTGGCATATTAGCGAGCACGGTAAAAATGTAAACAGACTGAGGACAACATGGTATAATGACGTGCCGGGGTCTATTTGCCTTTTTTCATCTGTAACTTTAAAATGTGGCTGATGAGAATTCATAAAGCAGCCTAAATTCATGGTGCTACACTGATGTATTTGCATATTGAAATGAGTCATAGCCTGGAGGTGTGACTTCCTTTGCTTAATATGCACACACACACACACACACACACACACTTTCAGCCTTCAAAGGGCATATTAGTTTGCTTTTAAATTTTAATCTATTTGGCCTGGCACTGTAGAGTTGCCTTTATGGCTGGACGCAGGCTCCCCGCCCCCATCTACAACATCAGGCCAGTGGCTAAATATTTCAAAACACACCTCATACATCTTTCATAATACTGAGCGCTTATAATGAACGTTGGTCAAATGTTTTCACACCACAAATGCACTTAACAATATAGTTAATAGGCCTCCCTCACCAAACCTTCCTTAGAAATTATACGTAAAATACTACTAAACAGTAAAAAAGCAATGCTAATGGCAAATTAGCATCACTAATAAACGAAATTGATCAAATACAAGAATCTTTGTACTTAAATTGTAATTAAGAATCAAGTGTTAAAATGTTCACATTGCATAGAATGTAATCAAAGTAGATTTGAGGGCTACTGATGAAATTTAGGATGGATCCAGTTATTTTCGGAATGAATCTATACTGAATCAAACTGTTACATGGATGAATCGTTACACTCGTAGTATAGTGAATCAGCTGTATGTCTGGAAGCCAAAGAAATACTGTTTCAGGGTTAAAACAAGACACGTTTTAATAGCAAAGTTGGCTAAGAAGTACACACTCGTGCAGCTTTTTGACTTTGTAAGGTTAGTGTTTCTCAAATGAATTCCTCTTGTAGCACCAATCTGCACAGTGCTGGCTGTTCTCCTGCTGTAACACAACAGCTCTGGATAATTAAATAGCTGATCACTAGGTAATTAATTGTTTATGCTCTGTTTCTCTGGAATGCAATCTGAGACACATTGTTGTGGGTTTGTAATCTGATATCATGTCTTATTCAGACCCCAGCCGAAATCTGCGCCCCCGTTTGTGTTTGATGATGTTCTGAGGAAAAACGTATACAAATATTATCATCTACACTGTGATATTGTAATACAGTATATTATTATATTTACATCGTTATCTATATGTTAATATATTTATTTATATCATCATATTATATTTTATCATGTATTTATATTTGTATTATTATTCACGCTACCTATTACTTCTTGTCATGGAAATGCTGATCTTATTGTCTGTTTGTCTGTCTGTCTATCTAAAATCCCAAGTGACCCCATGGAAGGACCATTAGATTTGCGTAATACCCTTGAGCCTCATTCAACAATATCTCCAGATGTTTTTTCCTATTTTTTTTTCTCTGTATAGTTCCTAAGAAAATTTTCACTTCAAATCAAAATACTCAGCTTGTTCTTAAACAGCCTAATTGTTTAAGAGTTCATTCTTGTAATAATGAATCTCCCCGTTCCTGTAAATTGAAAGTGTTTGTTAGTTAATTCTTAGGTCATATCCACACGTACGCGGGTATTTCTGAAAACAGATATTTTCCGAATATTCTTTTAAAAAGACGTTTTCAAAATTATCTCCGTCCACACGCAATCGCAAAAAACGCTGTCAAAAGCATGCCTTGCATTGTAGATGAAAACCTAATGTAGACACGGGGCATTCTGTGACGTCATATGAGTGGCGCACAGTGTGACGAGAAACGGTCCATTTTTCAAAATCTTCGTTTTTCTTGTCCACACCTAAACGCAGAAACAGAGTTTTCAAAAATCACCACTTTGGCCGGAGTTTTCAAAAACCTCCTTTTCACTGACCCAAAACGCTGCTTACGTGTGCACGAAAGGCCAAAACGCATAGAAACACCTCCGTTTTCAGAAATACCCGTGTACGTGTGGACATGGCCTTAATTGGCACAAGTAAATACCCCACAGATTTCTATAACATTACATGAGTGGGTGATGGTGGTCTAGTGGTTAGGATACTTGCTTCTGGACCAAGAGATTGCGGGTTTAAGTCTTACCTCCAGCACTACCATCACTAGGTCCCTGAGGAAGACCCTTAACCCCAAATTACTCTCAGGGAGACTGTCGCTGTAATAAATTGGGAACATTGGTGAAATGTTCTTACACAACAAATCTTAGCAATGTGGTCAACGGGCCTTGTTCTCTAACTATTCCCAAGAAGATATATTTTCACCGAGTTTTCACAAAGATTCTGACATTTGAAATTTGTTCTCAGGTAAGAACAGAATTGTCTCTGGATCCAGAATTCAGGTTGTGACCTGACAAACATGTGCAAAATGATTAGCTTAACCAAATTCTACTACTACTAAATTTACATTTAAACATTTATTCCTAAATTTAAACACACACTTTAAAACTTAATCATAAAGAAAGAACTCCAAGATGAAAAAAACAACTTCTGAAACAGTGTTATTTTAAAGTTTTTATTTTAAATGGACATGCTTGCCAAAAACAATTAAAATAATTATGAATAATGACAAAAACTGGTTAATTTTTCGTTGTGTAATATTATACAGCTATAGAGTTTAAGAATAGCTTAAAAAACACAATAAAATTTGTGTTAAGAGTGCTCTGCAGTGAGATTTGAGCAAATCTCAAATAAGAAAATTTCAGAGTCTTAGTGAGTCCTGCGTGTGACTTTTATTTTTATTCTTATCAAAGTATATTTTATTGTCACCTCATCTATAGACAAGAAAACGTGGCTACAGTTCTTACAGAGCACAACAAAGGTACATAGAATATACAGCACATATTAAAATAACAAGTCGAAACTAGAGGTAAAAAATGAAAAATGTGCAATATTAGTTACATGAGGTATTGATGATTTGTGCAAATATTGTAACAATTACAATACTGAAGTGTACTTATGAAATGTGCATAAGATCAGCAGCAGTTTAACATGAAAATAGACAATCTATTAAAAAAATAGACAGTAACAAACGAGGCATACAGTAGATGAGTTGGTGCATGTAGCAGATTGTGCATCACAAAACGCAGCTTCACTTCTCACCTGCCGCACCTCACCGTACCTGTGACATCCCTGTAGTTTTAGCAGAACAGTGGAAAAAACTGTCAGAAAGTACATAAATATCCTAATGCACATTGGCTTAATGTATTTTTTAGCTGGGTGATACGTTCAAGACGAAAATATCTCTCAAATAAAATTACCATGACAACACTGAACCTGACCACTGGTTTAGAACTAAAGCACCATTTATTTTTAGGTCTAAACAAAGGCAAAATATAAAAATGTTCAAAATATTAATTAATCGTGGTTCAAAATCTGCTTAAAAGATTGATCCGTACAGTTCTATGTGTTATATTACAGATGTAATGATCCATCCGAGTAACAACTTCATTCAAAATCAATTCCTTCATTAATGATTTGATGCATGATCAAATATCGTCATTAACCCGTGATGCTTTGATGCAATGCCATTAAATTTGATTTGATTCCGTTTGATATGACGTGAACGTTTTAACGATTGAATCTTGCATTAAAGATCAAAGTGCAATGATTATTTTTTAAAAAAATATTAATTATTCATTGTTGCTGTTGATTCAAAATTCTACATTTTACATGTTTTAAAGATTGATCCAGGACACCGCCTTTTATATGAAATATGATCCATGCAAACGCTCCAGATTTTATGAGAATGGTCAGAATAAGTGAAATATGTAAATAATGACAAATCAAAGCATTTTTGTTGACAATATTAATTGGCATTGACTGCTCACATTTTCGAATCAATACACAGATGTTTATTTCCGCTCCTATATTATAGATTTTTTTTTTCTAGAACCAGAGAAGCATCCTTGAGTGATACAGGTGCAGCCACATTAAAATCTTCTCTTACACTGTGGAAAACTTGCAGTTGTTAGTTTTGGCATCCAGACCTCTGAGTGGAGTCTGATTTGCAGTATTTGTGTGTGTGTGTGTGTGTTGTGCAGTCTGCCGACATTCCCATATGTGTGTGCAGGTGTGTGAGCCGACCGGTTATCGGCATGCCCCTGGGAAGAGCAAGATTTCGCAGCACGGGTCGCCATTGGCGACAGTGGAGAGAGTGACAGAAGAGGAGCAGAACTCACCCAAAAGAGCTCACCTGCAAAACGCACACACACTCACTCGCTCACTCACTCACACACACACACACACATATATATATACATACAGTACATGCACAAACTCATACATACACACCAGACCCGTGCATATATACACACACACACATCCACACACACACACACACACAGGTATGCACATACAAACGTGTACACACGCATGCACAAACACATACACCCACATGCATATACAAAAGTACACACACACACATGCACACACACACACACATACATATGCACACAGGTGCAAACACACAGACACACTTAAACAACCAAACATGCATGTGAAATGCACACACACACACACACACACATATCTGCACTGGCACACACCCATGCACACCCATACAAAATGAACACCCATACAAATGCACACCCAATCACACACATATGCACAAACATATCCACATATCCACACCGGCACACACACATATACACACACATGCACAGACACACAAAAATCTGCAAAGACGCGCGCACACACACACGCACACACACACACACATATACACATAGAAGCACAGGCACATACATGCAAATACACACACACATGCACACACACCACATGCTGCCCCACATCACAATGTGAAGCTTAAAGTCCAGGTGGATTTGGAGCAAGCTGTTCTCACCAGCAGTGCCCCCCTCTGCTGTACCACCCCCTCACTTCACACACACACACCATACACACACACAAACACATACACACACACACACTCCCAGGCTGCAGAGCTGTCATGTGGGAAGCTCTCATAATGAAGGCTAAAATATTCTATTCAGATTTATTAATTTGGAAGCGAAGCGTGCCTGTTAACGCAGGGACGGCTCTCCTCAGTGTGTCAGCAGCGAGTGTGTGAGTGAGTGAGTGAGTGAGCGTGGCCCTGACACACTGCCGAGCGTCCGTCTTGTCGCGTCTGACAGTCGGATTCTCCCCGAGCTCCTCCGTCACCGCTCGCCCCGGGATTACACCGACGCCTAAAACACACAGCGACAAGGAACAGCCTCTTTATTAATGCTAATTAGACACCAAAAATGCCACCGCCAGACACTTGGCTTCACACACCTCATTCTGTCAGCGCGCTGTGTGTGTGTGTGTGTGTGTGCGAGTGTGTGTGTATGATTGTGGATCTGTGTGTGCATTTGTGTGTGTGTGCGAGTGTGTGTGTGGGTCTGTGTGTTCGTCTGCATGTGTGTGTGAGCATATAAGTTGTGTATATGTATCGCTCTATGTGTGTGTGTGTGTGTGTGTGAGTGTGTTTGCGTGTGTGTGTTTGTGTGTGAATGTGTGCTGTGAGTGTGTGATGTTTGTTGGAGAGAGTACTAGTGTGTGTGTGCTTGTGTGTGCATGAATGTGCATATTTGTGTGTCTGTGTGTGTGACTGGAGTTTCAGGAACTGTCATATGACCCCTAGCCAGTGTGGTGTTGGGACTGGGTGAAATTACACACACACACACACACGCGCACACACACACACACAAAGACTTTAAATCCTTATATGATTCTTGTGAATTCTGTAAAACCTTTGATTATGTCTACCGGGTAGTAACACAGTAGAACGAGTATGTGTGTTGAGATGTGTATGACGCTGTGGCGTGTTAAGTGGAGGGCAGCTCGTGGAGAGTGTGTGTGTGTGTGTGTGTGGACTGGCTGTGGCCGGCATGAGCCCAGGCGAGTTGTGGCTTTATTTTGCTGAGTGTCCTTTGACATTTATCTCTCCTCACCTGCTCTGTGAGCCAGATTCACACTGACATCTCTCTCTCTCTCTCTCTCCTTCTTAGCCCTGTTCTCTCTTTTAGCTTGGTCGGCCAAATAGGGCACTGCTGATGTGTGTGTGTGTGTGTGCATGTGTGTGGTTCAGTGTTCACTAAACACTGAGGGGACCAAATGTTGCTACTGTTGTAGCATTTGGACCAGCAAACACAGAAAAAGTAACAGCTCATATTTGTTAAGCCCAAAATTATTCATACCCCTGGCAAATTTAGATGTAATTTTTTTTTTTTTTTATGTGACTAACACGTTTCTTCTGACTGGAAAGGCTATAGATGTGTGTCAAAATATGATACTACAATGTGACATAGATTTCAGTGAAGAAATTAAACAATTTCCATGTTTAAGTTACATTTTTATGGAGAATAGCATGTCCAAAATTATTCATATCCACTGAAAACTGTCACAGTCTTTGGGAAAATACAAGGTTCTATACCATTCCAAATAGTCCACGCTGTTCAAAAACATCCTAATTACTCTGATTAACTGGGAACAGTTGTTTCAATCAACTCAACAGGTGAAAAACAGCAGCTTTCTGCAGTTGGTTTGTGACAAGTCATGGCAAAAACAAAAGAGCTCAGTGAGGACCTGCGGCTGCACATTGTTGGCTACAAGGCCTAATCTCAATGTCTTCAGGTTCCAGTGGGCACTGTACAAAGTATTATTTAAAAATAAAAGTCATTCCACACTGTGGAAAATCTCAGAGGACGTGGTAAGAAATCAAAAGTGAACATGACGCTTTGGGGGTGTTTTTCAGCCACTGGGTCAGGCAACGTAATCAAAGTAAATGGCACCATGAAAAAAGAAGACTACATCAAGATTCTCAACAACATCATCAGGCTGTCTGCAGAAAAACTTGGCCTTGACCAGCACTGGACATTTCAGCATGACAATGACACAAAACACACAGCAAAAGTGGTGAAGAAGGCAAGGCAAGGCAAGGCAAATTTATTTATATAGCACATTTCATACACAGAGGTAATTCAAAGTGCTTTACATAAAAGGAAGTAGAATAATCATAAAAACAATAATAAAAACAAAAAAAGAAGTAGAACAATCATTAAAAACAATGATCACAACAATAAAACAAAATGATTTAAAAATGATTTAAAAATGATTTAAAAATGATTTAAAAATTGATTTAAAATAAGTTCAAGACAGTTCAAAACAGAATGCAATCAGTTCGGACGAAGCACAGTGCTCATTCAGTAAATGCACAGCTAAACAGATGAGTTTTGAGTCTAGATTTAAATGTAGCTAATGTTTTAGAACATTTGATCTCTTCTGGAAGCTGATTCCAACTGCGGGCAGCATAATAGCTAAAAGCGGATTCCCCTTGTTTTGTGTGAACCCTTGGTATTTCTAACTGACTCGATCCTAATGATCTGAGCGGTCTGTTAGGTTTATATTCAGTGAGCATGTCTGCAATGTATTTAGGTCCTAGGCCATTGAGTGATTTATATGTCAGTAAAAGTACTTTAAAATCCATTCTAAATGTAACTGGAAGCCAGTGTAGGGACCTGAGGACTGGTGTGATATGCTCAGATTTTCTGGTTCTGGTCAGAATCCTGGCAGCAGCGTTCTGGACGAGCTGCAGCTGTCTAATGGTTTTTTTGGGAAGGCAGAAATGGTTAGCTGACAAAAATAATAACATTTTGGAGTGGCCCAGCCAGAGTCCTGACTTGAATCCAATAGAGAATCTTTGGAGGGAGCTAAACATTAGGGTGATGGCAAAGAGGCCTTCCAAACTTAAAGACTTGAAGCTCATTGCAGAAGACGAATGGCTTGTCAGGAATTATAAGAAGCGTTTGACTGCTGTAATAGTCAATACAGGCTTTTCCATTGATTATTGAGAAGGGTATGAATAATTTTGGACATGCCATTGTTTGTTCAAATGTAAATAAAACAGGGAAATATTTTTTTTCCACAATGATACTCCTTATACATTGTCTCATTTTCTCTTGGGAGAGGCCTGTATCATTTCCAGTCAGAAAAAAAACTTTTTGGTTGAATAAAAAAAACTTTAAGTCAAAATTTGCCAGGGGTATGAATAATTTTGGGCTCAACTGTGTGTATATATATACACAGTTGAGCCCCCCCCCATATATATACATATATATATATATATATATATATATATATATATATATATATATATATATTCTAACTAAAACTGGTTGGTGGGGCGTGCTTGATGGCGTCTTAGCCCGTGATCAATCGCGGGTTCAAATCAAGCGCCGAGTAAAGTTACCACTGAGGTACTCATGAGCAGGTACTGCCCCAAGCAGTGCTCCTGGGCGCTGCCACTCAATACAGAGGTCACATTTGGTTGTGGTGCACTGTGTGCTGTGCTGTGGTGTGTTCACAAAGATAAATAATCACTTACAGCAAGATGTTCCTTAATAGCCTACAGGGCTATGATTGACTACTGAAATATTGTAAAATTAAATATCTTCCCTCATAAAACACAAGTGCATTAAAGTCAAAGTGCATTTTAACATTGCCCTGCAATGTATGACCCACTTAGGAAAACCTGGCCTAAAAGTCGGCGAATCTAATTATATGAGATAAAAGCGTCAAAATAGTCATAAGCGAAAATGTCAAGAAAATAAGCAGTATGAGTTTATTGCAGAAAATGTCGATTATGTGCTGAGGTTTCAGGATATAATGATTGAAATTGAATTTCTAACATGATAAAATGGTGAAATAACAGAAAACCTACGACTTCAGCCGGGTGCCACTTTCTGTATGGATTGCTTCGTGACACTGCAGTACACGTCAGAAACAGTGCATTGCTTTCGATGGACGAACGTTTTGTCAAGCTAACCAGACTATTCCATGGACATTTTATGCGTGCTACCTCTCAAATAATTCGATCTTCAGTGTAGATCTTGCATCATCTTGTTTTAACTTGTGTTTAAAAAGTCTTTTTAATGTATATCGCATTTAAATATTCTTAGTACTGTTATATATATATATGTACATAATTTTCTGTGGCCAATGTACATGTATGTGCATATAATATATACATTCATTCATTCATTATGTCCTTGAATCCTTTCTAGGGTGGAAAGTGGAGGTGAGCCTATCCTGGAAACTTATAGGGCAAGGTGGAGACTAACCCTGTTGGTAGCCAACATGCATAGGAACACCACACACAATCACACTCACACCTTCTGAGACGGACCCAATTTAGAGTTGCCAATTAACCTATAGTGCATGCCTTTGGACTGTGGGAGGAAAGAGCACTCGGAGGAAACCCACGTATATAATATATTATATAATATAATATAATATAATATAATATAATATAATATAATATAATATAATATAATATAATATAATATAATATAATATAATATCACCGGTCATAATGTTAAGGCAAATTCCAAATTATTTATTATTTAATTATGCATTAAAGTATACATTATATATACTGTATACTGTACTATATATAAATTACTAGTGTGTACATATATAGTATATAGTACAATATACAGTTTTATATATATATCAACTCTTTTCTGCATGTATGTGCGATTGAACAGGGGTATGTTGTGTCTCCTCCCCTCCCCCTCTTCCTCCTTCTCCTCCTTCCTCCTGGACGGGTCACTCTTCTAGCAATAAGGCAAATTGAACTTGGTTGCTGTGTCCCCAGTAAAAGGGAAACCTGTCAGTCAGCCGGAGCGCAGGGTCGACTCTGAAGAGAGCAGCAGGGTCTGGAGCTCAGAGCAGCGTGTGGAGGAGGCGCTTCCTCCATCCTTCAATTAGCTAAATGGAAGCGATGGGAGAGGAGAGGAGAGGAGAGCTGGCTGCCATGGTGACCGTCTCACGGGGGCTAATTGCTTATTTCCTCCAAGAAGGTGGCCAAGGATCAGTTACGAGGACGCACGTTTTGCTGTGCTGCTCCCATCAATAGCACCGTGCACTGCCTCGTGTTTATGAATCGATATGACACTCTCTCTCAGGAACACCTCTGCCGTAGAGGCTCCACTGGCCCCGGTTTTCCCACCTTTGCGTCATTTATCAGCAAATTTTGTTGACTCTCTCAGCTCTGTCCTGAGAAAAGAGACGGGATCTGTTTTTCATTGGGGGAACTCGATTCCTTTTTGCTTTGTTCGACTGCAGTGCTTTACACCATCACTTTATTCTTAAAACTCCTATAAAAAATCACTTGTTTGTCTGCTTGTACCCAGACTTATATGAAAAAGTATCTGGATACAAAAAACTGCATCTAAATAAGCTACACATCCACATGATGTATCAAAATGTAGTGCAGTATTTCATATTTTAATGAACAAACCTTCCTTCAGCAGCACGCTGACTCAACTGGCCAAGCATGGAAGCTACTTAACGAGCTTTTCACTGCTTAATGAGGGCATGTGAAACCAGACAAGATCAAATATTATGTCTAGGAAGTGTCTAAGTGTCTAAGAAATATCCTAAATAATACCTCACCATATGTCGTTAATCGGTTGTTAATTGGTTGTTAATTAGTTGTTAATTAGTTCCAGAACAGGCAACTTAAAACAAACAAAAAAATAATAAAAAGTTGACCTTCATCCCCTATAAACATAAATACGTCTTTAAATAGCACCGTCACGTTGAAATACAAGAAGTCATTCAGTAATGAAACTTCCATCATACTTTTTGGAAAAATTCTTTTTCTCTTCAAAAAAAGCCTTTCTCTTTAATACTGTACTGTATATCTAGGTATGGAAAACCCCAAACCATTACCCATTATAAATTAAACATCTCATTTTATGATATTATTAGGCTTATTTTTGGTTATTTACACTTTTATGTCCTTGTTTTTAAATGCGGTAAATCTGAAGAGTGGGAGTTTTATAGAATTTTATTTTTTCCTATTATTTGAGGAATTTGCGATGAAACTTTGTAGAAGCCACGACGTCATCCGAGATATTACTGTTCATGTAGCAAATTCAACACACTTAAAAGAAAAGCCTACGCACACAATTTACAGAATGGCTGGCGAAGGAGCAATTCAGACGCTTGATACAACCTACCATTCTGTCACTCGTTATTAACACACACCACTGCCTTCTGTACTCTTTCCTCAACTGGCCCTCCGTGCAAACCCGCCGTAACATTTGTGCTTATTTATAAAAGTCTTCTCAGCTACTCTCCTTCCAACTTGACTCAGTTACTGCAGATAATCTCCTGGTCCTCCAAAATCTGGCTGCTATCGATTGGAATTCACTACAACAATCTTTAAAACAGGTCACATTTGTTTTTTTCTGATGACTTTCCCATGACACTTTATGACACTTGTAAATGTTTGAATTCTCTTTAATTCTTGTTATGTCTTTGGTTTGTTTTCACTGTCTGTTTGTTCTGCCAGTGTTTCTGGACTCTCCCAGGCTACCAATGTAAATAAGTAAACGCAATTTAAGTTGATAGTGTAACGGTTAGAGAGTAGGCCTCGTCAACTGAGGGTCGCCGGTAAAGGTACCACTGAGGTACTCATGAGCAAGGTACCGTCCCCAAGCACTGCTCCCCGTGTGCTGCCAAGAAAACTGCCCACTGCTGCTTCACGGTGGTGCACTGTGTGTTCTGCTGCGTTCGTAATGACAAATAATCACTCACTAAAATTAACTGGTAGCGTCACAGTTATGGAGTTGGCCCCGGGTTAAAATCCCAGATTGGTAAAAGCCACTGAGGTACCATACCCAACGCTTACAAAAATGTTAGGCTTCCGGCAAACAGTTAACCTTTAGCAATGTTGTCGCAAATTTGCAGCCAAGTCATGGGGCAAACTTGCGGTGGATTTGGCAAATTTGTCAACAAACGTTCACTAGTCAAAGTCAAAGTAAACTTTATTGTCATCTCAACTATGTAGACATATATAGACAGACTAACAAGCAGCGGAACATGTAGCTTCCGCCTGGGTCCTAATGTCCTAATGCCCGCCTGCTACCTATAGCAGCTTAAACAGCCAGTACGTGATTTTAATTAAATAATGATAGCCAGACTTATTATTTTTAATTTCAATTCATAGTCTTGCTCCTATTTGTTAAGTGCGTATCTGCGCTCAGTGATATCTTGTATGAAATGTATGGATATATAATTTAGAAATAGTATAATAATTACTATATTTTTAGGGGGGCTTGGGATCATTTTGGGGGGGCTTCAGACCTAACGACGTCCATGGTGGGGAGAGAGGAAAACAATCGCTAGAATGTGCAAATAATGTTTTACAGGCAGCAGTTTAACAAATAGCAGAGTGGAACAGTGGAACAGTTTCAGTGTGGCATGGCTAAGATTGTCCATGGGTCAGCGTGCGCATTGAACCAGTGAGGAGCAAAGTGCAAATGTGCAGTAGTTGCAATCGAGTCAGTTCACGCGTTTGGCATTACTGGCAAATTGTTTTGGCAAATCACTGGCAAATACACTTGGCACTAGTGGCAATTTGTCATCGTTGCCAGAACGTTGCCGCACATTTGTCACTAGTGGCTGACTTGTGGCAACATATTCTGTAAAAGTGTAAAAGACAACTCCATGACCATAATTGTAGGTTGAATACTTACTTACAATTGTCCAATTGTCTCTCTTTCTTTTTCTAGTTTAAAGTTATATATATTTTGTTATATTAATAATCTATTTATATATTGTTTATTCTGTGTGCCTTATTTGTTCTTTGTTGTTTGCTCTGTGAAAGCTGGCGCCACGTCGTCTCGTCTCTCTGTATACACGTACAGTATATAGCAGAGGTGACAATAAAGTTTACTTTGACTTGACTTCACCACAAATTTGCCGCAGACATTCTGTTTTTCATAAGGGAAGCTGATGGGTCGAATGTAGAGGTTGCGTTTGGTTGTGGTGCACTGTGTGCTGTGATGTACAGTGCTGTGATGTTTTCACAATGACAAATAATCACTCACGTAAATTAACCCAAACTAGGTTTGAAAAACTAGGTTTATGGGAAACTTGTCCACACGTACACGGGTGTTTCTGAAAACGGAGGTGTTTCTATGCGTTTTGGCCTTTCGTCCACACGTAAACGGTGTTTTGGGTCAGTGAAAACACAGGTTTCTGAAAACTCGGGCCAAAGTGGCGATTTTTGAAAACTCTGTTTCTGCGTTTAGGTGTGGACAAGATTGAAAAACAGAGCGTTTCTCGTCACACTGCGCGCCACTCATACTCATACATCACAGTATGCGCCGTGTCTACATTAGGTTTTCGTCTACAATGCAGGGCATGCTTTTGACAGCGTTTTTTGCGATTGCGTTTGGACGGAGATAATTTTGAAAACATGCTCGTGTGGATGCGATTTTTAAAAAAAACGAAAACGGAAAATCTCCGTTTTCAGAAATACCCATGTATGTGTGGACATGCCCTTAGTAACATAGAAACAGAGATCGCCTATTTGAAACAAATTATTTATCTCAAAAAGCCTGTACAAATTGCATCACACTGAATGTGTCACTTTGCATACGTTGGATCTGCCAAACCCTGTCATGTTCCTCAAACAGATTATGCCCTAAATTTCATTCACTCACATATTTTTCATTTTCACTGACTTACGGAAACTGGTGATGAGAGTAAAAAGGTTTTGCTCTCCATGTTAGTTGATTAACCTCCATCACACAGACACACACATGCACACACACCCATCAGCCAATTCTGCAACCGGCGTTCTCATTTCAAATCCATCTTCATCCTCAGCCCTTTTACACCTCCCACTAGAACAGACTTCCTCCTCTTTTCTCTCTCCTCTGTCATCAATCGCCTTCATAATTTTAAAAGCCTTTTTTATGTTGTTGTTTTCCCTCTCATATAGCAAATGGAGCCATAATTTAATATTTTAATGCATGTTAATGTGTTGTTTAACCTTCGCGCAACAATCAGTCGCCTCTAAAAGGTTAACCTTGAACGCGAGCCAGCTCCGAGCGCTTCTCGGCCGCCCGGCGTCACTTCTTTGAAAAACATCTCGGCCTAATGGATCGCCGCTTGATTGCTCTGCTCCGGACGCCGTGTATATATATCGGAGAGATATTAAATCCCGCGTTTATCGGTTTTCGCCCCCTTCGGAGTCGACGAAAACGTTGTGGGGAGAACGCTGAGTCAACTATTCCCACTTCATTTGTTTTCTGGCCGCGATTAGGGTTTGATTTTTGCAGGATGTTAAATTAAAGAACGACCAAACCAAACCACTGTAAGAAATCGCTGTAAATTTGCTGAAATTCACAGTAAAATTGCATTTTAAAGTTTCAAGCCTATATATAAAATTGTGAATTATCATCTCCAGTTGGTGGCGTAACGGTAGGGTGTTTGCCCCGTGATCAGAAGGTCGCAGGTTCGAATAAAGTTACCACTGAGGTACTCATGAGCAAGGTACCGTCCCCAAGCACTGCTCCCTGGGTGCTGCCCTCGTTAGCTGCCCACTGCTCCTTCATGGATGGGTCAAATGCAGAGGTCACATTTGATTGTGGTGCACTGTGTGCTGTGCTGTGGTGTGTTCACAATGACAAATAATCACTTGCTTAGGAACCCAGTGATGGTAGTGCTGGAGGTAGGACTTGAACACACAACGTCTTGGAGTAAGTACCCTAACCACTAGACCACCACCATCCCATGATGTTTGATATTGTGTTATGTATCATGAAGTAAGCTTCACAGATATATATACAGCATATACTGTATCTACTGTATAAATGAATATCAGATACAGTATGTTTGCTGTAAGAACACAGAAAATGTCTGTACTCTACTCCGCTTCCAGTATTACGCTGTAAATTTACAGCTTTTTTTTTTTTTACGGTGCAGGCGCTAATGGCCGACTCGGCGCTGATGTTTCTCCTCGACTCACACCACACACCACATCGCAAACACACTGAATATTTCATCAAGGCGCTTGCTGCCAGCCTCAGACCGGAGCGAACCTCGGCTCGTTTCTCAGTCTGGCCGTATCAGCTTCTGCTCGGCCAAGATAAACAGAGGATCGCTCTCCCGCCGCCCTCCAGCCTGCGTTACACCGGGGCATTTATCACAGGTTTGTTTGGGGCTCAACTGGGTTTTTTTTTTTATTATTCCTGCTCGCTGCGTTGCTGTGGGAGGCATCCGAAGGTCAGTGAGCTAGACACGCCTTTTCAGCACCTTCACATTCTCCTCTGAAGGCTTATAGCAAATCCTGGTGCTGTTTCCTTAATTATTTATTTATTTTGTCATTCTGCGCTGAACTCTGAGAATAAACAGACCGACCATTAATTCTCCCATTGAACATGTGAGCCGTGGGAGCAGGACAGAGCATTTATTTACAGAGAGAGAGAAAACTATTGATTATAGATAAAGGAAAGATGTGCAGTTTTTCAGATTATTAAAAATTATTAAACATTTCTGGAGCATCTATAAGGAAAGGCTGACATTTTGAACATTCTTTTAACAAGAAAAGTACTTGTTCTTGAATTTGGTCATAAACGGACAGTTTATTGTTCATGAATTGTTAACATTAAAATGTGGTTTATAATAATTGTCATTTCACAAGATGTGGAAGTCACACATTTAATGTGTGGTTTAAAACATAATGGTCACTTTTTAAAATTTAATTATAAATAATAAGCAAGTGATAATAAGGGAGTGATTATTTGTCATTATGAACACCAGGGGCGGCACGGTGGCGCAGTGCTTAGCGCTGCCCCCTCGCAGTGAGAAGGTCCTGGTTTTGAACCCTGGGGACGGCCTTAGGGCCTTTCTGTGTGGAGTTTGCCTGTTTCTCCCCGTGTTCGTGTGGGTTTCTTCCGGGGGCTCCGGTTTCCTCCACAGTCCAAAAGCATGCTATAGGTTAATTGGCGACTCTAAATTGGCCCCGTAAGGGGTGAATGTGAGTGTGATATGCTCCCGGGATATGTTCCAGTCCCCCGCAGCCCCGGTTGGGATTAAGTGGTTCAGATAATGAATGAATGAATGAATTAATAAATATGACTCTGCACGGTGAAATTAGTTGCTTGTCGCAACGGAGGCCCCCGAGAAAAACAAGCGTTTATGTTGCGTGGGGTAAAATGTTGGATTTTTTGTTTTTAGTGTTTTGAAACAGTGGAAGGTCTATACTGTACTGTTGTGAATAAATTTCCCCGAAAAACTTCCCCTTTTCATCCTAAAAACGTGACTTTCTTGAGGTGAGGAATTCAATTCCAGCAGAATGTTAAAAGTTTCTGTTTTGACCGCTCTACTTCAATATTTACGATAAATCCACTGGTTGACTAGCGTGAAGATATTTCTCCGGAATCCATCTTCGTCTCCCGAGTTCAGTTAACCTAACGCAGGTAGACTATCCTATCCGTGTGGCTGTGAATGCAGCGTAGGCTACCGTAAATGCAAATATAGCCGCGACCGCACCGAGCGTCTGTGAGTGCTACGTCGATAGTCAACTTCAACCCGACTTCTTTGAATGTTGATATCTCAGTCATATGTCGTCCGATTCATTTGATATAGGTATCGTTTTGAAGCTTGATTTATGCCCTTTCATGAAAACATAATAACTCAATTTAGAGAATTTGAGAGAAGCGACTGGTTTTGCCATGGAAGGTCACAAAAGAATGAATGAACACATCACAGGAGAGCAGACAGTGCACCATAACCAAATGTTACCTCTGCATTTGACCTATCCGAGCTGTGCTTTGGGACAGTACCTGGTTCATGAGTACCTCAGTGGTACCTTAACCAGTCTAGGACTTGAATCAGCGGCCCTCCGATCACAAACCGACTTCCTAACCGTTAATGTTACCAACTGCCCCGTCAGTCAATTTTTGTCAAAGTTATGGGTAAAAGTACAGAGTTCCCTTTGTGACTCACAGTATACTATTACTGCAGTAATGATGAAAAGCATTACTAGTTTAAGGCATTTATTAAAAGTTTTTCTGTTTCACGTCTGTATATTTATATCTGCAACTGAGCACAACTCCGTTGTCAATCCATCCGACCATGAGACAGGAAGAAGATTCCAGCGTTCGGAACTCTTGTTTGTGTTGAAGCTCGGTGTTGCTGCCTTTTAAATTCTTCTCTGCTAGTGTCTGTAACTCTGTGGATTTTTCCTGCTGAAAAGGTCACGGTGTTACGCTCGTCGCATTCCGGCAGAACAGCACCAGCAGCAGCAGCAGCTCTCAGTTCCCCGTAAACATCGCGCCAGTGTCGTTTCTGTGCTGTAACTCGCATAAATCCGCACATAAGGGAGTGCTGGAACAAACACAACAACCAAACCTGCAGTGCTTCAGGACTGAAAGGTCGTGCATTCGAATTTTTGTTTAGAACGTTTCAGCTTTTTCCCTTTTTCATGGCTGGGTGTTTTCCCTGGAGCAGGATCTAGAAAGGAACCTGGTGTTCTGAGGAGTTGTTTTTGGGAAGTTATTTTTTGAAAGTAGCACCTTTCATTCGCTCATGTTTATTGCAAGTTATACACGTATATGCAGAATGTTACACTAGAGTTTTATGATAAAGGGATTAATTTTTGCTGTAGTGAGTGAGTGATTATTTGTCATTGTGAACACACCACAGCATAGCACACAGTGCACCAAAACCAAATGTGACCTCTGCATTTAACCCATCCGTGAAGGAGCAGTGGGCAGCTAACCAGTGCTTGGGGACCTTGCTCATGAGTACCTCAGTGGTAACTTTACCGGCCCTGGATTCGAACCTGCGACCTTCTGATCACGGGGCGAACACCTGGTGCTCCATAGCTCCTTCATGGATGGATTAAATGCAGAGGTCATATTTCGTTGTGGTGTCCGGTGTGCAGTGCTGTGTTCAAAATGACAATCACTCACTCACTCATCTCACAAAAACCAGCAATGGACATTGCCAGACTGTGAATAGAAATCTTAACATGCGTTGCATTTGTTGATTGGTTTGATTGTTTTCAGTTTTCAGTTTTGGATTTTAAGATTGGAGGAATGCAACGGTTTTCGGCGTTTTACCGAACCTTACCGTACACCATGTTCAGTTCGATACACCCAGGTGAGCCATGATCGTGCAGTACGCCTGACATTAAACTGTAATTTTTCAAATGTGGTCATCGTGCACGCAGGGAGTAAAGTTCCCCGTCGCTACAACGCAATTGCATCCATCGGACTCTAGATTTGACAGATTTCCATAAGCAAGGTATAGAAATTTTGGATAGCCCACTTGGAGAGCTATTACCTCTTATTAGAATGTTGATTATGCAGGCTTACCAATCGGCTGTGTAAACACGCGTGCAGAATGTTTGAACGCTCGCGACTCTCACGTGGAACGCTCCAGTTCCCTTTTATTACAGACCCAGTCTGGCCCAAATCCTTACACTTACCCTTGTTTAATGCTTCCATCACATCAGCAAATGGTTCACTTGTTGTATGATACATCAAACTCACTGCCAGTGCAATAAGATAATCACGTCATGGCTGATATGTGTCAGTCAGTCAGTTATTATCTGAACCGCCTAATCCCAACTGGGGTCGTGGGGGAACCGGAACCTATACCAGGAGCTTGCGGGCGAAGGCGGGGAACAACCCTGGGCAGGCGCCAACACTCACACACACACAATCACATTCACACCTTACGGGGCCAATTTAGAGTCACCCATTAACCTGTATTGCATGCCTTTGGGCCGTGAGAGGAAACCGGAGCACCCGGAGGAAACCCACACGAACACGGGGAGAGCATGCAAACTCCACACGGAAAGGCCCTACGGCCGTCCCCGGGGTTCGAACCCAGGACCTTCGTGCTGAGAGGTGGCAGCGCTAACCACTGCGCCACCGTGCCGCCCATGACTGATATGTGTATATTCTTATAATTGTGTGATAAGCGCATTTAAACAAGAAAGCAAAGTGAAATCAGCTCATTCTCTGAAGAATCATATCTTATAAACATGGAGGCTACGGTTGTTTCCCAACGTCAACTACTCTAAGAACGCTCTTGGCGAGAGCATTCTTGCACCACATTTGCCCCATTGCAAACGTATAGAAAGAACATAACGACAGAAAATGTGCCGACTTAAGATGTGTTCTCTGCCTAGTCGATCGCCTCAGCCATGGCTGCCAATTACCAAAGGCGCTCGTTGGCATGGATGGAAATGATGCATCCTTGATATTTAGGGCTGAGTGAGCACAACATCCAGGCCTTCAGTAAAGAGTGGAAGATAATGTTGAATGGCTACACAAGAAATCAAGAATGTATAAAAACACAATGACATTTTTTCGCTGGCAGCAGCAACGAGCGTTTATGCTGCGTGGGGTAAAATTTTGGATTTTTGGTTTTTAGTGTTTTGAAACAGTGGAAGGTCTATACTGTACTGTTGTGAATAAATTTCACTGAAAAACTTACCTTGTCCATCGTAAAAATGTGACTTTTTTGAGATGAGGAATTCAATTCCAGCAGAATGTTTCTGTTTTGACCGCTCTACTTCAATATTTACGGTAAATCCACTGGTTGACTAGCGTGAAGATATTTCTCCGGAATCCATCTTCGTCTCCCGAGTTCAGTTAACCTAAAGCAGGTAGGCTATCCGTGTGGCTGTGAATGCAGCGTAGGCTACCGTAAATGCAAACGTAGCCGCGACCGCACCAAGCATCTGTGAGTGCTACGGTGACAGTCAACTTCAAAGGCAGATTTCTCCGTTTCTCACTTGGCGTGACAGGAGAAACCCGACTCCTTTGAATGTTGATATGTTGAATGTCATATGTCGTCCG
Organism: Distichodus sexfasciatus; assembly: GCA_032718565.1. Taxonomy (NCBI): domain Eukaryota; kingdom Metazoa; phylum Chordata; class Actinopteri; order Characiformes; family Distichodontidae; genus Distichodus; species Distichodus sexfasciatus. The sequence continues at coordinate 24,083 of JAVGVS010000003.1, read as the reverse complement.
ATTCATTCCATATAGGTATCGTTTTGAAGCCTGATTTATGCCCTTTCATGAAAACATGATAACTCAATTTTAAAAAATTTGCGACTGGTTTTGTCGTGGAGGGTCACAAATCTATTTTCAGCTTGAATCTGGTGTTTTTGATAAAAACATTGTGCTTTATAGGGTCTGAAGGACCTCTCGTTTGAGGTTAGCCAAATTCTGGATTCTATGCAGGCAAAGTCAAGGACAGTTTGATTATTTCTAAATCTCCGGACTGTTCCAGACTCCATTCTTCAAGACAGTTTGATATTGATGCTTTAAAGGTTGAAATCTTTCCACTGTGACTTTGCATTTGATAGTGTGATGGTTAGGGAGTTGGCCCCGTGATCGGAAGGTCGGCGGTTCAAGTCCTGGAACGGTGAAGGTGCCACTGAGGTGCTCATGAGCAAAGTACCGTCCCCAAGCACTGCTCCCTGGATGCTGCCAAAAAAAAGTTGCTCATTGCTCCTTTACAGATGGGTCAAATGCAGAGGCCACATTTCGTCGCTGGTTTGGATTCCAGACAGGTAAAGATACCGCTAAAGGTACTCATGAGCGAGGTACCCTCCAAGGGTGCTGCCCATATTATCTGACCACTGCTCCTTCACAGAGGGGTCAGATGCAGAGGTGACATTTAGTTGTGGTGCACTGTGTTCTGTGCTGTGGTGTGTTCACAAAGACAAATAATCACTCACTTATACTCACTTAAAGTTAGCAGTTACTAATTAAACTGTTTGTGCAATTTAGTGCATTGCTATTTAGGCCCAACACAAAGTTGATACATAAAAGTATCATAAAAGTAAAATTCCAATGCAGTAAATAGAGTGTAAGAAAAAGGATGACGACACGATCACATTTGGTCGAAGCGCTCAACATTTTCTTATTTGTCTCCGTAGTTTGTCAATTAAAAACCTCCACTTTAGCTCAAAGGGCATACATTTACAAAATTATGGGGTTGAGATCATCCCAAAAATTACTTCCCAATAAAGTTTCTGTGTGGAGTTCGCATGCTCTCCCCGTGTTCACGTGGGTATCCGTCAGGGGCTCCGGTTTCCTCCCACCGTCAAAAAGCATGCACTGTAGGTCAATTGGCGACTCCAAAATTAGCCCAGTAAGGTGTGAATGGGAGTGTGACTGTGTGAGTGAATGTTTTTGTCCCCTGCGGTGTGTTAACACCTGCCCAAGGTTGGTCCTGTAGTTCCCGGGATCAGCTCCGGTCCTCCGACGCGACCCCGTTTGGGATTGAGGGGTTCGCATAATGAATGTATGAATGAATAAACTTTCCAACGATTTGTCCCATTTTGTCCAGTTCGGATTGTATGGGGGCTGGAATGCCCAATTTCCACGTAAAAGAGCTGGGTAGTGACTCTACTGTAGAAGGGGAATGGGAGGATGGGATGGTCGGAGGAGGAGGAGGAGGAGGAGAAGAAGAAGAGGAGGAGAAGGAGGAGGAGGAGGGAGGGCAGATGCCAAGCTAACATAATGAGCCTTGCAAATAAACAAGGCTGTGATTGATGTGACAGGAGGCTCGCAGAGGCACGGCTGGACTGTGCTTACAGAAGGACACAGAACAAACAGTCTCCCTGTAGAATGGAAGCACCTGAATGAATTGGAGCTATATAAGCTCACCGTCCGCAAACACACACATACACCCACTTCTGCTCTTATATAACGAGGGGAAAGACAGCAGCGTGTCTCAATAGAGCGCAGCCCGGCTCGGTTATTGTTGCGTGTGTATGTGTGTGGTGTGGACGAAACACTTTATTCGGGCCGAAACACTTTATTGCACCGTATAAACCCCCGACTCGCATTTTTAGTGCTGACCAGCCGCCCAGTCTGCTCCTCTCTTCTATATTCACTTCATTTCGGTTTTATTTGTATAGCGCTTTTTTACAACCCGGATTGCCACAAAGCAGCTTTACAGTTTTCCCGATTTCCCGAGTCTAGCGCCAAGTCTGGGGTAAAATTGCCAAGGAAAACTGGGAAATGAAGATGAAAAAATCTTGAGAGGAACCAAGACTTAGATGGGGATCTTGGTCTCCTTTGGGTAACACTTGGTCGGACTGCCAAATGATATGTCTGAATTTGCACTGTCAAAAAAGGGATCACTGTAGCTTTGCTCACAACTTTGGCAATGCTTACCAGCTATTATAATTCTTTCACTGTTGCTTTCAAGTGAAGTCTAAAAACCCAATAAAAAATCTGCAGAAAAAACAACAACATGGAGTACACTATTGCTATATACACAAACGCTGGAAATAAATACTATAGATAAGCGGTTAAACATTAAGTGATTTTTTTACGACACAGATTGACTGACATACTGTAGGTAGTGATATTCACATAGTACAACTATTGCACATAACTATAATGCTTTAGCACCTGATAAGAACATTGTACAATATTGCACATGGCAGATTCATCATTCATTCATTCATTCATTATCTGAACCACTTAATCCCAACTGTGGTCGTGGGGGGACCAGAGCCTATCCCGGGAACTTTCGGGCACAAGGCGGGAACAACCCTGGGCAGGCGCCAACACACCACAGTGCACAAACACACTCACACGGTCACACACACATTCACACCTTACAGGGTCAATTTAGAGTCGCCAATTAACCTACAGTGTATGCCTTTGGACTGTGGGAGGAAACCAGAGAGCCAGGACGAAACCCACGCAAACACGGGGAGAGCATGCAAACTCCACAAACAAAGACCCTACGGCCGTCCCCGGGGTTCGAACCCAGGACCTTCGTGCTGTGAGGTGGCAGCACTAACCACTGCGCCAATAGCTTGCTAAAAAAAGAAAAAAAAAACAACAGTTAAAATTGTGCGGATGGTCATTGATGTTAATTTATTGTTCGCTGTTAAAGTTGTGGGCGGCACAGTGGCTCAATGGTTAGTGCTGCCGCCTCACAGCGAGAAGGTCCTGGGTTCGATTCACAGGTCAGCTGTAGGGCCTTTCTGTGTGGAGTTTGCCTACTCGCCCCATGTTCGCGTGGGTTCCTCCCACAGTCCAAAAGCATGCTCTGAAGATTAATTGGCAACTCTAAATCGGCCTGTAAGGTGTGAGTGTGATTGTGTGAGTGTGTGTGCCCTGCGGTGTGTTGGCGCCTGCCCAGGATTGGTCCCCGCCTTGCATCCGTAAGTCCCCGGGATATGCTCAGGTCACCTGTGATCGGATCGGCTAGTGAAAGAATGATTGTGGCTGATTGTCATGTCTTCCAGACATTGTTAAAAACTGAGGGTCAACTGATTACCGGGGGCCGAAATGAGGCATTTTGACGATTATCGGCTTTGGTATTTAATTTTGACCATCACCGATATGAAGTCATTACAAGACGCGTTACTGTGGCTCCACTGCCGTCTCTGCCATTTGCCCTCGACTCGCTGCTTCAAGTTGCTGTTTCAATGTTCCGCCCACAACAGTCTCTGATTGGCTATATGTCACACGAATAGTAACCAATTAACACTTAAGCCATTTTGTAACTCACACCACACTCGTGAAGCTTGGAGAAGAGGAGAGAGAAGAGTTTCAGCTGAGCTTGGTGTTTGTAAAATTCAAATTTTTGACAGAAATTTTCTTTTTTTTTTTGCACATTGGTTCCAAATATCGGTTAGCGGCCCCGTTAACTAGCAATAACCGGTATCAACATCAGCCTTGAAAAACCAATATCCATCGACCTCTATTAAAAGCTATATTTGTGCGTATTACTCTTAACATCATGTTTGACATCTTTGATTAATGTGCTTTAAACCTACAGCAGAAATTTGAGCTATTACTAGATGTAGCTGAAAGTAGCTTCCCGAACAGTATTTGTTTAATTCCGTAGGCATGGTTATGACTTCAGGGGCGGGGCATCTTCATCACAGTAAAGACCTACGAATTTGGGATGGGGATCGTGTTTTTGCTATATGAGAAAATATCTACTGATCCATTACTTACTGCTACACACACACACACACATACACACATACACACAAGTGCATTAGCAGGCTCACACGCTCACACAGCCGCACAGTGAGGGTTTTAAGTGATTACAGTAAGCTTTTTCATAGATGAGATATTTGATATACGATTTGGCATTAACTCATGTCTGGCTTGATATGCAATTGTGGAGCTTTTCTGTTCTATCTCCTGTATTATGTCAAGAAGTGCTGTCACCGTTTTGCTGCTTTTGCATTATTAATGCAACAAATTATAAGTCTTTGTATATGGGACGGCATAAAAAGCAATTATTTACTGCTTGGAGTTTTTAGTTAAATTAATACTCTATATATTCAGAATTGTGCATTGTGCATTTCAGAATAAACAAGCGTCCCTGCTTTAGTTCTTTAAACTCTCAGCAGTGTTCAGGTGTTCGTGTTGGTTCTGTGTTGAAGGTGATTTTTTACTGCTGTCCCGCTCCGTAGGGAGGCTGGAGGACGTGGGTGGTGTCTTCCTGCACTCAAGTGTTGCATTTGGCAGCGGAGTCTGATTTAACCATTGTAACTTTTAATAACTTCAACTATAATAATATACTGCATGACTTTAAGACACCAATATCAGGGATTATTAAATATTTGAATGCAAATTTAGAAACATTTTGGTCACTTAATTAAGCCATCTTGATTAAAAAAAAAAAAAAAAAACATTATGATTTAAATGCCAGTAACAAGTAATAAAGCAAATTTGGTTTTATATAATTTGGTTTCATTTAGCATTTTCTTTGAATATTTTGATATTTCCAACTTTCAGAAAGTACCAAACCTATTTCTTTTCCTGGTAAAAACATCATGTGACATTTACATTGCGTCAAATGCTCCTAAAATGACAGTTTGAATGCATTTCTAAAAAATATTAACAATCATTTATTCATTTCCATTTTAATTTAACACAGGGGAATTCTGGTATCCATTTTGCATTTAAGATGCAGGATTTTTATGCAGTATCCATGACTCATTTAGTTTTACTCTGCCACAAAATTATGTTTTTAAAATCCATGAACCTGACTGTTGCGTAGAGAGAGAGAGAGAGAGAGAGAGAGAGAGTGTGTGTGTGTGTGTGTGTGTGTTTGTGTATTTATCGCATTGTAGGGACCTAAAATCACTTTTATCTGTTTTTTTGGGCTTTGTGGGGACATTTGAGAGGTCCCTATGAGGAAAAATGACTTTATAGAAAATGTGCTTGTTTATTTTGAGAAACTAAAAGAGGTAAAAGATGTGCTTTTGGTTACTGAGGTTAAGGTTAAGGTTAGGAACCTAGGAGGGTCGGTGTAAAATTATATACATCTAGTCTTTATGGGAGTGTACGGAAAGACCTTACAAAGATAGTAATACAAAGACTGTATGTGTGTGTGTGTCTGTGTCTCTGTGTGTGTGAGAGAGAGAGAGAGAGACTGAGCGGCTGTGTGTGTTGGCTTGCAGCAGAACTGGTCAGATGTTTGGGCAGTGTGAGGATGTTGCTACAAACAGTCTCCCTCAGGAATTCTCATTACACCAACACTTAGCAGATGGCATCGCCGGTGCCCACTGCTGAGGCTTTCCAGGGGACACGGCACGGCCCAGGGATGCCAGCAGCGGTGCCACACGGATCTCCTGCAGCAGCGAACCGGCAAGAAAAGCAGCCCGGAAGAAAAAAGGACAGGAGTGTTGCTGTGCCTCATAGCAGTGGAGGGAAGTCGATTCAAAACCCAGTGTAGGCTTTTACATATTAGTAAAGAGTATGTTGAAAAAGCATGCCAAGAAAAATCATGCCATTTTTGTCAGTATTGTATAATGCTCTGATTAATCCTCTGGTTAATTCCATATGCGCTATCAGTCAAAAAGGGACCTCTGTACTTTTGCCCATAACTTGGCAAATATTGATTTATTTTTTATTTAAACAAGTGATGATTTTTCCCATCACACACTAAGCATGTCGCTATCATGTCTAGTAAAATGACTATCACAAAACCATTACTTTTTATTAACAATGCATGACATCCTTAACAGCCAACAATTAAAAAAAAATAACATTTATCTGTTTTGCAATTGCCAGTTACAAAGAGTGTTAAAAACTGTCCACCTTTCTCACGCACACAGGCATGAAATCACCGCCCCCACCGGTTGATCGCATCTAGGTATTGGTGCTACACACCCTACACAATCACTTTGTTGGAAATGTACTTCTGAATGCAAACCTGAAAGATTTTTGAAAATTTGTCAAAATCAATTTTAAACTCAAGGAATTTGGGTGAAAAGTGCCATTCAATGCTCGTGCCCAAACATAACCCAGACCCCATGCTGTAATTGTGTAATATTTTGCTACAGGCCATTCATGGTTTCTCCAAACTACCAACCTCAACTAAATAGACAGCCTTCTATCAAGTGTGTGTACGTGTGTGTGTGTTTGAGAATGTGTGTGCCTCCCTGCCCACCCCCTCCTCTAGCCCCCTGTGGCAGGAGCAGCGGAGTGGAGGACTCTGCGGGCCTGAAGGGCACTTTTCAGCCTGGCCACACACACTCGGGCCATGCTGCTTGGTTGCGCTCCATGGGTCACCGGCTTACATCAGGACGACCCAGGCAGAGCCAGCCAAGCATGGCTCTCCAACATACCTGAAAAAAGAATGTTGCTGCACTATTCGCTAGAATAAAACAACAATCTCACGCATCATGTACCAGCATTCATGAAATGCGTGTGGAGTTTGGCTGCTATGGTTTAATATCTGGCATTGTAAATCCCTTCTAAAATGATTCTTATTTATTTGCTCATCTGACATAAAGTAACGACAATAATATCAATCTAATTTACGTGGGAATAGGTATTTCAACCCCTATATAATCAGAACAGGCTAAAACAACCTCCCAAAACAGTCATATTTGGAAAAAAAATGTGAATTCAAGGACCAGTAAAGGTATCACTGATGTACTCATGAGCAAGGTACTGTCCCCAAGCGCTGCTCCCCAGGCTCTGCCCTTGTTAGCTGCCCAGTGCTCCTTCACAGATGGCTCAAATGCAGAGATTACATTTCGTTGTGGTGCACTGTGCTGTGCTGTGCTGTGGTATGTTAACAGTGACAAATAATCACTCACTTTCAGTTAAGGAGACAAATATGCTGAGTGTTTTACGTTTGATAAATAATCTTTACTTCACTGATTCATGTCAGATGTCAAAAGCACTGGTTCAGTGAAGACAAAAAAGTACAATACAGTAGAACATTACTCTATAATGCCTTTATAATCAGAACTGGCCAAAACAGACCCCCAAACCAGTCATATTAGGGGGGGGAATTAACACAAGTTCCAGTTCTGGAATAAATCAGTTTTTCTTTCTTTGCTCATGTGATATGAAGTAATGATTATAGCATGGATGTACATTAAATGGACATGGGGGTAACTTCCTCCAAATAATCAAAACTGGCCAAAGCACCCCCAAATTCATGAAGATAAATTCAACACAATCCAATTTCTGAATATTCAGTTCGCAATGATAAGTTTTGATGATAATATTTATAATATATATATTGATAATATTTGACATGAAGTAATGGCAAAAGTATGGAAGTAAATTCGATGGGAATGGTGATTACATCCATCCAAACAGTCAAAACGGGATAAATGCAACACAATTCCAGTTCCAATGTTCAGAATGATGAGTTGTGAAAAATTGGTATACATAAGGACAGATTCCTAAATATAAAACCACCGATCATATTTGTCTCCTTAATCCCGAATTAAAGCACTTTTCCTTCGTAATCATTTATGCCAAAATGAAGGAAGGGGGAAGTCAATTGTATCGATGGGATTTATAAGCTCCCGTTGCGTGGTGGAATAAATCCTCTTCTTGGCACCGGACTGCAAAATGAAATGGAGCCTCGCAGAGAAAATGGAGGTCTTCCCCCGGTCAAGAGGGGAAACTGAAGCAGACCCGCCATGTCACACACGGTTATTTATTCCGGCCTCAGGTTCGATCCATCAGCGGATTCGCCACCGTAGCAAAATAATAAATAAATAAATAATATCGCCTTCCCGCGCTGCTCGTCCCGCGCATGCGCTAAACGACCTGCGAGCGTGAACGCTCCGGTGTATTGCATTAGATTCAAATGTCAAGATTCTTTATTTGCTACGTAGTCAAATACATGTGCAACATGTAGTGAAATGCATTCTGATCTCCTGATCATAGGACTGAGCAAATTTTCCTAAATAAAGATGTATACTGTAAACAGTAACTGTACATGTGGATATTATAGTGCATGTTAATTATGTATTACACAATCCTTATTACTATATTTAAAAAAGAAAATTCCCATAACTGCGAAAAGTAACATTGGAAAAGTAAAAAATATAGCAATTCTTAATAATTCTATTTACTTTGCGTATATGCAAAGAAGGATTCAAGATTTGAGATTCTACATGTCACATACAAGGACAACATCTAGCGAAATGTACCCTGAACGATCCAAAGATAAAAAAAAAAATAATAATAATAATAATTAAAAAAAACAGAATAAAAACAGAATTTAGAATTTAAAAGGTTTACATGTTAAGTTACCAATTTTACAATTAATAAAATACATATACAAAAAAATTGAAATAAACAAAATCTTCTTAATGTAACAATTATTTCATAATCATAGCCAAACGGAGTGATGTAGGGGAGTTGGGCTTGTAGTATTCTCAGCCCCATGCAAGTTTAGATCTAGTTGTAGGATGCTCGTCTCTCGACCAAGAGGTTGTGGGTTCAAATCAGCCTTCAGCATTATCACCTGTGTGCCTCTGAGCAAGACTCCTCAAGGATGACTGGAGACTAGTCCGGTAAGGGCGCGCCTGATAATGCTGTAATTGCAACCTCTTGTGAAATGTGTGTTGGTTTGGTGATTGCACTTTTTTTAATCTGTTATTAACTGTGTTGTTTGTGCATTTTAGAGCAGTTTTTAAGCAAGAGAAGATTTTCACACGGTACAAAGTCTGATTAAAAATATAATAAATAAAAAAGACGCGTTCAATGGCGCGTCCAATAGCGATGAAGGGGGCGTGGCTTACGTCCCGTCGTCTCCGTTAGCCGCACACGCAACAAAAGCGAGAGGATGGAACGGCTGCAAATCAGCAGCTCATAGAGAGTCTGGCGCAACCGGATCGCGGCACACGCGTCTCGTCGGTAACGATTAATCAGAAAAAAAAATTAGATTAATCGTCTCTCGTCACGTCACACGAGACAGCCCACGCGGCTCGTTTCCTCCCGCCCCACAAAACAAAACAAACAAACAAAAAACCCCAAAAAGAAGCTCGGTTAGAACCGAACGGGTAACGGCGGTATTTAAAAAATCAGCTCAGATTTCATACCGACACCAACTGGAGGTGGAGAAACCAGCCGGTTTCACTTCGAGCCTCGGCGAACGAGTGACTCCGAACCGAGTCCGGCACCGGAGGAATTTCCGAATTTCCGCGCCTTTTTCTTCTTTTGCAGCGCGTTGCAGCGGACGACCCGAGCGACGTACACATGGACGAGCAGCCGCGACTCATGCACTCTCATGCGGGCGTGGGGATGGCGGGGCTCCCGGGCCTGCAGCAGCAGCACATGCAGGACGCCACCGGGGCAAACGACGGCGACGGCAGGAAGCAGGACATCGGAGACATTTTACAACAAATCATGACCATTACGGACCAAAGTCTTGACGAGGCGCAGGCCAGGTGAGCTGTCAGCGCCGTTAAACCAACGTGGGGTCTTTTACAGCCTGTCATTAGATTGTTTCATCGTGTTAACTATGTTTTAAACCAGAATTTAATCAGATAAAAATTTTGTATCTTGCTCTAAATTGTACAGCGCAGTTAGTAACAGATTAAAAAGTACTATTACCAATCCAGTAAATAGTTATTTCGTTTGTGCGCATAAGTGTCATTTTCATAAAATATCTAGTTTACTTTTCACGACTATTGATAGAATGTGCTTTACTGTTTTTCAAGAATTAGGATTATGTCACGTAAAATAGTGCAATCGTCTATCCAATGCAGTGTAAGGTTATGAAATAGTAATTTAATTTTTTTTGCTTATAACAGTAAGTGTGATTCCCACAAAATATCTAGTTTCCACGACGATTGTTAAGAGGCGCTTTATTATTTTGTAGTTATTGGGATTATGTCATGCATTCTAGTGCAATCACCAAACCAATACACCCATTTTATGTAATGTTATGAAATAGTTATTTCATGTTTGCTTATACATAAAGTAAGTGCAATTCCTACAAAATATTTATATTTTTCTTTACACTGCGACTGTTGTGCTGTACTTTACAATTTTGTAGTAAGTGGGATTACGTGAAACGGAATTATTCTGCAGCCTTTATTTGAATTTATGCATAACAGTCGCTTGTCGCGTCGTTATCTTTGTCGCAATTTATTGACCGAGTACCCCACCACAAATTGACCTGTAACATAATTTCGCTTGTCAGTGTGTCTGAAGGCTCCTCAACACCGCCCGGGTCGCGGCTGCACGGTGGCAGGCGATAGACAACATCATTGTGTTTTTCTGACGTTATTCCCGCTGCACGTCGATAGTGATGAACAGTAAAGTCTAATGTGATGCAGCTGACAGCGTTGATACACGCCAAATCCCTCTCATTTACACAGAGATGAGATTTATTTTCCCCCCAATATCTAGAATTGAGTCACAGTTACAAGAATAAAGAAAAAAAATATAGTATTGACAGGGAATTCAAATAAAGGGGCTTCTATTTAATCAAACGCATTTTTAAAAAAAAATTTAATCGGTGAACTGGATTCAGCGGGTCGTTGCGTAGTTTGGAAAATAACGATAATAATAATGATCATTATAATAATAAAAAAAATAATGCGGCAAAAACTAATGAGTGCAAAATGTGTGTGCAACTTTATTTCTATTTATCGATTCGCAATATTCTCCAATGTTCCCTCTCTATTATAAAGTTTTCCCCTATATTGCCTAATGATTCGTGTCTAATAAGCAGCGTAAAGGCGGGAAAGTTCTGCCGCACGCGCCGCTCCTCGCAGCCTCACGCGCCTTCCTTTTGTTTCAGGAAACACGCGCTCAACTGTCACAGAATGAAGCCGGCGCTCTTTAACGTGCTGTGCGAAATAAAGGAGAAAACAGGTCAGTCACGATTTATTCCACATCCCACACTAACCCCGCTTCGACTCCAGCCACAGAGTCTACATTTCGACCATGTGAAGGATGTGGTTTTCGGTCAGAGCCGTTTTATCGTGTTTTATTTTGTGACATTTTTTTTTGCTCCCGACGACGAGACGTGGCCTTAGTTACAGCAGTTTCCATAAAACATACAATGAATTATGACAAGTCCTGAGAGGAAAGATGGACAATATATTGTTTCGACGTAGTCATTGTGACAAGCTAGTGATCAATAATCACTTCTCAAGACATGTTAAATCAAACATGACGTGCTACAACTTTCTTCAGCTTGAGACAAAAACTTATTTTCATGGCTACGCCACTGGTGTTATATCAGTCTAATTTTACAGTTCATTTAGATGTAAGAGTTTTTTTTAATTAAGGTAAAGAAGGGGCGGTTTAACGGTCTAAAGAGTACAACAATGATGTCTTCAGCTTCTTTATCATTTTTCATTTCTGTGCACTCCTCTACAAAGTCTCCCCGTCCTTTCGAGAATGACATCCTTTCCAAATCGGAAAAAGGAACATTGTATTTTTAAAAATGTAACGCTATTTGAAAGCAGTAAAAATGCATCCCTCGTGGGAGACATTAGTGCATTTGGATTGGAGCGTGCCCCGTTCGGCTAGACGCAGGCCCGCCTCGGGGGTTAATGCAAAGGCTAGGAAAAAAGGGAAACGTCTTTCTTTCTTTCTTTCTTTCTTTCGCTCTGAAAGTCTTTCTGATAGAGCCTGTATTTTCCGTCTAGTCTACTCGTCTGAACGGACTCTGTTAGGCGTGTCGGTGGGAGACAGCTTCACCTCTCTTTCAGCAGATAAAAAACCTCTCTCTACACGCCGACGTTCCCGCCTCACCTCTCTGCTGACGGCTCGGTTGCTTCTCCGAAAGTGTGGCGGATGTGAATCCCACTTTACTGTTTATTTACATCCAGCCATTAAGAGCCGAGAGCGCTGAACTGAGCGGGAAGCTGTGGTCACTTAGTGCTGAGACATTTATCCCTGCCTGCATGATATTAAGTGCTTAATGATTAGAAAATGTGGGGCTAAATTACCAGGTGCTGTGTGTGTGCGAAGATTAACTTTGGGATGAACATTAGGGGGTCGAGGTCTTTACCCATTTACCAAAATATGATCATTTTGGTGGTTTGTATTGACCGGTTTTGACTATTGCAGCTTTTTGTGTGTGAACATTCAGATAGGAAAAAAATAGGAAATTTCCATACATTTTCATTGTGATGCCATTCCAGCATTACCCAAACCAAGTGACCTTCTTAAATATCACCCAAAAAGGAGATAAGCAAACTCCCCTCCCCTAAATCCATTTTATTTCCCACATGCCTGCATGTCAACCCGGAGGGGTTCGGATGTGGTTGTTCATCCTTTCCATTCTCACCTCCCGAATCGTTGCAAAAGCAGCACCGCACTGAATTTACGCCTTTTTTTGGCGAGATACCGAAACGCCGTCGCCCTGCGGTTTGACGCGGAAACGGTTCCGGCGTATTTCACAGTCATTAGTGCGTGAAATAAAACGGAATAGATGGCGGATAAAAGGGAGATATCTTTTTTCTTCCTCCCCCTAATCTCTCGAGTCTCTTTCGCTACTCTCTCTTCCCAGCTGTGAAGCGGTGGGTGGCTCCCCTTTTCCTGCGTTTATTCTGTCTCCTCACCGCCGTGCCGCCCGCCATGATGTTTTCATTGAAGTTTGCCCCCCCCCTCCCAAATCTTATCCCACCCCTCCTTGCTCCGTCTGCATGGTGCCCAAACGGCCTCGGCCGCGGGAGGGCAAGAAAGGGGGTTGCTTTTGTGGCATGTTGGCTTTCTCACTGACTGTTGTTGCCCAGCGCAGTGGGAGCTTGGGGGAGCAGTATTTCGGAGGTTTAGGGGGGGTGGGTGGGGGTTTTGCAGGAGGGTGGGAGGGGAGGGACGCAGCTATGCGCAGACTTTCACTCCCCTGCACTTCCCTGGGTTCATTCGGAGTTCGAGCTCTTGCGAGGTCCCGAGTGACGTGAACCCGTTCCAGACCCTCGCTCCCTAAAACCCTACTTTATTCCTTTTTTTTTTCGATGTCTTTCGCAGAGGCTCGCGGTGTTGAAAAAGCGAGATGCGAAGACGGACAGGTACACGCTGAGAGCCACGATGTGAGGCTTTAAGAGGGTTTAGATTTGAGATGTGTTTGTTTTTTGCCCTCTTCGTGGAAAGTGGTGTGTGTATGTGTGTGTTTAGATTGGCCGCTTCGGTGTAAGTCTATGATAGATCCTTCAGGGGAATCCCACTTCTGCTCCTCCTCGTCCTCGGCCTCTCTTGGGTTGTGTAAAATATTTAGTTAATATCTCGACTAGTTCGACTTTGTAAGGGAGGCGACTGGAGGGGGAGGAAGTAAGAATCTGTGTTATGTCTGCAAGTTTTCTACGGCTTGTGGAGTGTCGAGACACAATCCAGCTGTTTCATATTTGTTTATTAATGATTCGCAGAATTGAGGCACTTTTCTCTAATCGTTACAAGTATTATATTTGCCGATGCACGAAAACCTTCCGTTCTTTGCGATGTTCTATGACAGAGTGATGGACTTTTAACCATTAAAAAAATATTTGGCTTGACTTTCTGAGAATAAACACTGGGTGATTGTTATAACATTAAAAGTACTATTTTTAATCAAAACTTATTTCCGCTTCTGTAGAATCTCAAAGTTTCTGTAATTAGGGAGATTATTAGGCTGCACCAGGATATTATGATAACACCATCATCACAATTCCTGTTTTTCATATAATTTTCCTTATTATTACATTTACCAACACAAACAATGTTGCAACAAATCTCTGTACTTGTGTAATTTTTCTGGCTTTTCATGGCTTTTGCAAAGTATTGTCGGTCAGCAAATACTTTTAAGCAAGAACATTTTGCTGTGCCCAGAAACCCAGCTGCTGCACCAAAAAAAAAAAATGCCGTCTTAAATTAAACATTTTAATGACCATGTACTTTATAAAGAATTTTGCCTAAAATTTAATTTGTAGATTCATTTACAATGACCGCACATTAATATGTTCACAATTTAAGTACAGCCTCTCTTTGGGATGAGTCTGCCGTAAAAATACAAAGCAAGGCCGCATTTGAACAAACATGTTATTTTCCCCCCTCACGTTCCTTTCATTCGTGCGCTGGTTTGTGGAAGGCCCGTTACCTCGCGCTGATCAAAAGTGATATGTTCTTTGTTACGCTGTCTGTTCTTTTTTTCCGAGCAGATAAGCGTATGTAAATGATGAGGGGGGTTGACTGGTAGCGCTGTTCACGTCACTGTCACTTACGCCGCCGCGACACACTCCGCTCCTGGCACCCGGCGCGAGCTCCTAGAAACCAACACCACTGTCTCTGCTCGCTCGCACTCATCCTCCCGTCTCATTACACCTTTTACTGCGTGCGGCTGGGAATGCACCAAAAATTTGTGTTACGCACTACTGTCCGAAGAGGTCGCTCGCAGGGAGATTCTTTGGTTTTGTAAATGTCGTCTTGAGGAACAGTATTTACATGTGTGTTTGCAGTAAATCACTGGAGCCATTGTCTGATTTTCCTAGCAACATAAAAAGAAATGAGGGGTGGCTCGGGACTTTTGCACAGGATTGTAGATCAGTACTTTTCAGTGTCTATTTTTTGGTTTGCTTATATCATATTAATTCGTAACATTATTGATATATTTTGGAAAGCATTGCCTTATTGTTTTGCGTTATTGTTTGTATATTTATTACACCTACATTGCCTTATTTATGAAATTTATTTTAATACTTTTTCTAAGAATATTTTGTCTTTTCATTTCTAATTTGTTTGTGCGAATCTGATGCTAAATGCCTTTGTAGCTACAGAATGTTCTAGTATGAGCCACACTGACATGCAAAATTTCCATTAAATATTTAACAGTACAATATTAAAAAAACGGGGGGGGAAAGATGGAACAATAGGTAATAATAGTAATTTACAAGCAGCCGTGTGTGTGTGTGTGTGTGTGTGTGTATTTGAGAGGGCTGTGGTTTATTAGCAGCGTGTTGTTGGCGTGTTGGTGTGTATCCCGGCTGCGTGAAGAGCCAAGCTCTCAGCTCGCTTTGAGGTGTGTGTGTGTGTGTTTTTCAAGCCTCGTCCAGGCGTGACGGTCAGCACCTGTGGGGGGTGGAGGTGAAGGGGGGGCAAACGTGTGGTCCTAGGGCATGACCCGACCTTTTGACCCGCTCTTTGTTTTTCTTTCAACTCGTGCTTTGCTGTGGTGTTTTTATCCTCTGCTTTCGTTTTTATTTTAAACTCGGAAGCAGCTCGACAGAATCCGCGGCGTTCGGTAGGAGGGAGGACAGAGAAGGGAAGGAAGACTATTTTAGTTTATGTGGATTTGTTTTTTCGCCTTCTTCTCTCAGACACTCCTACCCCCCTTTTTGTCTCTTTTCTTCGCTGCTCGCTTTCATTCCTTACATATTTTTCTCTCGTCTGAATGTTATTCTCCCGTTGATGCGGGGACGCTTTCCTGTTCCCGATTTTTTTAACACACCAACACACTATTATTATTATTATTATTATTAATATTGATATTTTTGCCAGAATATATTTTGTGCACTGCACACTGCACATTTACTATATACTATATAGTGGCATTTTCTTCTTCAGAACAAAATCATTTTAATCAAATCTGAACATCCAGTTTAAACCAGTCTTTGCTCTGCACCATGTCTAAGTTAGTCCGGGTTTTAGCCCTGCTTAAACCCAAATCTTGGCGGGCCGCCGTGCCTCTGCGTTAGGAAGAGGAAGAGAAAGGTCAGCTGGTAAACTCGCCACTGAAAACAATGGCCGTGTCTTGTCAGAGCGTCTCTAATCCCTGGAGCGTGCCGCTCCGAGTCACAGAGGAGACGAGCTGCCCGGCACGGCTTTCCAAAAATACACCGACCATTCCGCCCCTCTCTCCTTCTCTCTCTCTCTCTCACACACACACACACACACTCTCCTAAGGTCTTAACACGCCGCACAAAGTCGGTTTCATTACTCCGCACCAGAGTATCATACCCAGCTCCTAACTTGAAAGGAGGGAAGTGCAAATCTGTTTCTCGTTCGTACGGTTTGCTTTTTGTCTCGGTTTTCCCCGACACGTGGAATTGGGTCTCGGAGGAGCGAACGCTTGGATCTTCAGGCACTTAAGAATGGCGTCATGGCATCCAATTGCCTAATGTCACAGGCTTTTCCGTGACACTACCTTGAACCTCGGCTATGAAAAAAAAAAAAATACACAAACGTGAGCAGCGCGAGGATTCCGTCACAGGCTGCCGAACCCCGTAAACGCAATACAAATAGTTTCCTAACTCACAGTTTCACTTCACAGGACTTATAAATGAATAAATAAACGAAGCCGTTATGGAAACTGTTAACACACTCGGTGGCTCGTTCCCTCAGCTGGCTGCTTTTTTCTCTTTAACTCCATTTAAAGTTAAATTGCGTGCTAAATCATTTCTTCCCTCCTTTCCAACCAAAACATAGGGGTTGCTTTCAAAAATTTGAAACTGTAAAAAGTTCCGTCCTCAGTTTGAAGCATTTAAAACAAAAAGTGTGCTGAAAAATGTTCATCATTTACCTTTGATTTGTGTAAGTAAAATAAATTTTGATAACAAAGCCCTGATATAGTATAAATGCAGCACGCTAACAAGACGAGAGCAGAATATGAACTTGCGGACTGTCGTGTTGCATCTAAGCAAAGCAGATCTGTCGTTGGTTGGATTGAGGGACGTGTGCAGATTTGAGTCCGAGCCGTACAGTTGCTGACGTTCTAATCCCACATGAAATATAAAGAGTGAACAGCAACACAGTTTCAGTGCAAGAAGTGGGGGGGGAAGACGGTTCGATTTATGGACACAATTTATTTGGAATGGGGCTGAACGCAACACAAATTGCAGTGTATCGATGGACGACGGAGAGACTGGCCTGTGGCTTCAGATGAAGTGAGAAGAGCACCAGCAAGCTCAAGGGGTATGCCATGAAGCGACAAGCTGCTGTTTATGCTACGCTAGGTAACGTAACTGCAAAGCTAGAACGAAATGAAAGATCAAGTTTGCCGGTCAGTGTTATTGGCCTGTTGGCCAGATCAGATAGCCGGTGAGTTTGTATTAGTGAGACTAACGTTGGCGTTTTCTGTTCCAGCATTTTATGGCAGTATTTTTGTCTGAATTCGCATAACGCCATTACAGTCGACCAAAAATAACGCCTGAAAGTTGGCCAAAATCGACTTTTTCTTAAACTAGACTAAAATTGTGAAGGATAGAAATGTGAATTAAACTCAAATAAGCATCATCGTCTAAAGACTAAGACTAAATCTAAAGGAGCTGCCCACCTACACACATTTTTTTAGGACTGGAAAATCAACTTGGGCCTCTGTAAACAAGCGTCGAGCCAAAAATGAAAAGCAGCCGATTGGGTTGCCATAAACATCTTGGTGGTAGTATAAACCCGTGTCAGGCCCCCATCATTTTTTTTTTTTCCCCCGGGCCAAACGAGAGCCGTCGACTCGCGGTTCTGCTCTTGCCAACCTCAACAAAGGGGCGTTTTTTTTTTGACTAGCGTAAGGTTTGGCGCCCGGTGGGGGGATGACCCATTTTATAAAAAGTGAGCCTGTGGGGTGATGTAATGTTATTTTTTAAAGGGTGAGAATGGGGTGAGGAGAGGGCAACGGAGGAATATTTGACAGCGGCGAAACGAGCCAGAGATCGGATTACGGCTAGGCCGAGCGGCACAGCGACGCGATCCGTGGGGAATCTCTCCCTGCGTTAAAGACGCCGCCGCTCACCGTATACGGTTACGGCTCTGTAGCTCATTACGGAGCGGCTAAATCATTTTAGCCGGGCCTCACGGTGCTGTTGCTGCTGCTGCTGCCCCGGGCGGCTTCCTCTCGGGAGGAACTGACGGTAACAAGGACACGTAGGAATGTGCGCTACACTTTCTTGCTGTGGGATTTGCAGCTGTGGGCGTCGAATGCAAGGTTTATAGGATTGATACTATTAAAAGTACGATTGTTCTCCTTTTCACTTTTCATTGACGGATCTACTGACTAGCCTAAATATTGGTTTCTGTTATGTTTTTACTTTACTGCCAATAGTTGAATTGTCGAATTATTTGACTAACCTCTAATCGATGTCATCTTAAGTTCTAAAGTAATAAAGTTAAATTAACACTTAAAAAAAATAATTCAGTCACAAAAATATGCACTCTTTCATTACAAAGACACCCCAGCTTTAATAACATATTTACAGTACAAACTAGTGGTGGGCGGTATACCAGCTCATACCGAAAACCGTTTTTAAATATTATGATGTAATTTTTTCGTATACCGCACTACCGGTTTAAATAGCCTAAACAACGTTCGGAAAGTGGTGCAGCTGGAAACTGTTTAAGGGGGGATCTTTTTCTCTGCTACGCCGCTAAACATGGACCGCGAAAGTTCCGAAACGGAAGATATAACTGGCGCTGGAGTTGAAAATAGTAAAAAAACAAAAAAAAAGTACAGCTGAAACGGTTATTCAAATATTTTTGCAATTTTTCTAGAAACGAAGCTTCGTTTAATTAATTTCACTCGCCAGAGCATGCGCTGCTTGTGTTTCACACTGACGCTTATTAATGAGATTGCACAACGTTTTCAGTAGCGAGATCAAGACAAGAGTTGATCCCTCTGTATGTGAACGTATTTGTGAGATATTCCGTGCACAAAAACAGAAGTAAATGCGTAAAAACGCATAAACGACATTTTTTGCGATGTGAACACGCATGCTGCGTTTGTGAGCGCACGCAGAAGCGCCATTACTCGCTAAAACGCTCCAGTTCGGTTCAAACGTCCCGTTTATTACAAACAAAACGCATATTTTAGCTGATAATTAACCACAACAACCAGCGTTCTACTCACAATACAGCCGTATATATATAGTCTATTCCGGAACACTTTCTTGTGGAGCGGTTCCGAGGGAATGTAGTTTTCTTCCAGAACGGCCAAAAGCAGCTTATTTTAGAGATCAAATTGGTTCATAATGACACATAACTTCAGTATTTCTTCATTTTCAATCGAACAGATTTTTTTTCAATGATATAATGTAATTATATAAATGTAACCAATAATCAATGGATATTTTAAGTCTAAATAACTCTTTGGATGCTTGAAAATATGTTGTGAAAAGGATAGTTTTGCCAAAAACGTCTTAGAGAATGAAACTACGGCTTCAGGTAACACTGGTGAAAAAGCAAAAGCAAGTTCAGTCAGATGCAAGAATTTATTTCATCCATTAAAATGTGGTAAACGCCCAGTCATACTTAATAAAATAAAATAAAACAAACAAAAAAACTGACCGTAAAAAAATACTGCCGTATACCGTGAAATCGATATAATTTTGAAAAATACCGAGATAAAGATTTTTGGTCATACCGCCCAGCTCTAGTACAAACCAAAACAATTGGTCATTAATCGTAATCGAGGTAAAATCTTCAATTAATTTTTTAAACAGATTTGCAGAATGAATTAAATGAATTGAAAAACCCTCTGCCTGAAGACTCTGTCTGTAATCTAGATCTAGATATGTTAGATGTCGTGAAAGGCACTGGAAGTTTGGAGGATCTGTATGGAATCTGAAAAATGTCTAGACTTCAACCAAATGAAAGACGAATTAGCTAAATATGAACAATTAACATCTCACCAACATATATCCCTTCAAAATAATGGTTGTCGCTCTTCTTTATTAGTAATAATCATTATCAGTGGCAGTCCTGAAAAATGACATATTGGTCAACCTCCAGTAGATACTGTAGTGTGCTGTATGCTTTGAATAATAAGGGATCTGTTTTTTTCAGGGTTTTCAAGTTTTAAATAATGCTCCTGGCTCCGAGCGTGCTGGGATTTGGCGAACGAAATATGCAACATTAAAACCTAACTTTTCCATGTGTTCCCGCCTTTTGTCTGCACTCAGACCCAGGCTGTTTAGATCACCGATTGCTGAGCTTTTGCTAAACTGCACAGTAAGGCTGGGCGATATGACTTCAAATCAGTAACACCTTGAATTGAATATTTTGCCTCAATTCAAGTTAAAGTAAACTTTATTGTCATCTCTGCTATATACTGTACAGATACATAGAGAGACGAGACGACGCGGCTCCAGTTTTAACAGTGCAATAGGAAATAGGGAACAAAGAACAAATAAGGCACATAGAATAAACAATATGTGACCCTCCACGGCAAAAGCAGTCGCTTGTCGCAACGGAGGTTTCCCGAGAAAAACGAGCGTTTATGTTGCGTGGGGTAAAACTTTGTCTGAATGTGGGTTTCAAATCATTTTTGATGAATTGCCCACCCCTGCCGCACAGTATCGAGAAGCGTCGGCGTCGATAAAATCCTAACGATACACATCCCTAGTCTTATCCTCTTTCACTCCAGACTGTCCTCTCACGTAAACCTTGTCCGCTTCGGCTCGTCTGCGTGTTTCGTGGAGTCCGAGAGCACGGGTCAAGCCCCAAACGTTGCAGAGCTGTAAATCGGTGGGCCGAAACCGCATGCTCTCCATGCTGTCAGTACGGACTCGTGTCCGCGTCTGCTGCCCGTGTCTGGCCCGGATCTGACACTCGGTCGCGGCTGAAACCGCGCTCACGTCGAGGGGATTTTACTTCTCGCTGTCTTCTTCCGTGCTGATGCAGCATCCCTCCAAGGAAAGAGAGAAAAAGAGAGGGAGGGAGGGAGGGAGAGAGAGAGAGCGAGCTGGGCATCACAGCTGTTTCCTCAGTCGCACTGGCTAATTATCCTCCAAGCGGAAACACTAAAGCCTAATTCTGCGCATAATAGACCAACACACACACACACACACACAAACCTCACATACACACCGATATATAAATATATATATATATTTATATATATGTATATGCACTTACAGGCTGGCAGAACAGCGCGGTCGATACGAGTGTGCCTTTTTTTTTATGCACGGCTTTGGCCAGATTTCTTCCCCGCATTTGTCTGAAACGAGATTAGGAGCTCACGCAACGGCAATCATGGAGATAGATGTCAGGAGAGACGCGGCGCATTTAGCGTATTGTTATCTCTGAGCATACACCAGAGCACAATCACATTACCTTATGAATTATGCAAATTGTCAGTGGCCTAATTGAGACGTGTTAATCACATTAAGAGGCTTAATTGCCGAAATTTAACTGTGATGCTATTTGGTAATTAACTATGACATCAAGTTTTCGGTGCGATTGATCGAGCTCGTGGTGAGGCGCGCGGACCGAGGCGTCGCCGCGTGTGGCCTCGTGTGTGTATGTGTGTTTGTGAGAGACAATGAAACTGCTGTGTGTTAGAGGAGGGAATGTTGATGGACAGATTTTCCTCTTTGCAGCGTGTCAAGAATCCTACGCAGATTTGCGTCGTGTGTTACTTGACCGGGTGAATAACTCATACAAACATAAATAATCTTTGAAACGTTTGCGCGGAAGGTTGTAGATTATAATCCCATTTTTAATGCCCTTTGGTCTTTTGTCCAATAGATTTCATTTAACAGCCAATGTGGTGCAGTGACCTGTCATACACACACACGCACACGCACACGTACACACACACACAGCCAGCTCCGTCTCAACAGCAGCAGCGCGGGGGGTGTGTTATGGTTCCGTCGCTCCTAGCGATGCCGCCTCCATATTAGCGTGCGCGGCGTTACGCCGCTGTCGCTCGTCTCGCGTTTGCTATCTGCTCCTTCTTCATAAAGCTTCGACAACGAGAGCGGCGGCGGCGGCAGGCAACGGTAGCGAGCGTGTAGGTAAGTCGCGTTCTTAATCCGCCGCGACTTTAATCAAATCTGCGAAGGCGCGGCGCGTTAAAAGCAAACGCGTGGGGCCTCTTACGGATGCGGTTGCCATACCAACCCCCTCAGGAGTTCATTCTCTTTAATGGCGGGTTCGGAATCTCATTTCCTCTCGTCTCCCCCACTGCTTCAAGCAGACGCCACCAACAGGCTTCCCGAGCCCTCACACGGAGAGAGAGAGAGGGAGAGAGAGAATGAGAGAATGGAGAAAGAGAGAGAGAATCAGAAGAGAGAGAGAGAACAGAAGAATGAGACAGAAACAGAGATTAAATGTAGATGTAGCGAGAGAATGCATTGAGAACTGAAGATAGAGTCATAGAGCGAAGGAGAGAGAGTGAAAGAAAGAGGTAGTGTGGGGTAAAGAAGAGAGATACGAAGAGGAGAAAGGGAGAAATGAGACAGAGGCCGTGTAGGTGAGGTAGAAGGGGAGAATGAAAAGAGAAAGAGAGAACATGCAAAACAGAAAGGGGTCGGGAAGAGGGAAAAATGGACAAAGCAACAGAAGGTTTGTGATTGTGAGGAAGAGGGAGGACAAGGGAGAGGGAAAGAGATAGAAGGGGAAGTGAGAGAAGGAGAGAGGAGGAGGGAGTGATGGGGTACTGAGATGGTGTGAGAGGGAGATGGAGAAAGAAAGAGCAGGATAGAGAGATGGAGTGAGAGGGAGAGAGGCTAAGAGAGGAGGGAAAGATGGAGCTCCTATGTGTGGGGCGCAGTAGTGAAAGAGGGAGATAGGAAGAGAAAGAGAGGGATGGAGTGAGAGAGAAGGAGGGAACTCCTTGGTGTGGTTTAGTGAAAGAGGAAGATAGGAAGAGATGAGAGAGAGGGGGATAGAGTGAGAGAGAAAGAGAGAGGGAGATCCTCAGTGTGGGTGGGGGCAGTAGTGAAAGAGGGAGCGACAGAGTGAGAGAAGGAAAGAGTGAGCTGCTTGGTGTGAGGGATGTAGTGAAAGTGGGAGATAGGAAGAGTGGAGAGAGAGGGGGATCCTCAGGGTGAGTGGGGGCAGTAGTGAAAGAGGGAGCGACAGAGTGAGAGAAAGAAAGAGTGAGCTGCTTGGTGTGAGGGATGTAGTGAAAGTGGGAGATAGGAAGAGAGGAGAGAGAGAGAGGGAGATCCTCGGTGTGGGTGAGGGCAGTAGTGAAAGAGGGAGCGTTAGAGTGAGAGAGAGAAAGAGTGAGCTGCTTGGTGCAGGGGGTGTAGTGAAACATGGAGATAGGAAGAGAGGAGAGAGAGGGGGATCCTCGGTGTGGGTGGGGGCAGTAGTGAAAGTGGGAGCGCTCCTCTCGCTCCGCGTAGTGGAAATGACACAAATTAATATCCACAAGTTAAACCAGAGCAAGATTAATGGCGCCTTTCCCTGCAGTTTAGCTCCAGCGTCAGTTGCCGGCTGCTCGTTGGACAAAATCAACACTAATCAACATTTATTCCACTTTTGCCCTGGGCTCTGAGGAGTCTGGCAGGACGCCCCCCTCCCTCCCTCCCTCCCTCCATCTCCCCCTGTCTCCCTTCGTCTCCCTCTCTCTCCCTCCCTCCCTCCGCTTCGCTACGCTTTTCACCTCTCATCCACCTCCGCCATACATCACGGTAGTCTCTCTTCCCCTTCTCCCTTCAGGCCACATTACAGCTATGATAGATTTTCTCTTTTCATTTGCATCTGATATTTAACACTATAAAACGCTCCCTCTGACACTCTCCCGGGTCGCTCTTCCTCTTTGTGCGAACTCGCCAGTTCTCCTCCACGTGCTGGAAGCGAGAAGCGAGGCGGCGTTACGCTCGTGCGCTGTAATAACGTTATGGCCAATATAGTTTTTGTTATGCTGTGTGTAAATTTTCATAGTCTGGTCGCTTCCATCCAGGGAGTCTTTGTTTATGCTATGAATGTGTGTGTGTGTGTTTTTCTGACCTGGACTGCTTTTAGGGGTCTTTACAGCTGCAGATTGGGGACAAAAATACATGTTCCTCGTTTGGTTTCTGCTAAGATGTCTTTTGTGTTAAAATGAGTTTAAGAAAACACATTGCATTTTCGTTATTGAAATGGATTGTACCCAAAGCTATATGTGACCCTCCACGGCAAAACCAGTCGCTTGTCACAATGGAGGTTTC